>OZ010652.1:51180479-51581506 GCA_963932375.1 Phania funesta
TATTCATTAATCATTGTTGTCTGTAATTATTTACTCCTCTTAGCCATTGACCGAAAAAATGGCAGTCAAAAGGAGCAACATCTGGAGAATAAATTTTTAAACAAAGTGTAATACTCCGGCTATTAATGCCTGCTAATTATTTAGAATAGTTGTGCTATTTCCTTTAAAAAGGCATAGACTAGAGAAACAGGTAGTGAAGTAGAGGGGATAGAAAAGCTTAAGTGCTTTTAACAACCTTGGAATTTCGCGTAATGCTAATTTTTAGAATAGCGTTGCAGCACCTCTGGTGTTATGTAGACGCATTACTTAAAGAAGCTAGTATAACCATTTTATTAGTTATTTTACTTCGCCGGCGATTTAATTCTATAGTGTGCTACCGACCAAAGGTGGGCATTGTGATATATACTATACTAATTGGTAGCGACTTTACATTAAAAAATGATTTATAATAAGCCATAAATTAATTTCCACTTTTAATATTGTTCTAAAATTAACCCAAGATTTTAATTTGTATCAATTCACACAAAATCTTAAGGCCGTTGGAAACGCACAGCGATGGAACTTCGTTGAATATATTACGAAATATCAACAAGTGGGCGCAGATTTTTCGAACAAAATCAATTTCAGCGATAAGGCTAATTCTAAAGACCATACGACTTGCAAGTAAATTGCACATCATTTTTAAAATAAACAAATTTGTTTTTGTTTTCAGTATAAATTCCGGCGTTGATTTGGATTGCGTTTTATGAAATAAAGCCCATAATGTCATAGTAAACATTAACATCAACAATATTTTTAGTTTTCAAACAAATTTGTTATTGAGAACTGCTTTTCTTTCGTTTGAGCTTGATAAGATATTTGATAAGCTTCTAATTGAAACTACTGTATTAAAACCACAATATTGTGTAAACTTAACAATTATTTTTAGAGGCAACAAACACTGCCCAATAAAAAATGTTTCATTTATAATTAGACTAAATTGGAAAAAATGACAATAACACTAACAGTGCTAGTCTGTTTTCCGAAACCGCAATATTTTTTATCGAAAGAGGAATTTTCCCAATGTTTTAGCTGTTCTGCATTCCATTTCCGAATAATTAGTATCACGTTAAAAATTTTCATTGGTATTCCACAATAAATTTTAAAATGCGTATGGGACGCCTGAAAAAAATCTCGTTTGAGGACCTTTGTCTATTAACGGTAACGACAGCAAATGCTTTCATAAAAATTGTCTAACAATTTCAAAAAAAGAAATACTCTGTAGAATGCAGTAGAGCCAATTCCCGAATTATTCAATTCCGAGTGTTTTTGCAATTCCACACTTTTCATTCTACTCGCAATATCGAACAGCATCGTATAAATACTTTAAGGAGTTACAATTTAATCTCAGTAAAACTCAGAAACTATCACCTAAACATATAAATGAATTTTTTCCATACGAAGTTGGTGACTCTCTCTGTCTGTAATTCTTACGGAATTAACATACTCTGCGAACAGATAATACTGATAGGGATATCTTATCATAAATGTTGTTTATATTTTTCCTATTTTATTGGTATTAATCACAATTTTATTTGTAGACACTTGTCTTTTGCCTGCGGTATTTATTAAACGATATTGAAATTTTCATACGTCTCTACTAGACTTGTCAGTCAAACAATAATAATTCGATTATTCGAATATTTTTTCATTTTTATTCGAACGTATAAAATTTCTCAACTTAGAACAAAAAATTATTCAAACGATTTTTGTCCAATATTCGAATAATTTTCGAAACTACTTGGTAAGAAATATCTTCCTAAATTAAAGCTTGCAAAATTGTGGTGTGTTCCTTTGTAAGCCTGTTTATGTTAGAACGCCAAATGCAACTTTATTTTTTTTATGTAAGCGGACCACAAACAGACTAACGTTTGTTTCGGTTTCTTTAACGTTCGCTTTTGATGATTGACACAAAAGAAAAACTTACTCCGTTGAAGGTATTACTCAAATTGGATGATGCAGTTCTTAAAATCCATAAGTCCACTTACTGATTTTTTGCATTCAAATTTTAAAATTTTAAAAATTCGTTAATATCTCACACAGCTTCCTTTATTCCACTTTAATGTGGATCAACCCCTATTTGCAAATCCCTTACCAGCCAGCAGAGATGCTACTTTGGTCTTTTGATCAGACCAAAATTGGTAGATTTTCTTACTAAATTAACAACTTACAAGAACGTACTCGTAGCGACGCTCGTAATGCAGAATACAGACAATCGTAAAATTTTGACAAGAATATATTTTTTCATTGTGCCATGTAATGTCTAGAGACATTTAGCAAAATCTGTAAAAATCATACACATGAATTGCAATGAAAATAAAATACAGTCAGTCAGTCAAGCATGTTCTAGAAAAGTTGTGAATTTGAAATTCGAAAAGTAAATTTTTCATTTTTGATGTTGTGGAAAAGTAGTTCAATAATTTGTATGGAATATCGAAATACAAACCGAAGTCATTTCAAATGAATTCCACTTTAAAGTAAAATTAGAACATACATGCCTGAGTATATAGGCTTTTCATATACAATTTCAATAGCAATTTCCTCCTGTTTAATTTTTATTTTGTTGTGGCAACAAAGTGGCCAGATGTCTGTTATCTTATCATATAATATTTTATCACTGGACGAAGTTGATCGATCCCTTTGTAGTTGAATAGATAAAAACGATTTACATACATTTCAAAATATAAAATTTGATTTATTTGATTTTGAAGAGGGTGGCTTAATCAATTTTAAATATTAAAAACTTAAATTAAATTGAAAATTTATATAATTATGTCGTTGCAGCACTAGCGTTAAACCCAACTAAAGAAGATACAAATTATTAATTTGAATTGATCCACTCGTTGAAATTTCGAAATTCCCAGATGATTAAGAGAAGAAACAATATTAAGAATTAATATTTTTAAATTCGTACATAAGAACACATCAATCAGTATTGCGATATTAGATTCTACTAAAAAATATAGCAGCATAAATACTCAATATGAATGCTACGGCCGGATTTTTTGACGAACATATTGTTATGTTATATACACATATGGTTGATCACTATATGCCCGAATATTTTACTGGTTTCGAATATACACCCTGGATATTTTCATTACTCGGTTCGGTAGTAATTGGTCTAAGTGGCGTTCTTCCGCTGCTTATAATACCAACAGATGAAAAATTAAACGAACAAGGATACAAGGATCGTAAGTTGCTTTTTAAATGTATTTTTCCTTTTACTTCTCTTAATTCGAATTGCTTTCCTTTTTAGCTGGTGAATCAAAGTTCCTAAAAGTTTTGCTCAGTTTTGCTGTTGGTGGTCTTTTGGGTGATGTTTTTCTGCATTTATTACCCGAAGCTTGGGAAGGTGACAATGAGAAAAGTAAGTTAGCAAGATACGTATTTTAGTAATCAGATTAGTTACGCCTTTATTGATTGGGTTAAAGATTAGATTTAAAAATATGTATGTGTATGTTTTAGATTAATTATTAATACGATTTGTTGGATAGAACTGAGGGAAAATATTTTCTAATATGTATGTACATCGTTCCAACTGCAAAAGTAGAGCCCTTGATACATTCAAGGCGAATTAATTATAAGTCTTCATGTGATGAATTCGCTCATCGCAACCTAACGTCAAATATTGTTGAAATATATATTGATTTCAAATTATATGAATAAATATATTTATAAAAAATTATAAATATATTTATCGAGGCGAAGTAATTATAAGGTGGAAGCAAAGCGAATTTTTTATTTTGAGTCAACCAGTTTGTAGAAAATAAAAGATAAACAAAATCCATAAATATATTTCAATTATCTTTCAATTCATAAATTTTATCTGAACTTCATATACATATACTTTAAAATTGTGTTACGTAATAATTACGAATTAATAACATTTTTGCACTTTTCTAATTTTTCTAAACTTCCGTTGACTCAAAGGGAACGAATTTTTACCTTGTCCCGAATTCGCCAAACCCTCAATTCGCTTTGCTCCTTGGATACATTCAGCTATATTTTTTAATTACTTATGAATTACTGAATTTAAAAATATCGTAATTTTATTTATGAATTAAAGTTTTCCTTTTGCTTCCTTTTGTTTCATTCTTAATATTTCTACACTTCAGTTGCTTCAAAGCGAAAAAATTTTGACATTTGGCCAAATTTGCCCAACCCTCAACTCGCCTTGACTCCTTCCTACCTTATAATTAATTCGCGTTCCTTATGAATTTAAAATTAAACATTTCAAAATGAACCAAATTTATAAATAAAATATATATTTGAGCAAATAATTTCAGTTTTATAAAAAATCAAAAAATTCAACAAACGAAAAAATTCGGAAAATTATTCTTCAAATTTTAACCAAATAAATCATAATAAAGGAAAAATGCACAAATGTAATCCTTGTTACATGGGATACCTACCATTAAGTGCATTAATTTTTATTTGTCTGAGTTTTATTACAAAAATTAACTTTAATATTTTTTAAGTTTTATTTTTTGCTTGGAAAATATAAGTGTTTTGTATTATATTATTTAATTTCTGTCCGTTAACAAGTCACTGTAGAAAGACTTTTTTCTGTCCGGAAACTGATATCAACTGATTTAAGGTCAATATTGTCACCAGTCTTCGTATATTTTCTGAAAAAAAAAAAAATAAAACTTATTTTTCAAAACGAAAAAAGACGAAAAATAAAACTTGAAAAATAACTATTAATTTTTAAGCGAAAAATAAATTGTAGAAAAATGACACTGAAGATGGCACATAGTCGAAACCGGTTTGTCTCCAAACCAAACTTGACCAGGGATGACGGAAATTCATTCCAAAAATCTACATCCAAGCACCCTGTCAGAATATCAAATCAAGAATCGAAAAATAAAACATATATCATTAATAATCAATAAAAGGCAATTTTTTGAATAAAAAAAGATCTAAATGTAAAAATGTATATTGCAATTAAGGAATCAACGATTTAAAAATAAAACCAAATTTTTATAACAATAATAATTAACTCCATTATTTAAATATTTTAATTAAATTATTGTAAAATTGTCTTTTTAGCTAGTTCTTCTGAGCACCCCTCTTTAAATTCAGGCCTATGGGTCCTGTCAGGTATTTTAATTTTCACAATTGTGGAAAAAATTTTCTCCGGTTATGCCAATGCTGATGAGGAAAATCCCCAACCAAAATGTGTTGAAATTGCAAATTGTTTGATGCGTCGCACTGGTGGTAAAATATTGGATGGACAAACTTCCCAAAGTTGTGGAGGTACAGGTTGTGACATCGAAGATGTTCCCAACGGATGCTTTTTGCGCGAACGAGAACAAAAAAGTAAAGAACAGCCTAAAAAGGTGGCTGGCTATTTAAATCTTATGGCAAATTCAATTGATAATTTCACGCATGGTTTGGCAGTGGCTGGTTCATTTTTAGTCTCATTTCGTCATGGAATTTTAGCTACCTTTGCAATTTTACGTGAGTACTGTGTATAACTTTTTGGAATAAGAATTTTAAATTGCACTTCTTAGGTAATTGTTATTACTCCTATAATTGGATTTGTCTTTTTTTTTTAATTATTTTAGTGCATGAAATACCTCATGAAGTAGGTGACTTTGCAATCTTATTACGTTCGGGGTTCAGTCGGTGGGATGCCGCTCGTGCACAGTTTTTAACAGCTGGTGCTGGTCTTTGTGGTGCTTTAGTGGCTATAGGTGGTTCCGGTGTCACTTCTGCCATGGGTAGTGTATTTTATAATATTATTAAAAATAATAAAGTGTCATATGTATACTTAATGTCTTCAATGTATAGAGGCTCGGACTTCCTGGATTATGCCATTCACCGCCGGTGGTTTCTTGCACATAGCATTGGTTACAGTATTACCGGATTTATTACAAGAAAACAATCGTCTTGAATCCGTTAAGCAACTTTTAGCTCTTTTAGCTGGAATCGCTGTAATGGCTATAATGACCATTCTCTTTGAACATTGAAACTAACAAAAGTAAACTTAACTTCAACTCTGTATACAACGTCATATATTCTGATTAACCCCTTCCGGTACGATTTAATAATGAAAAACTGTGTATGAAATAACCATTTAATGTTTACATATTCCTAATTAATATCCATTTTTACACAGTGTTAATATCAAAATCCATTATGGTATTTATTATACAACACGTTTTTCTTTTAGCAAAAATATATATCAACCGATGTTTACACCAACTGTTTACAAGAATGAAATCTTACAGACTAACAACAATTTCGCCGCATCTTGTACCAAGAAATTCTAACGGTAAACAATATGTGATAGTGATATTTGATATTTCCACAAGTAACAAAAGTGTTGCCAAATTCAGTACACTAGAAATTTTAAACTAAATTAATTATCATATTCAACAGTAACTTCAGTCACATGACGAGTGTAGCTCGTCATTGTGCGGCATGGCATGAAAAACCAATGACGAGCTAGACTCGGCATAATACCGGAAGGGGTTAAGTGTTAAAACGCTTATTACCAAATTTTAAAATTAGATAAAAATAAAAAAGACTAATTTCTACTGTGTAACAGGAAATTTCTAAACCCTAAAATGGTTTCTAAATTTGTTATTTGGTATGCCGCTTTTCAATAAACAGATATTTTTTTTAAATATTTAAATATTTTCTATTAATCTTTAAACATACATTTGTATTTATAAATGTAACTAGCATGTATGAAATATAAAAAGTAATCATTAAAAAATAATGATTTTCTTGTTAATTAGTTTGTTAAAATATAACAATTAGAAATAATTAAAATTTTTAATTAAACAAATGTTTTTTATGAATTTTTTATTATAGGAATATGATAATGCATATAATAATGTAGTTATTATTAATTCATGTACATTTTTACAAAGCCATAAATAATTAATAATTCATATTTTTAGAAACTTTTTTTATTTGCTTTTTTTTTATTTTACATTTTCAGTTGTCTTAACTGTTTATAGTATAAATTTATGTGTGATATACATAAAATTAAAGTGTTGAAAAAATAAAGAAAATTAGAGATTTTTATTTTAATTCACAAATTGTATTTATTTTTTTTTCGGAATTTTAGTGATGAGGTAACTAATTGATTAGTATTCAAGATTGTTAACAACACAAGCTATTAGGAGCTTGGAACATAGTAAGTTAAATCTCAGCATCTATGGTTATTTATAAACATTTCATTGGAATTAATTTAATCTATATACAATCAGGTATGTCACAGGATTTGTACGAAAATGAATATTTCCACATTATTTAATTCGAAAAAGATAAAAACATTGATTTTTTGGCATTAAATATGGTAGCACTACTTAACAGCTGGTTGCTAACGGAAATAAAATAAAAGGAATGCAAGCACACGAAAGTAATAAAAAACTACGTGGGAATGCTCTTTTGTTCGTTTTCACACTTTTTTCCTGCTGATTAATTATATTTGAAAAAAATACAAAAAATGTATTACAAACGTTCTTTTACACATGTTTTAAGACACAATTTAAATAAAATCAAAATTATTTACTATTTACAATCTGTTTTGAGAACCCTTTTGGTGCAATAATTCTTAAATACACTTCAAGTATTTTAGAAATATACGCAAAAAAAATTCGTTTTACTTCTTCTGGAGAAGCTAAAAACGTTTTCACTTTCGTACAAATTTGTTTTCTGTGATATCTAAGCCAACGATTTAGTAGGGATATGAACTTAAAATTAATTTCGCAGTAGATTTAACTTTGTGAAGACGATATCGGATCATCCACGTGTATTCTTCCTTAAGTGCTGAAAATTTAATATAATGGCAAAAAATAACATGTATTTCAAAGGTCTTTTGCGCTAATAGAATTTTTTAACATCTTGCTTTACAATTCTTACAGCAAGATGTTTTAAAACAAATTAACCTTATGCAATTGAAAATTATATTTTCAAATTGTAAAAATTGTATATATTTCGAACCGTACTAAAATTCAGAAAAAATATAATTGTAGTACAAAATCTTGTGCGGATTGTGATTAGAAAAAATAAAATCAAAAAGTAATCAGCCAATGTCAAGTTTGGTTTAGAGATAAATCGGTTTCGGATAACTTCCATCTCCAGTGTAATTTTTCGTTCTTCGCAAAACTTTCCGAAAAATGGAAAATGACACCTGAAGATGGTACATAGCCAAAACCGGCTTGTCTCTAAACCAAACTTGTCAAAGGATGTAGATTGGTTGGAGTTTTTGTACTCGCTATTTTAAAGGTTGGTAGCCTTTGGGGTTGGGTTATAAATTAAAAGCGCTTTGAAGTCCACTATTAAAGGGATCCAGGATGATTAGACCCTATAGAGCTAAGCCGTAAGGTAACAATATCAAAAACTTGGTAACAAAACTCAGTCTTAATGCCGAACCGTGAGGTAAGCATCTAGCAATTATTTGAGAAATATAATATTCATGGAAATTCATATATTTTATTTGTGTGGAAGAAACACTTTTTATTGTGATTATACATACAATTCAATTAAATAAAATAGTATATAAATTTTCTATAGTAGCATTATTATGTAGATATTAACTAACGTAAGTGTACCCGATATTATGTTGAACTCTTAAATATATCTTAAATTAAATAATTGTTTTATGTATCTATCTATTAAATTAACAATAAAATATAGCTATTATTTTAAGTAAAATATTAAAAATTTACAAAATCTTAAAAAATATTGCCCTATTGCTGTGTTGGCATATGATGTTCTGGTATAACTTCCACAGCATAGGCATTATTTAAATCGATTGTTGCTTCAGCATTACTCAAGCGCTCCAATTCCATACGTACTTTTTTCGCCTGCAAAGCTGTTAAATATTTTTGCATGCGATAGTAGCCAGCTTTTTCACGAAAATAGTCTGTTTCCATGCGCAAACGGTCTTCCTGTAACTTCAAGAGAACTTTAGATTCTAAGGGTGGAAGCAGATTGTTTGGCTGTAGTGATTGTTGTTGATTTTGGTACTGAATTGTAGCTGCTTGCTGGAGAAATGTATCAGGACGTGATGAATGTGGCGACAAAGGATTGGGTTGTGGCATATCTTGCATCAACTGAAAAAAGTAACAAAATTGATATAATATAATATAAAACAAACTTTTAACTAAATTAAAATACGCAATGAGATACTTACACTTGGATCATATTGTTCTTCGTCATAGTTGTGAGGATCTTCCTCTATAATATCATCATACAAAGAATCATCCTTTTTAATATTTGTCTCATCGAATTGGGTAGGTATTTGCTGGCCTTCCATATCATCTAATTTACTCCATTTAGTATCAAAATCATCTTCATCGTCTGTTTCCTTCAATATGCATCAAAATGTTGGAATTTTTACGAATCATTTATTAATCATATTACAAAAATACTTACAAAATCAACATGTCTATTACGTTTTTTCGTTCTGATAATAATTTTGTTATCTCCATGAATATTTTGGTTAGTTTCTACTGAATGTACCATGGCCAAATGCTTAACTATACCTTCAGTGTCTTTTGTCTCAAAAATAGCATCGCACATATTACATCTTGTACGTTGATCTTCTAACTGGGAACAGAATTGCCAAATGAAATCAATATTTGATGGCAACTTGAAGTTATCCTCCTTAATGGCAACAAAATCTTCAGTCGCCTTGCTAAGACGCCCATGCGTTATTACACCATGCATACGATGCAAGTGGCGTTGTAAATTCGAAGTACCCTGATAAGAAAGATTTTTCTTACAAAAACAACACCTGACTTGGTCCTGACTAATACGCGTACAAAACTTCCAAACTACACTGGCGGTACTCATCGATTTTCGCCCAAATTTTTTACCAGAATATTCTGTATGCTCGTAATCATCAGGATTTTCTAACTCACTGAGGGATTCAGTTTTCGCATTAATAATTTGGTTTAGTTGAGATCCAGGTTCGCCGAGTACATTATGACGCCGCTGCAAATGTGTTATAACATTGGCCGTACCATGAAAAGACATAATTTTGGTGCAGAGTTTACAGCGTATCGTATGTCGTGAGAGTTTTTCTACATAACTCCATACATAGCTAGCGCCACGACGCTCCTTACGCTCAGCCGATGTTATGTCGACACTGGATCGCCCACCGTTTTGATCCTGATCATAAGTTGTTGTATTTGAAAGAGATGCTGTAGCTTGAATTATCTCATCATCCATCTTTAAATAATTTGGGGGATTCTGCGAAACATTTATGATAAACTTATAATATAAAATATAACCCTTTAAAATCCCATTTTCCTTGGCTATTATATTTCAATAAAACAGTATAAAAACTTGATAATCTAATAAAACAATACAAAACCAACAAGCGTCAGTTGCAGATGCTTTATTATGTGGGAACTATAGTCGATTATAACATTCAGGCATGTTCTAGAAAAGTAGTGAAATTGAAATTTGAAAAGTAAACTTTTCATTTATGATGTTGTGGAAAATTATATTAACATTTGTAATTAATATTAAAATTCGATGTAAAAAGTAGAATGTAGAACATTGCAAATTTAAACTGAAGTGATTTCAAATGAACTCTATTTCATAGTAGAATGTAGAACATAACTGATTACGTCTAAAATTTTATAGTATAATCTACTGTGAATTACTTATAAGGGCTTTAATTTGAATAATCAGTGCTGTTCTGGATTCCGAATCCGCAATATTTTATTCTAAAGTGGAAATTTTCGAATGATTTAGCTCTTCTGTATTCCAATTTCGAATTTCTTTCGATTTATTTAGTATAAAATAGTTTGGTAGAATGTATTATAATCAGAGTTCCTTCAAATAAAACTTTATTTAATTTGTGTTAAAATCTGTAAGGTTTACTTCAAATTTTCCTTTGTTTCTCAATAAATTTGAAAATGCATATATATGCAAAATACGTGGAATGCAGAACAGCTAATTTTTGAATAATTCAATTCCGAATGTTTATTCCACTCGGAATACAGAACAGCAACGTAACATATACATATATGCAAATTTCAAAATCCGAATAAGGTTTTGGTGAAATAAGGGTATATGGATTATATATATTTTAATTAGGAATATATTAAATGGAATAACTTGATCTACATCTATTCAGCCATTCAATACCATACACAACAAGGAAATACATGTTTTTTCCACACTTTGGAAATTTAAATTTTAAAACAAAATATACAAAGATTGAATTTACCTTTTCTTTTATTATATCTGAATGTAAACGCCGTAAATGCTTGGTAATATTTGCTGTATTACCGCCTCCGAAGTATAAAACTTTGTTGCACAGATGACAACGAACGTGCTTTGCGTCCTCCTTGGTACAATATTTCCAAATAAAACTACGACTAGGATGTATGCGCACTAAACTTTCGAACCGCTTCTGTAAAATTTAAATTCAATTACCTAGCAACATAATAAATCACACAAAACTAACGTCTTTTTGCTTGGTAATATCATGCGTGGAAGACAAATGTCTGGCTAAATTACTTGTTTGACTGCCAACACACGATTGACACAGCTGGCACTGGAACTGATTCGTCCCATCAACGGGTTTAAAATACTCCCACACAAAACTATATTTACGTTTTGTCTGATCTTTAGATGAACTGCTGCTTTTTATATTACTTTCAAAAGTATCTTCCGAATAATGATGTTTAAAAGTCTCAATATCGACCACTTCAATGTCATTGGAATCGACGCTGCCCTCGTATATTTCGCTTACGCTTACGCTTACTTCGTAATCAGTTTCAATCAATTTTTCATCATTCTCCTGAATGTGGTACTCTTCCATTTATTTGTTGTTATTATGGGGCAACGGATTTGTTTTGATTTGATTTTTGTTAATAATCGGTATTTAACATTGAATATTTTGTTTTATCTCACTCAGAACGAAACTTGTAATTGAGTAATCAAATCCAAAGCCAGGAAAATACCAATTAACATTTTCCAACACCACGAGTAGTTGCATATAATATTATAAGAAGCAGACGCTATAACTAGAAAGATAGTTGCCACACTTGCCGATTTAATATGGAATACTGATTATAATAAGTCCCATTTTTATATTACTACGAACAGAGATATTTGACGATTAAGATAAAAACAAAATTAATTTTTACATACTTTTGTGTTTTGATCTGCATTTTGAAAAATCTAAGATATTAATTAAATAATCTTTTCTATTTTATTAAAATACTATTATCCCAGTAAAAGTTGAAGCTTATCAAGTACATTTATGCAATAGAACTTCTTTCCTTTAGAATTAGTTTTTTTCTTACCTTGCTTTTAGCGGTTTATTTTTTCCCTAATTGATCTATTTCTGAATATGTCGCTTTGTGTTTATTATGTTAAGAAGCATATGACATTGGCATAAATAAATAGAAGATTTTTTTTTTAATTTTTTAATACTAAGGTTTCTTATAATCGTGTTATGTATTTTATTTTGGCCTTAAACATTTAAAAGGGTTTGCAAAACCGTGTGTGGATGTTATTTAGCGATTCATTAGTTTTTGGCGCTTTTAAAAATTGTTAGAAATTTTCAATAGTCCGAAATAAGGTAGACCGACGATTACCCTTCAATTTTATATATGGCAGCTTGTTGCTAAAATTTCGTTTTTTTAAAGTTTTACTCCTCAATTTTTGATCTCATTTTGTTCAGCAAACATTACCCCATTTAAGAAGGTAGCATCTTCTTCATGCCAGCTGTTTATAAATATCTTACAATTTTATGCATGATCATTTTTCATGCATATTTTATAAATATGGTTTAAAATTATAATTATAATTAGAATTGCTTAATTCGTATAACAAAATAGATTGCAAATTAGGGGCGATAGTGCCACAATACTATACAACATGCAATAGTGCAAACAATTCCATCACTGTTTCAATAAGCAAAAAGAGAGTATTAAAACTTTAAGGACAGAAAAGGTTTGAAAGTAGCAAAGAAGATAGTATAAATATACAAGGATTTATTAGCAGCTTTAAAACAAAATTGGGAAAAACGCAAATAGAAAACCATGCACTTATAAATAATACATAAACATAACATGTGAACTCGCGGTGAATATAAGTATTAATTCCACTATAAAATTAGATATATGTATATACCATATATAATTATAGCAGCTGTAATATTGTGGCTACCAGTTATAAATTCACCGCGGTTACAAATAAATTTTACCTGGTTATTCGTTTCGTTTCATTTAAAATACTCATTCATTTCAAACCAATCAAATTTTACATCACTATTCATATACAAACCGGATTTCTGCATAGCAAATATTTACCTTTTCCAAAATATACGAATCATTTTTTGTTTAAACTATTTGTGTTTGTAACCTCAAATTGAGTTTTTATAAAACCGTTATTAATTAAAATCATGAATTACAGTGATTTGGACAATATTAAGTGCGAAGAGCAGAGATCGAAAAAGCGTAGTTTAGTATGGAATTTCTTTGAGAAAATAAGTCGTCAAAGGGTGCAATGTCGATTGTGCAAACATGAACAAAATTATCAGGGAACTACCGGTAATATACTTAGGCATTTAAAGGCCCACCATGAACTAGATGCAACGATAAAAGGACAGCAGGAACCTAAAACTCAAGAGCGCATAAGAGAATTGATGCGCATGACATCATCTGCAACATCTTCAATAAATATTGATCAAAAACCCATAATTATACGCAAGGCATCAGTAACTAGTGATTCATCCGACACAGTTGATCCTTACAGTGATAATGACAATAAACAAATGGTAGTATATAAATTTAAAGACAACGTTTTCACAAGTTTATTAATTCATTGCTTGAATTTGTTTACAATTTCAGAATTTTGAAAATGGTAATATGTTTTGTGAAAATATTGCTGAACTGCAGGAAGACTGTATATATAACAACAAAAAGGAACCTGACGAAAAATCTGCAAAAAAAACAAAATTGGAAGAGGAGCGCATTTCGGCCGAAACTGAATATTATCGAGAAAAGGCTGCGTATTTTCGAATTCAAAAGCATTTAACGGCTTTACAAGCTAAAAAAGTTAAATTAGAAATCGAACAAATTGTGTCGAATAATAAAAATGAAACTTAAAATAGACATTTTATGTTTTATGTACCTAGATATTTGGAACAAATTTCTATCATCCCCTATCAAGTTTGGTTTGGAATCGAACGAGTCTGGGCTACGTGCCATCTTCAGTGTCATTTTTCATTCTAAGTCAGAAAAATAGATCAAATCACCCTGTCGATAAATCAAATCAAGTATCAATTTTACATACATGCATATATATTCTATACAACTAACCGATTGAAAAGTAGCATCTTAGAAATGTTATAAGTTAATTCAAGTTTACTTTTTATTCGATATAAGTTTCTATGCACTAACCGTGAAATAATATAAGGCATCTTAGTTATGAACAAAAATGAAAACTGTTACAGTACATTATTTTGAAGATGGTTGCAAAGAGAATATAAATCAACGTTGGATAATAATGACACAATGTAGGTATAGAGTACTTTTGTTTTATTTTTGATTTTTTAGTCAGTTTCAAGTTTGTTTTTATTTTTAATTCTACATTAGAATGAAACATTTTTATGTATGTATTGATTTTTATATTAATCGACAAAATGTTAAGTTTTTATGTGAAATTAAAGTTAAGTTTTTATGTGAACAGTTGCACCGAGTTAGTATCACCAGATAGATTCTCGCACTCATTTTAAAGGAACTAATTTCCCTTCATTTAATTATTGCTCCTGTTAATTTAAACTGATTCTCGCATTGAATTATAAACCATTTATATGAGCTATCTTGATAGATGTTGAAAACAACGTTTAGTATTGATGCTCTATTTGATTTGATATACTAGGTGTATGTAAAGTTAATGGCAGAATTATTTACATTGAAATCTAGGGCACAACTTGAACACCTTTGTCAAGTTTTACCAATATTTTTACTTTTTTATAAAAGTATAAAGCATGACATGATATTTTTCCAAATATCAAACAACTGTATTTAATACTACTGAAAACAACAAATAATTAATAACATCTATTACATGTTGATTTTTGTTTTTCAATTTGTTTAAATTAAACAGGTATAAAAATTTTAGTATTTTCAACCAAAAAAAGCTCACAAATAAGAATTTTGAATTCTAATTTCAGAGCGTTGAATGTATTCAAATTACAGATTCTAACTTCTGGAAATTCGAATTACTGAGAGTTCTAATTTGTGAGCGCCTACTGCTGTCAGGTGTATTATTTTTAGTGAAGACTATAAAAAATGACTCTTGTTAGCTTCATTTGGTCTTATACAAAAACTCTGTTTAAAACTTTTATATTATGGCAGTTGTTGAGGCAAATAAAATGATAAAATTGTAAAAATTTGTGCAAGGTACCTTTTTTATACTAAATAAATGGTGTGAAACATTGTAACCTTAAACAATCTTAATATATATATGAGTAAAACAAAGTTGGATTAGTTACACCATTTATACCTATGTAAATCAAGAACGGCCGTATCGGTTTTAATATCTCATTTGTATGATTCGTCTCCGCCCCGAATAACCGTTAAAATGTCAAAGAATTCGCGGAAAACAGCAGAAAATTAATCAAAAAAAATTAGGTTTTGAACTCCGCCATCCTTCGCAATTGACAGCTTAGATCTAAAAAATATTTGTATATATCTTTTGTACGTACATATGTGTTACTCAACTTCTCTTAAACTTGCTGGGCCGATAAAAATGCAATTTTGTATGTTTGATTGGTTCCATGCTTGGTTTAGGTTAATCTCTGTACCCTGTAATTACGGTCTAGAACATTTGTTTCATGATTTATATCCAACGACGCTGAGGCAGACGTCCTGAAAAACTGAAGTTTCCAAACTAAATACTAGAGTGGCAGGACAACGACTGCCTGGGCTCGTTAGTTGTTAATAAATACCGGCATTATAGCGTATTTGATATTTTTTATACCGAAACTTTAATCTTAGTTAGAAACAATTACACATAATTTTTGCATTATTAAATTTAATTTCTAAAATTAAGCATTAATTTAAAGGTAAACATATCGAATTAAATTATTTTCCATACAATTGCTCCAACTCAAATTTAACCTTTTTGGCCTGTAATGCTGTTAAATGTTTCTGAATGCGAAAATATGCTGCCTTCTCCCGAAAATACTCAATTTCGGCTTTAATACGTTCATCTTCTAGTGAAGATCGTTTACGACTCGAGTTCGACTTGAAGTTTCGATTAGGAATGTATGGTTCATCTTCTTCATCCTTGCTATAGTGCTTGTTAGTATCAACAAAATCAACTAACGGCTAATTAAAAGTAGAGAAACGCATCGTATTAAAGTAGACTCCTCTTACAAAACTTTCAGTAAACTTACCTCTTCATTATTTCCATATGGATCTACATCAGTTTCGTTATCATATTTATGTACAAGCGGACGATTACGATTATATTTCATTAAATTTTCGCCTTCTCCATCATCGTCTTTTCCCATGTCTTCAGTGTGTTGGTCATCTTCATCAAAAAAATTACATTCGTTTTTTATATTTATAGCTGCGATTGTCGGTTCAAAGGGTATGCCAGAAGTGGTCAAGGCTTTCATACGCTTGACATTTTCTGGATCAGACAATCCTACGGCTCTAGCATCGATATCATGTTTTGCTTTTAAATGCCGTAATGCATTGGCAGTATTACCCATATAACGTTGTTCATGCTGACATATACGACACTTAACACGGACAGCGCTTAATTTCTCAAAATATTGCCAAACAAGACTAGCACGTTTACGAAGTGGTGTGTCCTTATTGGACTCGTCGTTATCGCTCATTTTAATTTGCAAATAATTAATTTGAACAACGGTTTTTAAAATTCAAACTACTAACAAATGTCGAATATTTTTATTATTCGTTTAATTTGTAAGAGTAAATGTTATGTCGATTTTTTCCGATAATTCGAATAAATCTTTCGTATTCGTGTATAAAAAAGAGAATCAGTGTTGTACAATTAAATTATTAAATATGAGGCGAGTAACCGTATACGATTAAAAGTAATCGCCAACGGATCTATTGTTTTTTTATTTAATTCTTAATAAAGTTGTAAATATTGTTCTTTATATATTATTAATAATATATATTTAAAAATATGTGCCTTTGTTATTAATAACCTTATCCTAAAATATTCTGTTACAATTTAAAAATTTGTTGTAGGTCAAAGTCAGTGATGAGTTTAAAAATATTTTTTTAAATCTGAAATTTTATAAATATTATAATGCAGAGAAGTAAGGTATAAAAAAAATATTATTATTGTTTTTTTTTATTTTGTAAAATGTTTTATTTATTTTATTTAACTGATAATACAAAAAACCTCCACACTCAATTAATAGTATTATTAGGTAATTATATCTATGTCAACAAAAATAAAAAATAATTATCAATAAAATTGTACATTTATATATTTATCGCCAATTCCGGTACATTTTTTAATATAGGGAGTTTGACATCGGCAAAGAAGTAGATAATACTTTGAATTCGCCGGTGAGTTTACCTGTTATCACTTTGCCTTGTGTGAGTATATGTAAATTCTTAATACATGTAAACATTCATTTGTGAAACCATTAAACAAAATTTACATACGGATGTTTACAAACGAGCTCATACACACAAATGGCAAAACAGCGTTGTGCGAACAACTGACACGAACAAAACATCTACAGCGATGGTGTTCACGAGCCATATTCGTCTGCAAACAGCAATCTGTACGTCGCCAATGTGCCTTATCATTAAGTTAGTTCTTTCGTTAAGTTTTTTTTATTGTATATCTCAAGGTGTATTTATTTACTAGGTGGCAGCGTAAATAAATACACCTTGGTATATCTCTTGAAAAGTTTCAGCATGTGACAATTATTGCATCAAGTACATTTTACTGCACTGTGGGCAAACTATGTGGCAACGTAACATTGTTGTGTACATTTACACATACCAAAGCATATGTTAAAATTTGACATAATATCTACGCCATTTTTACTTGACGCGTCGACTTTTTAACATTGTTAAATTCATTTCAATATCTTATGTGCAATAACTTATTCCAGGCTTTATTAAAAAATAAAACATCAAAATGAAATTAGCTGGGCGTAAAACAAGTGCTGCGTATGAATTATATGGTTTTATACCAAAAGTTGAAAATGGTAAACATTCGGCTATTTGTACGTCGTGTAATCGCGTATTACAAAATACAGCGGCTGTACGTTTACAAAAGCATAGGTAGGTTTTAGATTTTATTGGTCTTTTAAATTTTTGTTAATTAATTTTTATTTAGAAATTCATGTGTTGCAGCTCGTGCTACAAGTGATGATCCAAACCATTTTCAAAATTTAGAAATTAAGGTAAAACACAAAGTAACACAGCCTAGAATTCAGAATGTACAATGTGTAAAGAACAAAATCTGAAAGTAATGAACTAAATGTTTTTTGCGTTTAAAAGAAACACGTTAAATTGAATTTTGGATCAAATTATTTATTAATGGATGTATGCATATAGACAGAGTTAAGGTTTTTTATCTCCAAAGAATTAATTGTAGATATTATTGGTTAACATATTTAATACAGTAGATTATTCGCATGACGTCCGTCTGTGAGGAATTGAATATTAAAAGTTAAGCTCTGTTGGTCCATTGTAAATTCTGTAACTGCATATCTTTTTTGCCTTTGGATGAGAATACTTTATTTTGTGGACATTTGCGATATACGTTAATTGTCTTCGGATTGGAAGAAATGATTAATATAATATTATTTAATTCGACTGGAGTTTTTTTATTCTCTTTTATTAAAAAATGAATAAAAAAAAACTATGCGGTAAACAAACTATTAGATAAAGAAACAAATTATAAATAATTGCAAACTAAAGATATTCATGTAAATTTAATTTAATAGTTCGATTCATCTCAAACTTGATTTGAAATTTTTCATAATTAATAAATTAATATCGTGAATTTAGTGGTTTCATTCCCTGGTCATTTTCCGAATTTTTAAATTATCAATAAAACCCTCGGCATACATATGTATATATGTATGTATATTTTAAAACGCGTAAAGATAATTTTTTCAACGATCTCATTTTTTTTTAATAATGTATGCTTTAAACATAATGCAGTATTTTAATAGATTAGGAGAATTATTTCTTTTGAGAGAAATTGGTCAGAAAAACAGACTATTTCTTTGAGAAATAGGTGCTGGCAGAAGATTGACAACTACAAATGGAGAACAACTGATAGTACAAGAATACAAAGAGGCCTCTTTGATTTAACACCATAGAATTCAAATTACGTAACTATGGACCGGCTGCAGTTAATGAAAATACCATCTGCTCCCGCTTAAAAGAATCAGGGTTAAAACATACATGTTGGTAATTTAAATATATACACTATATTACAGCAAACAAAAAACCCCAAACGCCTCCAATTCGCAAGAGATTATATTAATAAACCCTTGAGCTTTTGTTACAAAAATATTGAAATATATTGAGTTCCTTGGCCCGCCGAAAAAGAATCAAAAGAAAAATTTGCTCAGTAATTGAAACAGTGCGACAGTAATTGAGGCACTGCAATATTCTGGAGATAGGTGTCTGCTTATGGGTGTGGTTAACTAGCAGCTGACAGAATGATGAGTCATCATAAATAAGTACATGCATGTACTGAATAATACCGCATATGTCTGAGGAGATATAGAAAGAGATTTATTTTATATTAATTAACCAACCAGCCCTTCCTATATTTAACCGATATAATTATACCTAACAAATTTTTAATTCATATTTCGTAAAAATAACGCCCTATTACTCCTATAGAAACTGTGGAACATAATATTAAAAATATTTACACCGTACACAAAAAATTTAATTAAGGTCTTATAACTTATAAGCATGCCGATTGTTATTTAAAACCAATACATCAAGTTAAGATTAAAAAAAAATACGTTTATTATTGTAAAATATATACGTCGAGGGCTGAAGAGTGCGCGTAAAATACTCCTGAAATAATAAACGCATTTAAAAATTCAACAGATATACATTTACAATTGTTAAAAAGTATTCATATTTACATCAGAAATAATACTACATTTTTGTAACATTTTTCTATTGTTAATTTTTTAATTTATGTAAACAGCCACAATTCAAAATTTATCAAAAACATCTTTTCTGTCATAAACCAATTCACATAAAAAATCTCTATCGACCGCAACAATTATTTTCCATCGCTGCCATTTTTAGCTAGAAAAATATCGATGTCTGTTTTCATGTTACTTTTTTTAGTTATGACAGTGCGCATATGAGCAATTGATTAGTTTTGTTTCACCTAAACGCCGGTTTTTCGACCTCACCTGTGACTCTGGTGTGGCGTTAGGAGTTCTGCATTTTGATAATCAAATATTATTATAATAAACGTTTTTTACCTCTCCTGGATATTTTAGATTTTTTGAGTTGTGACTGTTGTTAATTTAGTGTGGGTTATGTACTTTTTTTTGTTTCAAAGTAACTATTATTTTATATTTTCAAAGGAACGTATTGCACCAGCCGGTACAATAATTCAACAACAAAACAAAAACATAAATTCGATTGTTAAAACTGAACAACGTAACATAGACTTTGAAGATGCAAATAGTATGGATATTACAAATGATAATGCACCTTATGAGGATCAAGTAAACGTAAGTAATTATTTTACTTCAATATATGCATGTATACCATAATTAGAGAAATCTTTACGAAAGATATCGATCAGAATTTAATTTAAACCCAAAAAATGAAACATTTTTTATTTTAGAATTTACAAGATTCTATACCATCACGTAAATCTCCGACAAAAAAGGATAGAACAGACGATAAGTTAAAAGCTAAAATACAATACTTTAAAGAAAAGTCCAAATATTTGTTAAGCGAAAAGAATAATTTGAAATATGAAAAAACAATGATGGTTTTAAAAGCAAAGAAATTGAGATTAGAAATTCAACAATTAGAAGAAGATAATTAATAAAATATTGATAACTTATGATGTAACTTAGTTGTTTTTTTATCTACTATTCTTTTTAAATAAAATTTTCCACATCAGCGATATGCATAGCACAAAGATAGCATGATGTTATCAAATAGTTATTCATAACACATTTATTAATATACAGCCTACGAACTCTGCTAACATGATGCAAACATTTGAACAACAGCGGTTTATGTCATAGTAAATTGTTTTTTTAACATTAATTTATTTTATTGAATCTTTCTACTAAAAGAAATTAACAATAAGTATTCAAATATTACCTCTAAATTATTATTTATTGATTATTACGAATGTGATAACCCGAGTCAATGAACAAAAAAGACTCGTTAAAGTGCCAACATTAGCCGAAGAACAGGTTTTTGAACTGGAAATGAGACCGAAATTTCAAAGTTGATATGTTATGCATATATAGGGCTGCTAAACTTTATGTTCCAGACTTAGCTACGTCAACAACCACACGCATGTTTTATTATTTTTCAAATTGAAGCTCACATATGCATTGTGACTTATCTGTGCAAGAATTAGTAGCAATATTAACTCAACCAACCAAATGACTTGAGAAAAATAATATAAGCTAACCAATCCAAGCCTTAAGCTTAAAAAAGACGAGTATATATTGCGAAATGCTATCAGAACAATTATAGAAATATCACAAAGGAACGAACCCTCGTGAAAATATATGTAAATGGTTAATATAAGCTTATCCTTGGAATTGTAGAATAAGCTAACGAAAACAAACTTTCAGTTTTCTTTTAATTTAATTTTATTTTGTATGTTATTTTTATGATTTTTTATTATTTTCGTAGCTTTTCTGCAGCTTAATGCAATTTTTAGCGAAATAGAAACACGTTCGGGCCCTCTGTATTATCCACTTATAAAGTTACATTTATGAAATGTACAAATGTAATAATTATTTTGCTTTAGTTAACAAACTCTATTTAATTTGCTTTGAATTGCTTTTGTTGTGCTTATTGTCGCATAATTTTCTTGGTCTCAGTACCAATTCGTCTATTATTAATTTCCTCCAACAATTTTTATACAATTTGGTACCTTGGCACAAGAACTGTCAGTTCATTTTCCTGAAAAAAGTGGTTAAGAAATTCTGTTGTCACATGTCACATAAGATACGATAAGATAAGAAGAGAACTTGCAAAAAAGCACAGTTTTTGCCGTTTTCTTTCAGCCGTATTCAAAATCAAGAAAGACATCCATTTATTCGAATGGCTGTACAGGCATTACAACGCGTCTCATTTGAACTTTTTCTTTTTTTGCTCCACTTTATTTGTCAGACTAGTGTTGAATTTCTGCAAGCACTCGATTGGTCATTTGTAAAAGAGGTAGTTTTTAAAATTCTAAATTAGAAATTTTTGCTCAAAGGCTATTTGCGCCTTTGAAAATATAATTGACAGTTTATAATTATTTTAAAAATAATGTCAACTAAACCCAATTGAATTATTGCTTGTGAATTATTACTAACGAAATTAAGAAAAGCTTAAAACCCAATATTTATATAAGCTTATTACCAAGTTGTTTTGCAGACTGATTGCTGTATTGGTGTATATAATGGGTGATTTTCTTACCGTTTGGGTTTTGAAAATTGAAAAAAAAACACAGAAAATGTTTAAAAGTCAATGAAATATTTATTTGGGCCGATAAATGAATCCCTGGCATTTATTTTTTAAAAGATTATTTCATGTAAATGTTGCCCGCGGCAACGCCGTAGGTGGTATATCCGTGAACTCTAATTGTTGCATAACGTTGCGATTTTCATCGTTCTGTAAGAAGTGCGGTCCAACGATGCCGCCGAACACCAAACCACACCACCAGTATATCTTTCAGGGTGAATTAGCTGCTGTTGAACTAACTTTGGATGCTCTTCACACTAAATCCGTCGTTTCTGTTTGTTGACGTACCCATTGAGCCAAAAATAAGCTTAGTCGCTGCAGAAAATTTGTCGACAGCAAAATGGATGTTTATTCAACTTTCCTAAGGTCCATTTATCAAACAAACGTCACCTGTCTTCAGTTCATGCAGCAGCTTTATTTTGTATTGTTTCATGCCGAGGCCCTTACGTAAAGTCTTTCAAGTGGTCGGATAACACATTACCAATTATTGACAACGGCGACAAATTGACATATCGCGTTCTTCGTTGCAACTAGCCGATACAGCAACAATAGTTTCCTCGCATACGGGTTGGTGGGTTAATATCCTATAAAGTGAAACTGTTGCGAAATTTGGTCACAACAGCCGGTTCGGCGGGTCGGCTACGACAACCATAAAATGAACGTAGTTTACGACACACATTTCTCACACAATGATTTGCAAGCGTTGTTCGTTTGTTAGTCAATTCCTTGTTGAATTGTAAACCTTACTGAACATTTTTGGCATTGCCACATCAAGAATCTTTTTTACCCTGAAAAAAAAATTTAAATGAAAACCCAAACAGCAAAAAAATCAGCCGTTATATAGTTTGAAATATATGAATAGAATGCACCGACTACATTACTCTACAAAGACTACATTAATTTGATGAGTAATACATGCGTCTTGTCGCATGTTGATTCTATGAGGCTTTTATATAACTCGTAAGACCTGTCTTTAAGCAAACCACACTCTAGCTATTTTACAACTTAATTGCATCTATAGTCGAACTAATAGCGATTTCCTTAGTTATATTTTTAATTTATTTAATGAAGAAATATTGTAATGAGATTGTAATTTAATTAAATTTATATACAAAAAAGGCTTCAAATCCGTCGATAATAATACACAAAACCTCGCGAAAAGAAGAATTTAATAACATATCGCGCAAATCGAAAGAGGTAATTGTTTTCAAAACAAAGTATTTACTATTATAATCCCAACAACTATTTTCCCTAGCCTATAGATCAAGAGGAAAGTTCCACACCATCGCCCGTTACTACACAACAGCAGCCACCTGAACCTTTTGAATCTTACCCAGTAACTAATACCACCAATACTGCAGTACACGGTTTTGACG
Organism: Phania funesta; assembly: GCA_963932375.1. Classification (NCBI taxonomy): domain Eukaryota; kingdom Metazoa; phylum Arthropoda; class Insecta; order Diptera; family Tachinidae; genus Phania; species Phania funesta. Next base: position 51,204,589 of record OZ010652.1, read on the forward strand.
ATGAAATAGAAGAAGTCAACGATGAAGATTTAATTAATATTGCGGAAGAATTTGATGTTTTTCAAAATTTAATGCCCCGTTCTAAGCAATTAAAACATTTACAGGATGAGTTATCAAAAGCAGAGGCCCTTTACTACCGTTGTAAAGCAGATTATTTTAAAAAACTTGCAGAAAATTGTAAAATAAAAAAATCCTTGATGCTGCTTGAATCGCGTAAATTACAATTGGAAATTGAAAAGCTTTGCAACTAATCTTAGTTTCAAGATTTGATTTGATATTTTAATGTCTTTAAACTTTAATAATAATTTAAGAAAACAAATTATTTTTTCTGTTTTGTTATTGTTTAGTAATACGTGGTGAGTGGACAGTAATTAATAGATTTACAAATTTTACAAATTATTTCGTTAACATACTTTACTCGTAATGTACATACATACCGAAATCGAAAACTCTGAGAACTTATTGTCAGCAAACTTTCAATCTTATTTAAATAAAGCAATTGTTAAATAAGTTTTATTTTGATGCAATATTTTAAAAAATTAACAAAATATATATAAAAATGGCAGAAAATCTTCAATCTGATACAGATGCAACCAAATGTGATAGTGATGATAAGGCTATAACACGTTCAGATCTTCAGCAGTCGCTAGCATATGAAAAACAACAGTTACTGGTAGAAAAGGCAAATAATACATTTCAAGAACTGTGCAAAACTTTGGAAAATGAACAAACTAAACTATTAGAATTAGAAGAGAGGCGCAAGAAGTTGCAAGAAGAAATGATGCTTTTGAAGGCTGAACTTGAAGAAGAAAAGCAATCATTTAATTCAAATCTCGCCCAATCGATAGCCGAAAACCTAAATGTATTAAACAATACTAGTAGTGAGGGTAACTATTTTAATACAATATTTGATTAAATTTAAATAAAATTTTGCGCTTTAGTGTGCGATCAAAGCAAAATCGTAGATGACAATTCAGAAATAAAAAACTCTTACACTGGCTACGAGGAAGACGATAATCAACTTACTGTACGTAATTTCGATGCCAAAAATAGTCAAGAATTTATAAGAGATGCACCCACCATAGAAGAAAATGTCCAATATATAAAAAGCGAGTTACATAATGTTGTTACTCAATGCATATCAGAACAATACGGTGATTAATGCGAATAATTGTTAACTACGTTTTTATACATATATTTGTTTCTAACACTTTATTTTTTAATAAATAATTTTTAGTTTTGCGTATTTTTCATTAGTGTATACTTCTCAAAGACTCCAGTACATAAAAGTGCGTAGATACTTTGTTTAAATTCATGTAATTTTGAGCCCTCTTCACAGCTATACAGATGGACATAAAAAGTTTCCAGCAGTGAAGTAATGATCTTAAAATATTTTTTCAATAGAATTATACGTATTGTCATATCGAAGAAATGGTAAAATAATCAGGTATGTGATAGAAATCGACTGATTCGAAAACGAATCTTGTTAAAGAGGTGTGATAATATAACAGAATTAGGGTAAACATATCAGAAATTAATGAATACCATTAAGAAACGAATTTTAAAATAAATACCACTGGAAAAAAATGAGCACATCACAACCTATTTAGTTTTCAATCGATTCGCTTTCAAGCCCTATTTCCATCTCATACCTTTTTCAGATTTTGCTCACTTGTATTATGTCTTCTTCATATTTGCTTACTTTAACAGCTTCCATTAAGACTGTTATATATTTTTCCAAAAATATAACTAAATGTGGCTCTACTATAGATAAAGTAATGGGTAAAATTGCCAATATGTAAATTTTGTGTGCTTCCTTGAAAGAATATATCTAAGTTTCGAGCAACAAGAATTTTCTAAAAGGATCAAAATACCTTTAACATGTCCTTAGCAACATCAGTTGTTTGCATTAATTTATATGATTCTATAACTAGCATTTTTAATATACTTTTCGCCCATCTATAACAAGTGTAACTAGTATTAGTGTTGGCCAATGATCGCCATTCGTTTGTATGTTTTACAAGTGTTAAATCTTTATCAATGAATTCCTCCAGTTCCTTGCGATTAATTGTAAAGTATACCGTTAATTTGCTAACATACTTTAAAAGACATATTGAGGTAGCACTATCTGGTGATAAAGATGTGATACGCAGTAATACTTCCATCATATCGTCTAAATAATTCCACTGAAAGTAAATCAAAATAAATGAAAGCGGTAATAAAGGAAACCATACTAAAATGTAATATCTTAAAACATTGTTTAAAATCAAAAAATAATATATGAGCATGCTCCTAGGGCTTTCAAGGCTTGAGAGGAAATCTAAACTAGATTTACTTAAAAATAGCTTAGAAACTAAAAAGGACATGCATGTTTGTACATATGTCTAATTTGTATGTATATAAACAAAAATATATACTAGTATAATCAGCCTGTGCGTGTTTCTCTAGCACTTTTTTAAAAAAAATGTGTGTTATAATTCATGTCATTTTTTTGTGGTCTGAAAATAACGCGATTCTTGAATTCTGATCGTGATTTTTATTGCTTTACATCATCTATTCATTTAAGCAATTTATTATAAAGTCTACAAAAGAATACTAACAAAAATAAGTAAGTGATTTAAAAACGACAGCGAATTAAGGTAATCGGTTTGAAATCAAAAAGGTTGTGGACAGAAAGAACAACTTTTTGTCACTTTGATAAAAAGTGATTAATATATTTATTATTATTTATTCATCAGTTCAGTAATAAAAGCCGTTCTGGTCAAAAAATTACAACACAGTTATAAATACACAAGCAATATACATATATATAATCAACACACACCAACAATTATGAATATGTTCTAGATGATAACATAAGACTTTTTGAATAAAGAGATCACCATCAGATAGTAAACTTTGTCCTTTCGCGTTATATCACCAATGAGGTAGATCTAGTATTTTAATACCTCTTGATATTAATAAAACAAATTTACGGAATCCAGATGAATGATGACACATAGGTCAGTCCTAACCTTTAGATCTAGGAAAATTGTAAATTTTTCACAACATACCTGAATGTTGAAAATAACTCATTTTATTACAAAAACAAATAAGAATACATCATATTATTTCTGAGTCCAAACCAAGCTTGAAACAGGCCAGCAGTTAGCTGACCGGTTTCAAATCACGAGATTTAAAAAATCTATGTGCGCAGAACATATTTCAGTGATTTTAAATCACTGAAAATCACGTTATGGCAAAGTGATTTTCAGAGCATACCTGTATATAAATAATGTATCTCTTTAGGAAAAGTTTGTTTAGTATCAATTCTTTTTACAATTTTAATGCAAGGTTTATATATATACATACATATATGTATGAGACATTTGTTAAATTTATAGTACGCGTAAATTTATAGTAAGTGTAAAAATAAAAAGTACCAAAACCTTACCGTAAAGCTATCAATACTCTCGTAAAAATCCAGGCATTTTATCAAACAATTCCATTGTTGGACAATGAAACAAATGGAATCCAATATATAAATATCTTTAAAGACAGCGTCATAAATAACGCTATGAATATTCATAGAAATAATATCATCGTTGGCCTAGAAGACAAGTGATACAGAAATTAAAAATACAGTAAATAAAAATTCAACTCACCGCTTGCTGCATAATGGCCATAAATATTGAAGTACTCAAGGTTTTATAGAGGGTATCATAGCAGGATCTAATATTTAAAGCTACTGATAAACAAAACATCATGAATTTTTTACTCATTTTCTTCTCAAGGCCACAAAGAGTGCTAAATTGATACTTATTAAAAATAAAAAATAAGTCTAGTACTTAAGTTTTGTTGTATGCAACAAAAAACCTCCAAATATTTGTTAAATCCATGAATTGCTCCCAATTGTCTTTTCCATTTATCTTTGTATAATTTGTCCTCATAATATTTAAATATCAACTCCTCTACCTCCTTGGGTAAATTTGTAAACTTTTGTAAAATTTTTTCTGCATTACGACTTAATTCACGTTGACTTAATTTAAAAATTGAACTGGTAGAACTGACTTCACAAAGCAAAACAATAAGACAAGCTTGTATCTAGATCAACACCGTAAAAATAAAATTTAGTTTGTAATTTAAAAAATTAGTTCTTAGGTTTATAAATGATACATTTGTTACCTCTTGTTTTGCTAATTCATTTTCTCCGTTCCATTGAAAGTTCTTTGGATTCTGTTGTATGCAATCGTATAAAAGCGGCAAATGTACTTCTAAATATCCATGATAATTTTGAAAATGTCCTATTTCAATGGGAATGCTATCGAAGTCTTGTTTCAGTTCAGGTAGTAGACAAGATTTTAATAAATCCCGTATTTTATCCAATGAATCCATTATTTTATTTTTTTAAATAGTTTTCTAGTAGATTAAATTTGAATTAAAAATAAGTGCTGTCAACTTTGTGCTTTATTTACCGTAATAATTTAAAAAGGTTTTTTTCTTGGTTTTCCCTTTTCGTAGAATTAAGTAATTTGCACACAATTTTTATATGAACTTAAAATAGTAATTAAAAAGGTAATACCTCATAGGGATCTAAACAAGTTATTACGCAGATTACACAGAAATCTGCCACATATTCAATGCCAGTGGCATACTATGTGATGGATTTCTAACGAGGCAGAATGTAGTACATTATTTATTTTAGTTTACCTGTTTTAATTCGCCTTACATTAGACGAAAAAATTTAGTAATATACAAGGCTAATTAATAATAGAATAACGGTCGAATTCAACTAATTTCCTCTTCAGTTGCGGATGTCAAACTCGATAAAAAAAAGTTGGCAGATATGGCAAACAATTTTTTATATGAAATTAGACTTCCAAAAAAGACAGTTGCGCTGGGTACAAAACCTGTTAAAATCGTTTCGTTTTTTCCGCATTGTAAAGTCAAGAACAAACGACATTGTTATAACACTGCCAAGTACATTACTTTTATTCTGATGATGAACCACTAATTTTTGTTCCCCAATTTAATTAAAAGTAACTGTTTGTCTTATATTGTAAAAAAAAAATTATGCAAAAGAATAAAATTTTACAAATTTAATAAAAATTATCAGCTGTTTGAAACGAAATCAAATGGAAAAAAACCCAGCATGTACACAAGATTTCGTTCTTAATTTCAGCTTGAAATTACGTATTTTCAAGTATTGACAACTGACTAGACGTGATAACTTATAACAACATTACCTCGATTATATAAAAGAGATAAAAATCTTATCGTTTTAATTTAGCTATCTATTTTCATATAATCGGATTAATTTAAAATTTTTCACATAAAAGCGCATAACACCTGATTACACGTTTCCAAAGCTCATTGTTGGGTATTTTGTGTTTTCGAGGCTGAATTGGCGATTAAGAGAATTAGAATATGTAATTGAATTTATTTAATGTAAAGGGCACTAAGAAAACATATCAGTATTAAACACACTTTTAACTTTTCAAAGCTGACTTATATCATGTGACAATCATTCTACGCCAATGTACAACTCTGGCCTTTATTTTTAACAAATCTACACTGTCATATGATTAATTTTCATTGCACAAACAAGAATGCTGCAAAAATTAATAATTTTAACTTTATGTGTAGTGGCAAGTAAGTAAAAATCAATATTATTTCAACTAAAAGTGTCCGAAAATGTTGAAATAAGTAAAATAAATTAGATAGTACCAACTCAAATGCTGTTTTTTCGTTGGAGAATCAAACTTGAAAAGCAGTGTTATTGATTTTGTAAAAAGTCCTTTGGATATGTGTAAATACATATGTGTGTGTGAAAAAAATTAAAGGACTAGATAAGAAAAATAAAGCAACATCATATTTCCTAAGGGGCAGAAAAAGTAATTTTAAGAAGAAAGTGTTAAGTAAAAAAAACCGTCAGCAACCCTGTTTTCGGGGTTACGGACCACCAAAGTTTTTATATATAATTCCGATATTTCAAGTATTTTCAAACGTTGGGACAAAATGGGCATATGAAAGGTAATCAAAATTTCTACCACCTGACAAATCTTAGTGGAAAAAATTAACCCATTGAGGGAGGTCTGATTATAAATTATTTGTTCCGTATTTTGGTCTTGTTGACGTATGAAATTTTAAATATAAATTCATCTTGTCGCCTATATATACAGGATAGATTCTTGAGATTAATGGCAAAAATAGTAATGTTGGGAAAATTGTGTTGTAATACACTTTTTACACTTGCAGACATCTTAGTTAATGCATCGATGCTGTTGAAATTGTGAAAACCCCGTTTACATTGCAACATCTTCCATCTTTAAAAATATATATTTTCATGAGTTAAAGCAAATAAAAAAATTAAATGAAGTTTTAAAATACTACAGAATTGTTCAGCTGCAGGACGAAGATGAAAAGAATTCACGAACGTTTTCGACATTTGTGTGAAGGATATTACAAATAGAATCTAGAAATTCTTTAAAAATAACTTTCTCGTAGAAGAGACAACAACGTTTTAAATGAAAGTTGTAATTCGACTAGACTGAGCCCCGTCCGCAAAAAGAATACAATAATATATATTCTGGTTTTTGAAACCTTTTATAGAGTTATACATTACAATTTATATGTTAAATTAACACACCCTTTGTTTTTCATTTCAAAATTTATTTAAAAGCTTCTTCCACCTTCGGGAAAAAGATGTGAATTATGTTCGCATCGTAAATTCCTCGCTTATTTTCTTCAAAAGACTAGCAGCATGTTTTTTTCAGCAGCAGTTCTTTTATTTCAAAATTATTTAAACGATAAATTATTCACATTTCTCCCGCTCATTATATTTGTTGGGATTTAGTTATTTTTTATGTAGTTTTTCTAGTAATGACACTAAATTATAGAAAAGCGTTGAGTGGAACAAAACAAAATAGGAATATCTTCAGCTATGTACAATTATGGGAAGATATTAACATTTTGGCGAGTTGATGAAAGATGTGAGCAACTGTAAAAAGGCTATAAGAAAAGGCGATTTTACGAAAACAAAATTTTCGTTTTTTATACTGGTGGCATTTGTGTTAATTGAAATGTAACTCGTTTTCATTTAAAAAAAATTGGGTTCATGTGGTTTTTGATGGAAAAAAACGCGTGTTTTTTTTTAAATCGTGCGATTCAAAATAGTCTCATTTTGCGCCATGTTAGCAGTTGAGCTAATTAAAAATGTTATATCAGTTATCGTGTTGAAAAGTACATAAAAATATACATTTTTGGTTAAAATAAAACGCAAAGGTTCAGAATGGGTTAATTTGTTTTCGAGATTGCAATGAGTTTGGTCCATTATATCTGGAAATATCGCGAAATATATATGCAAACTTTGGGGTTCCATAACTCCGAAAATAGGGTTTGATGTCGGTTATTTTTACTTTAAATTACATATTCTACCCCCTAGGGAATTTTTATTTTTGGATCTGTTGCGCTAAAGTAGTAACAAAAAAAAAAAAAAAACGGTTGATAACCACAGTATTATAAATTTTTTATATAATAAAGTTTTGTTTTTATGTTTCAGTTAAAGCCATTGGTGAGTTTACCATTTTAAGCTCACCAAAATCATTAGGTTTCAAGGGCAATGAACCCATACAAAGTCACGATATTGGGGAAGTTGTGTATGCATCTTTGGGAAATGCTGTAGCTGGAGACAGTCATTGGTCGGGTTTGAGTATTATTGATCCCTTTAATTTACCTAAGAATGTTATTGCCGTAAGTTTAGATGGAGTTGATCACAGTAAAGTTTCTACTGCTGGCAAGACTTATCGAGTACAAGGTAATACAGTTCAACAATCCCTGAATGGGGTTACCGCTCAATTGGAAGCGGATAAAGAAGCAGTTTGTGCTATTAATTTTGAAAATTTGGAAGATGGAAAATCAAGTCTTATCAATATTATCGGCAACGTTAAAATTCCCTTTGTTGCCAAAACGAAATACTTGAACAGTAACCTACACATTGCCGACAAACAATGTATGGAAAGTATCGCATACTTACATGCTATTGCCGACAATTTGGATAACATTGAAAATTCGTGCAATTTCCTTTACATTAGTTTGTTCGTTGATGCTGTTGCTAAGGCTCATGGTGATAACTCCGACGCTGTCAATGAAGCAGTAGACCTTTTCTCCACTGCTGTCAAACATTTGGGCTCAGCCGCTCAAAAAACTAGCAACAACAAATCACTTGTTGTAGTCGTTGTGAACAAAGCAGATGGCAAAAGTCGCAGCAAGCGTGCTACAGCTGAGGATGATAAAGTAAGCAAAGAAATATTTGATATTCCGACAAAGTGTTTTGATGTAGATTTATGGAACGAATTTCCGTCATCCCTTGTCAAGTTCTGCCGAAACGAAAAATGAAAAATGATGACGGACATTGGTTTAAAAAATCTACAAAGAAATATTTCTCTAATCGTTTATTACCAACTGTAAATTTTTTTATTTCAGAAACATTACAATTTGGCTGAATATTACAATCAAGATTATCCAGTCATTTTTAATATCATCTTGTGGTTTATGGTTGTCTTTGGGTTTTCCCTATTGGCCATCTGCTATGCGATTGGCTCCATGGATCCTGGCCGTGATTCTATTATTTATCGCATGACCTCAACTAGAATGAAAAAAGATAATTAAATATATTTATTTCTGTAAAATGGTAAATAGCGTATTATATAAACCACCCCGCAATACATATTTTCTTTCGATTTTCTTTACATAAAATCTATAAAACTTCATGCATGTCAATATTTGAAACCAAAAGCAACAACAACATTGTACGTTTCCTATAAGCTTAAATTAATTTTTATTTTTTAAAAAATACTTATTTAAAAAGAAATGGGGGTGTTTGTTCGTGTTTGTTGTTTAATATGAAATTGTTATAATTCTCTCCTATCTACCTTTTGGACCTTTTTTGTTTATAAAATAAATTATTGTACTTTAAATCATTTGCAAATGCATTTGATATTTTATAAAAAAAAAAATAAACTGTATAATGAAAAACATTAGTTTGAAAATTCCTAAAAATATCAAAGGAAACTAAAGATTAGTGTGTAATAAACTAGTTAATACAAAAATAAACCTATTTCTTTCTACTTTTAAAATATATATCTATGCTTAAGTTAATATTAAGTAATTTGAATTGATTTGGCTTGATTCAATTTACTTAATTTTCAAGGTCTTTCGAGAATTCGCTACTTCAGTGTGTAGCATCATCAGGATATTCAATATTTTTTATAACAACAAAAATAAACTAATATATGAAAAAAAAATCTTTGTCACAAAAATTTAAAATTTACAGAGAACACAAATAACGAGCATATAATGTTACATTTACACAATAATAATTCAAAAATGTTTCAATATATATAGAAAACAAAAATTAACATTAACAAGCCTGAATTATAATCTGATGACAGATAACATAACATAATTATATGTCGCCAGTCTCAAAATACATATAAATGTCCAGCCTTCTCCAATACACATACATATATACATACATATACCCCGTATTATATTGCTTGCGCTACATCTTGTTTAGCCATAAATTTGTTCCCACATTGAGAGAGCGTCTGTAAAATAACAGGAGAAAATGTGTTCGTGGTGCTCCATTTGGAGAATACGTGTAGATGTTCCTGTTCAGTTTTGTTCGGGTGTATACTGACGAGCGCACTCATGCATATTTTTTTTGCCTGTGTGTATTTTGTTCTCGTAATGGTATAACAGATTTGTGTAAACAATTGTTCGGACAACTCTGAACACGATTCGGTCAATAACAGCTACGGTTTTCACTAACCAAATTCCTGTGCGAATAGCAAACTGTACGATGGCTGAACAGATTTATGGCTAGTCAAGACGTCATATGAACTCAGCAAATATAACAGACATAAGCCAACTACATGTGGAAAATATTGTCATACAAATTAATAAAAACAATAAACGCTAAAGTAGCTGAACGTTCACGATTCCTAACGAAACAGCTGACCGGTTTTGTTATTTTAAAACAATGCAAATGCTTACGTCTTGACTGGGTATTAATCTGAAGAAGCACAAAAAAAAAGGCTAGTCAAGGCCGACGCTGTTCATGGTCGCCTCATGTTCAAACAGAGTTGTCCGAACAATAGTTCGCACAGTTGTCCACACAATAGTTTCACAAACAAAATACACAGAGAAAATAAAAACTATGTATATGTGTGCGCTCGTCTGTAAACACCCGTTATACGCCATATTAAAAGCATCCATACAATCTCGATGAGAGGCAAAAAATTATGCTGAAACTGACCATCTATACGATTTCTTTAAACAGAAGACCACGAACACATATTTTCTCGCTATTTTGTAGAGGCTCTCTCAATGTGCGAACACATATGTATATGGCTAGTCAAGATGTAGTGTAACAAATTTATGGCTAGTCAAGACGTAGTGTTATTAAACGGCACAGCTGTAAAAAAATTCCCTTATTGTTTTATAAATACAACTCTACAAGCAAGTAAAAACATATGGTCATTTTTAGTACAAACAAATTGGGTCGGAGCTATACAAAATATTCATAAGTTTTTATTATAGAATTAATTCTAATTTAAGTGAAGTTTAAAAAATATTGTCATATTAATAAATTAAAACTTATTAATCGAAATGTCTATTGAAATCGAATCGGCTGAGTAAGTACTTCATGAATACAGCTCATATTTATTCGCATAACAAATTTTGCTAAATATTTCACTTCAGCGTTATCCGCTTGATTCAGCAGTATCTTAAGGAATCAAATTTATACAAAACTTTACAAACATTACAAGAGGAAACTGGAGTTTCTTTAAATACTGTTGATAGCGTAGATGGGTTTGTTCAGGATATAACGAATGGGCACTGGGATACGGTTTTAAAAGTGACACAAAGTCTTAAACTACCAGATAAAAAGTTGTTGAATTTATATGAACAAATAGTGTTAGAATTAATTGAGTTAAGAGAGCTGGGCGCTGCACGTTCGCTTCTAAGACAGACGGATCCAATGATAATGTTAAAACAGCATGAACCAGAGCGTTATATACACTTAGGTAAGTGTGATTATTTATTTTGTATATTTTTTTCGATTGGAGAGCAACATAAGTGTTTATTGTCTGTCCAAACAAATGTTCAAAATTCTTGCAAGAAATTCATGTATTTATACGTTCGGAGAACATGACTTAGTATATTTTTAGTTGGGTTTTCAGATACCATTCTGTATAAATGTGCAATATGAAATCGTTTATCAAATACACCAAAGTTTTTTTCTAAAGAGAAATCCAAGCCATTCCACTTTATATGTATGTTACAAGATTCTATGCTTAACTTAAGGGAATGGCGCGATCTACGTGATGATATTTTTGCTACTATTTTTTTTTTTAATTTTTCTTAAAATTTCGAGTTCCTAGAACAAGTTGTTAAAAAAATTGTTTTGGTTTAAAACTGTTTTTTTTCGCTTTTAATTTTGTTGGTTTCATTTACATGAATTGTGTATATTTAAAATCTGACCTCCTTGAACCTAGAGAATATAATCACCCCTATTCTGACTTTCGATTCGAATCGAAATTTTCTCCGTTTGGCAACTTTGGTATTCAGAGTTTCGATTCCGCTCCGTTTCTTTCGATTGTAGGTATTCTGTATTACGATCTTAGTTAAGTTTTTCTACGCTTATATTTTAGCAACGGAATTTTTTTCGATTGCTCTTTTTATAAACTTAAAAAGTGTTTAATTTATAAAATGTAAGTATAAAATCTTTAAAAATGATATACATTTTTGTTGTACTAAAATAAAAAGATTTATTTTTTTTAAATAGTAACAAACTTGCTCATTTCTTTGTTTCTATTCCACATTCCATAGTAAACAAATTCGTTTTGTAAACATTGTTGTCTTCTTCTTGTTCTTTCGATTCAGTTTTTGTTTGGAATACCAATTTTCGATCGTAGCGTAACTGAATGCGGAGACGTAATCGAAAGTCAGAATAGGGGTGACTATATTAATTATTAAAATAATATAGAAACATTAATAAAAGAAAGTAGAGTTAACAAGTCAAAAAAAATCCGACTAGCAATAATAAAGTATTCTAAGAACTTTTATTGGAAAGTAATCAGAGGCATGGAAAAATGCCCTAAATTTCCAGGTACAAGCTACCGAAAACGCGCTGACGGAACGAGAAATAAATGCTCGTAAGCTCTATGTATGTAAGAGCAATACGAATTTGTGGTTTTCAGAGAGATATAATAACTGCTATCAACTGTGTAACGCGCACCGGTCTTTGAAAATTTATACTGCCAAAAAATAAACATATCATTAAAAAAAACTTGAGGCAATCATGAAACAACATATTGAAGAAATCATTCAAGTGATTTGTTACACGGGCTTTTAATCTGAGCCCATACGCTTGGGTTCCTCATCAGAGGTACTTGCATGATTTATAATAAAAAGGTGATTCATTAATGTCATGGACATACATACATACACATTCGAAAAAGAATTGCGGCAATTATGAATTCTTCTAAATTTTTGGATTTAAAATTTTTTTGTTTCCGAAGTTGTTTATAAATTTCCCAATTCCTATCGTCGTAATAGGCTTTTAGAGCAATGCTATTTGGGTTTTAATTAAAAGAGGGGTGGGTATAGTCATTAGTCCTTGTTTACGAAAATTAAATTTTATAAGTGCAGCCATGAATCAGTACTTTCGGAAGGCAAAGTAACGCAAAAACTTATTATTAAACTTTAAGATCCGTAAGTGGAAAAGTTTATAAAGTTGAAATGATTGCATATGTGTAGCTAATAGATATTATGTCTATTCCAGTAGATTTTCGTCAAGTCCAAACAAACGAGACTGAAAGCGAATTTGCTCTTACATATGATCGAAACTACTGGAAAGCGAAAACCCAAACCCAAGCCAAAACATTTCATTCATTAATGAATCTTGAACTTCAGTTTGAGATTTTACTCGCTTAAAACTGATGTAATACAAATTATTTTTATAGAAACAAAGCATTGCATTCTAGAAAGTTATTTTTAGCAAAAATTTTTTTAAGAAGAGTTTTTGGAATTTCTTTCTTTCCATTAAAAAAAATATTTTTAGCTAATTTTTTTTACTCCCAACTAATTTTTATTAGAAATAAGGCAATTTATTGTTGATGGTGGATAAGCTAGTCTCTGTGCGCATTTCGCTGACTGCTTGGCCAGTTGATCAAAAAACCCTTACCAAACTTTTTAAAAAAACTTAAATGTCGTATGCTCAAAATTCTTTAAAACAAATGAGAAATTAAAAAAAAAAAATAAAAAATCAAGACGAAAACATTAAAGTTCTCGCAAAAAGCCCCACAACAAAAATGTTTTCTATAAAAAAAAAAAAATAAAATAAATAGGTACTTGCATTTTTAAATAAGTTAGACATCTTTTCCTTTTTGTTTTAAAAATAAATTTTTAATAATGCACATTTTATTTTACTATTTTATTTTCTGATTTCAATTGTTATTTATGTATATAAACAGCTGATCAATTTATTCTTGTCCGACCATACCCAAAGAAAAAGTTCGTGTAACTTTGGGCAAGGAGAGAAATTAAATTAATCTCTCATGAGCTCTTTCACTTGTAGAATTTTTGTCTTCTAGACCGTTTTTGGGAAAGATTATTGTATTGATTCAGATATTTGGAACAAATTTCGGTCATCCCTTGTAGAGTTTGGTTTGGAGACAAACCGGTTTCGATTATGAGCCATCAGTGTCATTTTTTCATCCTTCTGATGAGCAGAAACCGGTTTGTCTCCAAATCAAACTTGACAAGAGATGACGAAAACTGGTTCCAAATACTTATTGTCTGCACCTAAAACATTCCTAGAGTCACTATATGGTGTTAAATCGACGGGACATTCAAATTTCTAGCTTCGCATTATATATGATATCAGTTATTATTTGTACAATTTTTAACGTTGGATATAAACTTCTGTTTAAGTATAACATTCAAAGGCTAGGTCTTGCAGAAATTTGTTGACATGCCAAGTTTTGCAACTGTTCTTTCTTTCACGAATTAACATTCAGGGTTATCTATCTTTCGGTTTCAAAAGTAAGGTTATATAAAACACACATAAAGCTATGATTTCGATAAAACTTTTATTTCATTATAATGCCTGGCTTTGCCATTAAGTACGAAATGCAATGTCGTTTAAATGGCCGCCTCTAGATTGGTTTAGTATCCCAAATAATGCAATCACTAGTTAGTCAATAGAAGTGTTTTTTTACTCTACATACCCTTTTTTACCCCCTATTAGCGCATGAAAAATTTATACGCGCTAATTTTTGCTTTTTATGTTTTATTCTTCATCAGAATAATCATTGTTGATCCAAACGAACATTTTTGATTTGTGTTTTATTTTGTATGCTAGATACACACGAAGGAACATTATAGGAAACATAAACACATTCTATTGAATGTTGCATCATATCGATATTTAATATTTTTAATGGCTTAGTTGAAAGTAGCTCCTATTTGCACGGATAACTAACATCCCTGCGGGAAATTTGTTAATAGGTTTAGATGCTTTTGTACCGTGACTTGTTAAAGGCGTTAAACACATATTACTTAACTAGTATAACTTGAATAATTTTTTATGCACACAAGTACCACTGCTACAGTAACCGAAACACAGGTTCATTTCATGCCAAGTGTTAGATTTCGAACCGGTCATTCTCCCAAAAAAAAAAAAAAGACTGATACGTGACAAGTTCTGTGCCAGTTCCGTTCCCTCTAGGATTGCTTTTCTGCGTATATTTATTCAATAGTATACGATATATGGCGCAACGTCTGTATGAAAAAATGAAATTAGATTTCTACAACATCCTCTTATGTTCCGTTGTGTGTTTCTAGCATTATGATACTGTTTTAGATGTAAGGTTTTTCCAAACATACATATGTGCATGGTGTATTGAGTTATTTATATTAATGTTTAATTGCAATAAAAAACAAGAGGGAAGAAGTATCCATTCTAGATTTATTTTTAAGTGAAGTACTTATACATACATAAATACATACATACAACATCCATATGGACATACATATACAAATATGTATATGACTTATGGCTACCGATTTTTGTTGCAGAAAATATGTTGCAGCGAGCATATTTTGATCCTAGGGAGGCATATCCGGAAGGCAGCAGTAAAGAAAAGCGACGTGGTATAATATCGCAAGAATTGAGCGGTGAAGTTCATGTAGTACCTTCGTCACGTCTCCTCGCTCTACTGGGCCAAGCTTTAAAATGGCAACAACATCAGGGTCTACTTCCGCCTGGCACAACTATCGATTTGTTTCGTGGCAAAGCTGCTATGAAAGATCAAGAAGAAGAGATGTATCCAACGCAAATGTATCGTCAGATCAAATTTGGACAAAAATCTCATGTTGAATGTGCACAATTTTCTCCAGATGGTCAATATTTAATTACCGGTAGCGTAGATGGTTTTCTAGAAGTCTGGAATTTCACTACCGGCAAAATAAGAAAGGATTTAAAATATCAAGCTCAAGATCAATTCATGATGATGGAGCAGGCCGTATTGGCTCTATCGTTTTCAAGAGATTCAGAAATGGTAGCGTCAGGTTCGCAGGACGGACAAATCAAAGTTTGGCGTATTATGACGGGACAGTGCTTAAGAAAGTTCGATAAAGCTCATATAAAAGGCATAACGTGTCTACAATTTGCGCGCGACAACAGTCAAGTTTTAAGTGCCTCGTTTGATCAAACCATACGTCTGCATGGCTTAAAATCTGGCAAAATGCTTAAAGAGTTCAAAGGTCACACCTCATTTGTAAACGAAGTAACGTTTACACCTGATGGTCATAGTATTTTAAGTGCTTCTTCCGATGGTACTGTTAAAGTGTGGTCATTGAAAACTACCGAATGTTTGTCCACCTATAAGCCTTTGGGCAATGAATTGGCTGTTAATACCGTGCTAATTTTACCTAAGAATCCAGAACATTTTATTGTTTGTAATCGTTCCAACACTGTGGTTATTATGAATATGGCTGGTCAAATTGTAAGATCCTTCAGTTCTGGTAAAAGAGAAGGTGGTGCTTTCATTGCAGCCACTTTATCGCCAAGAGGAGAATTTATTTATTGTGCAGGAGAGGATCAAGTTTTATATTGTTTCTCAGTATCATCGGGCAAATTAGAAAGAACTTTAAATGTAATGTATAATTCATTTGTACAAATTAAACTTGCGATTTTAATGAATTTTTTTTTAACTTTAGATACACGAAAAAGATGTCATTGGCTTATCACACCATCCCCATCAAAACTTGTTGGCCACCTACAGTGAAGATGGCCTATTAAAACTGTGGAAACCATAATTAAACTTAAGGTAATAAAACAATTGTTCTCATAGAAATGTAAAAAAGTAAAATAAAATGAAACGTAACTTAAGCCTACGTAAAAATCTTATAACAAATTGAATTTAATTAATAATTATGCAAGAAATTACTTGCTGCCTCTAAAATAACGTGCTTTAAGCAAAATGGAATAAAAAGAAAATAAATATGCATATGCACATATCTCTGCTCTTACTCTTTAATTGATAGCAATAGATACACATTATACACAATCACCGAAATCTCAATAATCCACATTGATTGCTGCATGAAATGCAATATTCAGTCATTTATCGTCATTAAGCAGAGAGACAACAAATCGTAATATTGATTTTGTTTATATATTTTTTTTCATTTAACAAAAAAATGCAAAGCGATCAAATTATTGAAAAAATACGCAACAAATTAAGCGAATCTGATCCTGCTAATCGTACGGTTATGAATATATTTCAATTTCATTTTACCGATTCCGAAGGACATCTTACTAAAAGTGTGGGTAGGTATTGGGTTAAATTTTGCAGCGTTAAACATCAAAATTATTTAAGTCTTTTTCTGCAATTTGCAAATGAAATTGAGCTGCATTAAAATAGTGGTTAATTCATGTGTGTTAGTTTTTGATTTTAAAGAACTGAATATATATGAAGGCAATTGTTCCGAGCCTGATGCCGAAGTTACAATAAGTGATGAAAACTTCTTTATGGTGGGTACTAAGCAAACTACATTTGATGAGCTCATAGCGGATGTAATTGATTCATATTTTGGAAAGGTTGGAAAAAGTTTTAAAATCGTTGTTTATCTTATTACAGAACAAGGTCAAAGTAGAAGGGGATAAGGAGGCATTCAGCAAAATGGTGGACAAAATTCGATTAAGTTCTATGAAAGAATAGTTTGCGAACAAGTGTTTTCAGAAAATCTTCATGTAAAATACAAAACACAGTGATTAATTACTATATTTTGTTTGTATTTATTTTGCATGCCAGATCAGTAAATATTTGAATGCAAATCTATTCGATATCAAGTTGTTTGTAAAACAGTACATACTAATAATTCCATAGAAGTTTCTTTTATAAAAAATTAATCGCAATGAGTTTTTATTTTAGAATAATGTGGGTTTAAGTTATTTCGATGTATTCTTCCATATTGCATAAAAAACAAAATATAATATTTAAGCTCTAGGTCAGTTTAATTTTCCTTTAGAATTTTGTTTTCGACCCATTAAGGTACTCGTTCAGAATTCTTAAAGAAAGGAACTCGATTTAAGGATATTTATCTTATGATTGTTATAATAAAGTGTGCGAGGACACTAAAGCCGGTTTTTTAGATTTACTTTTGAGAATATATTTCGGAAAGTAATCATTATCTTCCATAAAAGTCTTATCTAATGAAATGGATAAGCTGTTTCTAAGAAAAAATAATTTATCAACGATTCATTTGTTAATTCTTTCTTATGGGCTCCTAGCAGATATTTTTATCTAAATGTTTGATCTCTTAGTAAGGCATCACCTGTTTCTTTTTTTACGTAATCTCCTGCCGGGTATGGTTTCCATATTCGGTTTAACGTCTCATAAATAAATCTAATTTCAAGGTGGCTACTTACGTTCAAAATCATTTCTAAATAAAGTTTAAAATAACAAATTCATTTTCTCAATTTTGTTTTTTTTTCTTTATTTAAAATTAAACTTTTGCTAAAAGTACTTGCTTAGATCGTTTGTTTTTTTTTCTTTGCAAGCACTTTTGTTTCAAACAATAGTTAATAATTAATTATAAATAAGTGTAACATAAAACTTAATAGTAAATTGAAATTCATAATAATAAAATAAATGTTACAATAATATACTTTTAACTAATATTGATAATTATTAATAACATACACGTAGATACAATTTTTTTTTTTTTTTTATTAATTTTTGTTTGTTTATATTTTTGCCTTCATACATAAATAACACAATTATGACAAATATTTTCGTTTTCTTGTTTTTTAATTTTTTCAATTAAAAACAGTTTCTAAACGTTTATGCAATGATTTAGTTTTAATTTCTTTTTATTTTTGTTACTTATTTAAATAATTCTTTAATTTTTTCTGACATTATCATTAATGTTAACATGAATTTTTTGGGAGTTTTCTTAGTAATATTTTTTCTCGTTTTGGTTTTACATGCTTTTGTTTAGGGTTTTATTATTTGTTTTAATTTGCTTTTTAACTCTGTGTTAGTTTATTTTGTTATTTGATTTAAATTTTTATTTTGTTTAATTTTTTTTAGCCGTAAATTTACTAACAATAATTATTTTTATTTTAGCAATTAATGCATTATTTTGTATAATATTTTCAAAAGTAAACTTCAGGGTTTTTTACAAACTTAGAAAAAAGTAAAGTATACTGTCTGTCAAGGGCTTAAAACTTTTAAATATTAAACGTCATTTTCTAAATATCATAATGCGCTAGTTTTGTAATATATGTACTTGTATACATGTATGAAAAAAGTTCGCAAGACATCGGTGTGTCATTCTTCCATATATGTACATACAGACAAATTTTTTAAAGATCGGTAGTTAGTACTAAAATGCTTAGAACCAAAAATAAGTTCGTTTAATAAAATATATTTCTATAATTCATAAAAGTATGTAATTACATTTGCTTTGACTCAGATTAACGCACTCGAAGTGAATTTAGAACACCATCGATTCGCAAAAGTTCGGAAAGTGAACGTCATGACAGACACTTTTAATATCAATGAAATCTTAATTTAGAAAGAACAAAAAAAAAAAAAAAAAGGAATGTTAAATTAGTTTTAAAATTTGTGGGGCGTTTGACTTTAGTTTTTAATGTTTTTTTCTCTAATATTAATTTTATTTTAACAATTTTTAACTTGATGCTTTTTTATCATTTTGTTTTAATTTACTCTTTAAATTTGAGTTTATTATTTTATTTAATTTTATTGCAAAACGTAAGTGCTCTATGAAACCAATAACTTTTGTTTTCTTTTATCTTATTTCTTGTTTTCAAATTATTTAAAAAACTAAAATATGAAAATTATACGAAAGTGTATATAAACGTGTAGTTTGTGTAATTAATTTATTTAAAATTTTTCTTGTTGGGTTTATAATATTATTATACTATAAATTTATTTTAGTAATTTTTTAGAATTTATGTAAATTATTAGTTAGAAAAAAGTTTTTGAAAAAAAATATTAAAACTTGTTCTAAAATAAATTGTAAGGCTTTTTTTTAAGCTAATGCGGCCTAAAGTTTTTAATGTCAATAAAACAATTTATTACATTTGGTTCCACCCAACGTTTCGTCAATAATTTGTTGACGCCTTCAGCGATTTTTGTCTATTTAAATTAAAATAAATAGATCTAGTACCAGTGTCCTCGAGTCCGCTTCATGTTCAAAAACAACATCCATGCAACTAATGATGATACAACTGCTTGTAGTACTTAAACGATTTGCAAAGAAATCGAAAACGATTACAAAATTCACTTTCACGATTCTCTTTAAGGTTACCTTTCATAATGCCTTCGTAGAAGCGTAGATATACAAACACGCCGATTGGCAGTATTATGGAATTCTAGACTTCGTTATGAAGCTCAACTCTGGTGGTATTATAAGAAATAGATAGTAGTCATAATTCGGAATTTATGATTTTTGAGAATTTGTATTTTTTAAACTGTTTGTTTACTTTTTTTAATTGGACAACAAAAGTAATGTTGGTGCAATTTAGCTCCATGTAATATCTGGTTAAGACATAGAAGCAAATTATTATTTGGATATCAGAAGGACGCGAATCAGTTTATTTTCTACCAGAATTCAAGCGAACATTCGACATCGTGGGCGTGGCTGTAAATTTATTGTTTTCTAAAATAACTTGAAATTAAGAGAAATTTTATTTTTAAATAATGTGATTGTTTTTTATGTTTAATTTTATTTCACAAAACATTTATAAGTTTTATGATTTTAATGATTTGTTATTAGTTTTGGAAGATCCAATTTTGATAGTCTCTAATTCTTGTTTATTATTTGAGTTTAAACTTTATTGTATTTGCTTCTAAATATTTTTATGTGTGTTTTCTTGTTTCGTGGGTGGTGGCATGATTATTTTGGTAAATTTTAAACAGGTTTTATTTAAAGTGTATTTGAAGTATGAGATTTTGTTTAATTGTTTTGTTATTGTTGGTGATTTAATCGGAAGCTAAAGTTAGTAGAATAAGTTTTTAGATAAAATGTTAACGATAAAACATTAAAGTCTGCAAATAATGCTATCGCTAATTTCGTCTTATTTTGAAATTAAAAATTGCGCTGGCGAAATAAATTAAAAAAAAAAAACTAAAAGAAATAAAAATTTTAACAATTTAACAATAGAAAATATTCTTTCCGTTCCTGCCTTAAAGTAACATAAATATAATTTTCCTCTAAAAAATATGGTTTTCAAAAATCCTAAACAAAATTCAGAAAGTGTAATCAAGTTAACTTAAAATACATTTCGTGGATTTTTTTTACTAATGTTGAAATAATGGAATCCAAACTTTCTATAACTTTAGCCCTTTGATTGAATATTTGTGGATTTTTTCGTTTAATAATTATACAAAAATGATTATGTTTTACGTATTTTAAATATTTGCTGCTGTTTTCGATTTAATTTTGTAAAAAAATGGTTTTCTTTTATTAAATTTTAATATATTTTTTTGTTATGCAACTTTATAATATTTTTTAACTGTCTGATGTTGAATGAAATTGTTATTTAAATTTTTGTTAAAAAAA
The DNA here is from genome assembly GCA_963932375.1 of Phania funesta. Taxonomy (NCBI): domain Eukaryota; kingdom Metazoa; phylum Arthropoda; class Insecta; order Diptera; family Tachinidae; genus Phania; species Phania funesta. The sequence goes on from OZ010652.1 coordinate 51,225,733, forward strand.
CTATTTTTTAGTTTACGTTTCTTTATTTTTCCTAAATATATAAGAATAATTATTTTGTATCAAATATAAAAATCAACAAGTTTTTTTTATTTTCTTTTCTTTTTTTTTATTAGAAATTCACTTTCATTCTAATTTTTTTTTAAATTATTGCATTAATGCAAATAAAATTTGCTATTGGAGTTTTTTGTTTGGCAAATTTTGTTTTATTAATTATTTATTTAATTGTATATGTTTTATTTAATGTGTATTTTAAACTCTGTTTGCCTGTGTAAATGAAGTTTTCTTTTCTAATACTTTTATTTTCTACGTAACCCCTTTTTTATTTTAGTAAATATTTTGTTTTGTGGTTTATTTTATTAGTTTTAGGAGTTTGTTTTTATTTTTCTGTATCGATTCGTTTACATATATTTTAATGATGTATCATTATGCGGGGTTCCATGGTTTCTTTTATTTATTTATGAATTATTTGAGATTTTCTTTTTGTATTATTTTGGCTGTTGTTAACTTTTGAATTTGTTTTATTTTTTTTTAAGTTTTACAAAATGTTGCTTATTTACCTCTTCTTGTGTTTCAAAAATCAGTGTATATATAATTTTACTCAATTGTTTTTTAAATTTGTTCTTTTAAGCCTTTTTTCTTTTTTCCTTTTTATAATTTTTATACTTTCTTATTTAATAGTTTATTTTATTATTTTCTATTTTCTATAATTCAGCTAAGGCTATTTTTTTAGTTTTCGCATTTGGAAATTGTGTGTAGATTTCTTTTTTTAATAAATTTCCTAGCTTTTTTCTTTCTTATTTTATAAAAGTTTTAAAACATTTTCATAACATTTCTTAAATCGTTTTAATTGTTAAACATCTTCGCCCTGTTGCATAATCATATGTACCATATTATCTGTTTCGCATGCATTTAAAAACGGAATACTACCTATTGGATCATTGGATGTTGTTGATGAATCGTCAAGTGAATCGCCATTTATCAAAATGCCGGGATAGTTGCCCGGTCCCAGGTCTAAACTAGAACCAGATATACAGATGTGAGGAGGTTGATGTAGGGCACGTGGTGGTAGGGGTGCTGGTGGTATTATTAAAGTGCCACTATTGATGCCATGCAAACTACCGGCAATACTTGGACCCCCACTTTGTAAATGTCGTCGACTTGAACTTAAACCTAAAGCGGGGAGTTTAGAGTTTAGATATGTTTATTGAACAAAGTTTACTTTTAAATAAGTCTTATTAAATTTTAAAACAATAATATTTAAATACGAAAATATAACACACAAGTACCTTAATCAAAAACCACAAGTAAAAAACTTTGCAAATCATAATTAAAATCTTCTAAAAACTGAAATAGAAAAAACATTTTTTTTATACGAATTGCATAAAATAAGGACAACTAAAAAATCAATCTTGAAAATAGTACAATAAGACACAGTGGGTCTGATTGTAAAAGTAATGGTTATGTTCTAAACTACTGATCCGATTCCAAAATGATGCATTTAATAATCGTACTGGAGGATCAAAGCTATCAGAAAAGCAAAGCCTTGGCTACCTTTTCCAATGCAGGGTTAGCTACAGAACAACCAAGTCGACACCCTCAGGATCGTAAACCCGTTCAGAGCTCTTTTCTCTATTGATGTTGATGGCTTCAATGCTTTGTGAAATAAACGAGAATATAGCGAAGTCATTCAAAATGTTGACGAAAATGTAGCTTAATTGTCTTCACTTGCACTTAAGTGAAAATATCTAAAAATAACAAGCTTCAAAATTAACTAATAATAATTGGAAAAGTTGACTCCTGAAAACTTATGAGAGTTTAATTATTGGCACCAAGTCTGCTCTCTTGCTCATGCTTTTCTGATAGCGGTGAGCAAATTGGTCACACATCACTCTTAATAAACGCTTTTTAGTACAATTCGTAATGGAAATTCCAAAGGTGTAAAATAATTCTCTAACTCTGGATGCAAGTTTCCCTCAATTTGAAGTTTAGTTATTAATAATAACATTTTTAGCATGTTTTTTCAAGTGTCTGAAAAATAATATGGACATACATAAATATATCCTTGATGAATATTTTAATCAATTAAGATTAATTTTTGTCACAATTTTGCTATTCTCAGTCTCATTTCAAAATTTCGACTTCAAATGTTTTTCACGCCTAGACGAATTGAGATAATTTAATAAAAGCCTTCTGACATACAATTATCAAGAATTACAGGCTACATACACTCCTCCTCAATTGAATATAGTCACATAATCTTTCTTACAAATATTTGGATCCTTAAGGGTAGAACAGCAATTGTACTACCCAGCGGATAGCGCTTTTAATTGATTTCAAAAGCATATTAAATATTTGTTTAAAGTAAAATGCAACGCTATTTTTAATTTTTTTGTTTATACCCCCTTTGCATTCCCCCCCGGGGTCATATATCATCTTAGTGAACCCTGCCACCTTGATGGATTGCCACTGGGGGAAAACAGGGACACCAGTTCCTGGGGCTTGTCAGGAGCCTGAAACTGGAAGAAGGTATGACTTCTAAGCTCGACCAGTGGCGAGAAAAGTAAACTGGTACCACGGGAACCCTGGAACTTCGGTTCCAGACTGGTTGTTCGTGGAGCTCCTTCGGGGATGCACGTAGTGGCTGTGGTTATACCCAAATCAGAGAGGTTTACTGCAGGACCGATGTGGCGTTGCATTGCAACTCAAGCTGTCAATGTCATTTGTTGACGGCAGGAGATTGAATAGCTATGGGATGTGCATGAGTGCTATTCCAATGGTGCTTATGCGATCGCATAGGGGCGCTGGTCTGGCCGTTTAATTTCACACCCGTGGTTGGACCAGCGTGAGATAGAGCCATCACTGGCAGGCGCTCACGTAAATCTGATCACACATCACATCACCCCCTTTGCATTTTAAGGCTTTTTTTGTAAATAATAAGTCCTGATTTCCACATTAAAAAATCCGCGGATGAAACTTGTTTGTTTTTATTTTACATGAAGGACAAACAAAGGTATGCATAAACTGCAAGAGCTGTAAAAGTTTTAACTCCGGCCTCGTTTTGCCGAAGTAAAAAAGTTCGCAGTATTGTGTCGAACCCAATTCATTCGGTATCATAAATTAGGTTGAAGCTGGCATACAACCAAGTATTCACAACAGTACGTAGAGCCATCGTAAGCTGCGAACACGTGGAGTTGCGAAAATTGAAGAAAAATCCCCAATTGAATAAGACATGCCATCAAAATTGAGTACTATTCTCCAGGGAGCATATGACGTGGAGCTTGATTGGAAAGTTGTGGTTTTCATTGATGAAATGAATCTGGGCGGACCAGACGGATATAAAAACTATTTGAATGATCTGAACTTCAGCCCCAGCAGAGAGGGTAGAATTTGGACGGACTTCATGGATGCTACGTCTGTCGTGCTTCTGTATATATCGCAAATAATTTATTTCAAGCCAAAACATTCGTCTTCTTGGTTGGCCGCCTTATTCAACTGGTCTAAACATAATGGAAAATGTTTAGGATTGACTTACCCAGACGGTAAATGAAGGAGGAAGATAATTCAATGACAAGCCGTCTTTTATTGAAGCCGTTAAAGAATGTTGGAAAGGAAATATAACTGGACTATTTAAAATCAGCTAGCCTATCAGCTAGCTATGGACTGCCGTACCTAAGTGCACTGTCAGAAGTTCAGACATAACTCCTCGTGGTAGCGGTAGGTACAGAATTCTGTCTCTGCTAGAAGTCTGGCTAAATGAGGCCAGCGGGGCGAAGTTAACACTCTCTTCTATAAAATGCCTAATCCAAGACCGATCAGCATGCGCCAAAAATGCGTAGCTAAGAAGATGTTTGGTCTCTAGAATGTGAACTCTGGATACCAGTCGATCTTCAGTTTTAATACAGACTTATCCGTGCACATGGAGCTCTCTATGGGTGGACGTATTTTTCTCCATTACTCGTGAGCATTATATTAATTATCTGAAGGAACTCTGGCTTTAATTGCCCAAGCGAGAAATCCGGAAAGAATGAACAACAATGCCTCGCGAGGGGCGGAAGGCTCTTAAGGTACTCCTAAGCCGTTAGACCGCGAGATTCAGATAGGAATGTTCAAGCCTGGCACTTCTTATATATGAGTACCATGGGGGACCTAAGTCTTAGAGAAATGCTAGTAATTACAAGAAACTCCTTAAAGAGGAAGAAGGAAGCGTATTTTTACAAAGAATTTTCCATAAGTAATATAAAAAGAAATTAAATCCAGGTCGAAGAGAAAAATTTAAAAACTCAATTGTGCCTTTTAAACAAAAACTTAGGAAAATTAACATGTTCTTTTTCATCCTCTTGTTTGATTAAAAAATGGAAATATTAAATGCCATCCGAATCTGTGGTGGTCGAACGCTCAGCCACCAGGTTAGCCAGATGATTAATTTTCTGAAAGTTTAAGTTCTCCGCTACGATAGTTTAGGGCATCCCAATATAGCGTTTTCCTTTCTGAAAAAATGCTGCCTTATAAATAGGCAGATTGCCCAAACCCTCACAAAGTGATACTTGTTTTACGATTACAGCGCCTTTGCATTATAATGGAACTTCAAAAACAATTAAATAAAATTTCAACACAAAAATAAACACATTAAATAAAATTTTTGCTTGTATAAACAATGTACAGGGTGTCCGCCGGGAAGATATACTACTTTGTTTTGCCGCAATTTTGGTAAACATTAGTCTTGACAGTTCATATTTGGCAGTGGTGAAGTAGAGACGTGGCAAATTTATTATAGAAAAATATTCAGTAAACCAACGTGTTTTAATCGTTTATCAAAATCAATCATCGATTACTGTGACGATGAGAAAGTTACGTGAAATTTTTGGAAGAAACAACGTGCCAACAAGACGCACTATTTATCGAGTAGTAAATGATTCCGAAGAAAGAGGGACTGTAGCTGATAGGCCCAAGCATGGACCACAACGTACTTCAAAGAACAACTTTGGCCACAATTTTGCGCAAAGATTTACATTTGTTTCCATTTAAGATTCAGTTGTTACAAGAGCTTCTTACAGAAGACCATTTACGCCGCCGTACATATGCCAATAGGATGCTACAGCTCGCCCATGACAACCCCAATTTTCATGAAAAAATCATAATGAGTAACGAGGCACATTTTCATTTGAATGGATATGTGAATAAACAGAATAGTCGGTTCTGGGAAATGGAAAACCCTCAAATTATTCATCAGTCAACTTTTGCATCCGTTAAAAGTGACAGTCTGGTGTGCAATAATAAGGAGGAATGGTAAGGAGGAATCATTTGACCTTACTTCTTTGAAACTGAAAACGGCGTAACGATAACTGTCAATGGGGACCGATATCGTGATATGATTGAAAACTTTTTAACGCCACAACTGCATGCTTGTTTTTTCAACAAGACGGTACCACATCGCATACAGCCAGGATTACAATGGAATTACTGCGAGATCTCTTTCCACAACAAGTTATTTCAAAGAATGGTGATGTTGATTGGCCTCCACGGTCACCTGATTTGACTGCACGGTTTATGCAAACAAACCAGAAACGCTGGAGCAACTCAAACAAAATAAAAAAATAAAAAAATTGAGTTCAAAAGGGCTCGCATATGTGAGGCTAACAGTGGCGGATATTTATCTGATATTGTGTTCCATACATAATTTCCGACATTAAATAAAATCGATATACGATCCATTCTCTTTCATTTAATCAAAAATTATAAACAAACAAAGTAGTATACCTTCTCGGCGGACACCCTGTAGTTAATACGAGTACATCTGTAAAAAAGATTAGTATTTTACCCGGAACTTTAAGTTGAGGGCAACCAATAATATAAATTCGCAAGTTTTTTGTGCAACATAATTATTTTTTTTAGAAAGAAACACAAAGCATGCAGAAATGGCAACATATATGTAACATTCTTGTCAGAAAGGAAAACGCTATTAATTTTAATTAGTTTTTCAATCGGCCCCACTGTGCAACATTTACACTATTCACCCATTTATATTGAAGTGCATTGAAAATAAAATAGTTTCTTTGCTTTAACTCAATATCTGATTGTTTTGAGCACAAAACTTCAGTTGTGTTCTCTTCCCCTGTTGAAAAATTAAATAAAATATTAAAAATAAACATACCTGTCGCACTGGTTTGTGAATCATAGTGAGCATTACGATGTAAACCCATTTGATGTAGTTGTTGTCTACGTTTTCTTCTGGAGTGATAAAGTATGCATAGGAGACAAATTAGGAACGAGACGACGAGAAGTGTTGTTATAATTAGAACGCCGTGATCCTCCACTTGTGCTTTTGTGGTACCTTTACATGATGAATTTAAAAGTATTTTTTTTTTATTTTTTTGTTTCAAATTTCATCAAAGAAAACGATCAAACAAAAGTATTAGGAGGAAAGAGATAAGGAAAATTTCGAAGAAAAAAAAGAGAACAAAATTATTAAATTTAATATTACAAAAGATTTTTTTTCTTTAACATCAATTACAAAAAAGAATATAGAATATATAATACATAAAGATAATTGTTCAATTCACAACTATTGTGAAATTGCGAAAAAAAACCCATGTAATTTTCGTTTAACGCAATGACTGACTGTTAATTCAATCAAGTGAGTTAGTTGAAAGTGCAAAATGTTGTCATATGACAGGTGACCCTGCAAGCAAGTTCTATTGAAAAGATATTTTTTTTAATGACAAATTATTGTTATTTAAAAGCGCAAATTCCTGTTCTGAAGTTTGGTAATAGCAACTAAAACATAGTGCGATAAGGAAAGGACGAATGGCCACCCGGAAAAATTTTATATCGCAACGGGGCACTGTATAATTGAACGAGTGTCGGAGCGTATGGGAATCCCTCGTGGTGAGAGCTGCAGACTGCAGCCTCAAATATTTTGGCCAACGATTCTTTAAAGACCTGGACTGCCTTAGGGCTGCAACACTTACGAGCCTAACAAGCTTTGGAAGGAGCTCCAGGTGGTTCTTACGGACTGGACATCCTTGAGTTCAATAGGGAACTGTGGGGGTAGATTGTCGCTGAGGCATTACAATGTATGCGAGCTGCCCACCTTACCTAACCTAATCCGCTTTTAGTCGTATATTTGATCGCTTTTATTCAACACTCGAAACACTTATTTAATAAATTTGAGTACCCTTTTGGGTGCATTAATAGTATCTTCATTTGATACGAGTAACATTAATAACTAAATAAAATTGAAATAGTTCGAAGTTGGTTTGTTCCTTTTAAAATTTAATAATCAGTTAAGGTCGTGATTTATTATCCTAGATAGTTGTACGATTCAAGCTGACAGACAGACTTCTGTTCCACTAGGAGGCGTCCCACCGTGCTTTGATCCCATATAAGGATGGAACAAAAATAGAGGGAGTTGTCATAGAAATTTGGTACAGTAGCATTAAATAGTTTAGGTAAGATAAATAATGATTTAAAAAAATTCAAATTAGTGTTTCAGATACATGCGCGAACGCAAAGTTATAAAAATCTGCACGTGTAATACACATAACATCAGCAACTTACTCGTAGCTGTACATTTTTAACTTAATCGCAGCAAGTGTTCCTTTATGCTAAAGATGCTATAACTCCCACAAGAGCTATCCGATTACTGTGCCTTTTAGCTTATGTTTCTTAAGTTTTTTGAAGAAGCTTAGATAAGTTAAAACATTTTCATTGAGTCTTGTAAATGATGAAATAAAATTATGAGCCTACAAAATCAGCAAACAAAATTTAGATTTTATTTGGCACCTATATCATTAGGTTGCGAAGAGTGATTGTTCCGCCATCTCTAAGCGTCGGCCATATTAGATTTGGAAGAAAATCATATCGCTTTTGTATTCTTCTTACCAACAATAAAATCATTATCTATGCACGATCCTTCCCGAAGAATCACTTGCATCTTCGTCCTTAATTAGCGAAAATAGAATTATTATTAAGCGATTTTATAAATATACTCGTATAAGGTTTCGTTATTATACATACATATGTAACGTGTATCGAAAGAATTACATTAGCCCAGTCAGATAATGAAAAGACCAACCGACGCACAGGAGGAGGCCGAAATTAATAACTTTTGTGTTAGAGCAGATATCGAAATGAAATTTTGTACATATGATGCCCATGCGTAACACATATGTACATATGATGATTCTGTATTAAAAAAAAAAAGGCGTGACCGCCCACTTTATTTGGAAGCTCCGATGTGCGGTTAAAAATAATTGACTATTTTATCTACGAGATGAGTAAATTTTAAAAACTCTTTTCATTATCTTATAATGTTCTGAATTTATTCTAGTTCGTTATTTTACTACACAATATTATTTATACATCTACATTGAGTCGGAGTCAATGTATGTAATTGATCGGTTTGATCGGCTAGATCGGCTTCACCGCAACCTCATTTAAGAATTGCATTCATTTCTTATAATCTGTGTTCGGATCCTATTATCCCCAAGACCTGTTACGAAGCATGCCATCGCGTTAAGGTGTGACCAACTAGTGCTTCTGCGTGCTTTTCAGGTATAAGATGAATATATTTTGGGACTAGAGCATTTTAGCTACCCTTCTTTTTGAGAGCTATAAAATCCATTTTGTCTGGAAACGGTAGCATCAAGGCTTCACAAACCCATTTAACTTTTCGTAATCGACGTCTTTTCCAAATGCACTTAATATGTGAATTCACACTTTGGTACATCGTTTTTGCTTTTAGCCACACTACAACTAATGCATTCCATAGCAACGTCACATCCTAATTAATGTGTCTTATTCCCTAAAGGATTGTAAAAATCCCTTTACTTCTCCATTTGAAGTGCTTAAATACTAAGTTTAAAAGTTTTAAATGAGTATAGATCATCTGCTTGGAGGATCGTTATTAACACATGTCGGTGAAATAGAGTGACGTGAGAGTGTGTTTTTTCTAACATGGTTTTATTGCGTTTTTTTAACAACCGATGATGTTTTTATTTGGAAAAATACGAACTGTTCGATTTCTCGACCCCCATTCAAAAACCAGTCGTACCAGTCACCACCCAGGATGAAAGATATTTCACTGACGATTCTAAAACGCACATTAAAGTTTTTAAAATTTCTGGTACATTTTCTCATACTTTTCAAAAACTAGTTAGGAGGGGTTTAAATATTACAATAAAATATAACAGAAGCTCCTTTCCATTTAAAAAGAACTGCATAGTAGGAGAGATATCAAGATATCAAGAATTGGAGAAAAAAACAAAAGGGACGAAATTTTTAGGAGTGGCAAAAATTTAATACTTTAAAGGCCAGAATTACATATTTATGAGAGGGCTATCCGATGGTCTGCGAAAAATTGGTTATTAGGTGGGAAGGATCAGTCGTCGTATCCAGAAATCGACGCCTAATGAACACTTAAGTTATTATTTAGTTATTTTTACTTAAAACTCGCGACTTTGGCGACCTTTAGTGAAGGAACTAATTAATCAACTTTGCAGAAACTTTTTATACATTTTGGGTACATTAGAAATTCCAAAAAGTAGAACAAAATTCGAACTTCCATATGCTTGCAGGGCTTAAAGATCTATATAGAGAAAAATGCTGAATGATAAAATTTGTTTAATTAAAAATAGCTACAATATTAGCACAACTACATAGTTGTGTCAGTGTCAGGAACTCGTTCGTGAATTTCAGAAAGGTGGTAGCAACTTTACAAAAATTTAAAGTTCTTGTGACGACACACCAAAATTAATTGTGTGTTGTTTTCTACCACTGCTTCTGAAGTAATCCCACAATTGAATGAACTAGTTCGTGACCGACAGAACTCCATACAACTATATCGTAGCATCTGATGACATACGACTGCAACAATAGCCTGTGAATTGAACATGTACGAGGAGTATATAAACTTATTATATAAATGTAAGTTTTTTTTTTATCTTAAAATTAAAAGTTTTTATACATAAAATTAAAATGTTTAGTTTAGTAGATTTTTGAATTGTTTTTTTTTTGGGTTTTGTTTCAATTTGTAGTATTTTTTTTGTTATGTGATTTTGTAGTAAATTAAAGTGATTTTTTTTAAATTAAATCTTTTAAAGTTTCTATTTTCAAACTACTTTATGCTTGTAGCGTTTTAGGAGTTTTAATAGATTTCTAATTTAGCAAACATTTGCATTTTGTAGAGCATAATTATTATATAATATATTTTGGTAAATTTGTACACAGTAAGTGCTTGGAATTCTCTAGTTTTTTTTGTTTTAATATTTAAAAATGTGCATTAAATTAAGACAATCACGTGCTGACAATAAAATGCTATAATTATTACATTAAATTTAATACAAAACAACTAATCTAAAACGATTTTAGTTTAATCATTTTGAAAAATGAATTATAATTCTGCTGAATTGTTAATTTTGTAGCAATGGTGATTTATGCAGACGAAATAGGAATTTTTCTAAACTATTCTGAATGAACTAAACTACCAAAACCTTTTTAGTTAAAATTAATTTTAGTTTCTTGCATAAATTTATGGATGAAAATTTGTGGTTTTTGCGCAAGCTTTCTTTTTTGCTTTTAGTTATTCGACAAGTCAGGTGGTTTTCACAAAGAACTGAGATGAAGGCTTTTTTCTTTAATGATATGATATGACATGATAATAAATGAGCGAAAAAGAAATGTTGAAACTCTAGCCTTCAACAGGAGCTTTTGAATTTTGCAAGCAAGCGAAAACACTGTGCCAAACAAAAAAAATTTACATAATTTATCAAACTATGAAACGCACATTGGACGATGTAAGCGAAATGGAATAATTTAAGATTCCTTTATTTTAAATGTACCAAAGGTCTAGACTCGATGATAAAAATTATTTTTAATTTAAATAAAAAATAAGTACAATTTTTTTCAATAATACACTCTCGATCAGATGATTAAAACCACTTAAACTTCTGTTTTTTTTTTGGAAATTTTAGTCGCCAGCGAAATTTGTACTTTCATCCAAAAGAGCGTTTCCTAAATTAGCACAGGGTGTCCCGGTAGGGACAGTGTTAGTAATGTCCAAGTCTATCAGTGTTGGGGTCGTGGATTCGAATCCTACCAAATACTCTGCTCTGTTTGACTACAACGATTTGATTTATATAAAAATTGGCAAGAAAGTTATCTTAAATAGAGCGTAAAGAGCCGAAATCTATGTATATCGTTCGCAAGGATATTCCTATCAGTCCGTGGCGCGGAAAATTGGAAGAAGCTCCGAAATTGTGGTCGGATATCGGATACTTAAAAGATATTGAAAAGTATGAAAAAAAAAAATTACAAAGAAAGGATTTCAACCGCTTTAACTCCAAGCGAAAAGAGAAAAATCGTGAGAATTGTGTCTAACTCTGCTCTTTCAGCACCAAAAATCAGGCCTCAATCTGGTACCCAGGCAAGTATCTCAATGTTAAAAAGAACCATGTATGCAGAGCAAATCGATTAAGATTTCCCACAGAGCATAAGACGAGATATTCAAGTAAGAGGTCATTGTAATGATTGGTGTACTCTGGTTATTAGGGACGAAAAGGAATTTAGTTTGGACAGCCCAGACAACTACAATTATTATTCTCACGATGTGAGGAACGTGGAGCTATTTTTAAATCGCCACCACAGTAAAGTGAATGGAGGTATGCTCTGAGGTGCTACAACGCATTACGCCACAATCGATTTATAAGTTCAAAGTGCAAAAATGACTAGAGAAACTTGCAAGACTCTGGTACAATCAGCTTTCCCTAAAATAATTTTTACCAATTCCATAGATTCTGCAATAAGATAATGCCAGAGTTGTAAAAGAATTCACTACAAAGCCAAATGTTCATCTTCTTAATTGGTCACCTTATTCTCCCGGCCTAAACACAACTAAAAATGTTTGGGGTTGGCTTTCCCGCAAGATTTGTGAAAGAGGTAACTACAATTCCAAGCTAAGGAATCATTAATTAAAGCCTTCAAAGGCTCCCGTAATACGACTTCGTTGGATTATTTGTAGTCAGTTTATGATTCATTATATCTGCTATTTTGGGAAAATACTCTTATAGTAGTCGACAAAAAAATTCAAAAAGACATGGCCTACTAAGGAATGAATTTCAAGTGGTACTAATCATTTGATCGAGAGTGTATGTACAAGGTGGCCCAAAACTAAGGGCCCTATTGCAAGATGGTGTCGAATGTCAGTTCATTTGTTTGATTTTGGCACAGAGTGAATTTTATCAATGTGGTCCTGGTCGTCCAAGGACCACCGCACCAATGTTTCAACATTTCACCACTCGACTTGAAAAGACTGGGGGATGACGAAGCTTGTTTCTGCTGCTCAATATGTAGCGACACAATAGGCTCCATCACGGCCGGCTCTGCAGTGTACTTTGAATAAAGATTTGAAGATGTACCTCTACAAAGTGTAGACAAGCCATCAGATATTGCCAAATGACCAGGCTGTTGCTTGCCGTTCCAAGAATAGGAGAAAGTAGTAAAATAAAATCACCTCTATTCTGCAATACTTTACTTCGTGAAGAATACGCAGATGCAGTGCGTTAGGACTACCATGAAACTAGCATTTGGTCCGTCCCAGCGTCTAGGACTAGTATACATTTTTTTTTTGTGATTTTTATGAATTGGCGCTTAAGACGTTATTACCAATATGCGGGTCTAAACGATACAAAAATGGATTGAAAATTGATTCACCTAATTGCACTAAATCCGAGCCAGCCGTAGATGTTATATGCCATAAATTCTATACAAATAAATGTTGACAAAATATTACATCAAATAAGGCCAATTTCATTCCTTAAATTTCATTCATTAAATAAAGGCGAATTTCTAATTAATAATTTCTTCAATTCACAACTTCATTGTATTGTTGTATTATTATGTATTGAAATTCGCTTTCCGCTCATTTGCTCGTAAACACTCACTAAGTATTGTATCGCTTGTACACATTTTCGTATTGAAAAATGTCTGCATTATCTACCATTTTAAGTTTGTTAACTTTTATTAAATTCAAGTGACGACTGTAACAAGTATTAAACACTCATATCGGATTGATAGCATGATATTGAATACAACATGTGAAAAACAAATCAAATGAAAGTGTAAAGTTGTATAATATTTTCTAGTGCAAATTACCAGCAACAAGTTTACACTTTTGTAAAGATAATTCACAAATTATTGGAGAACGGTATAAAAATGGTTGAGAAACAATTATTCATATTCTGTTTATATATTCCCAATGTTATGAGGAGTATGTTTCTGATGAACATATACATTTTATTGAAACGATTATTTCAAAGGCAAAGCCAGAAGATCATGTCCTAGTGTTTGGTGATTTCAATCTACACTCTATTGCATAAACATTTTTAAATGAATCTTATTACTATATTTCAACTAAAACCAATAATTGGAACGGCGATGTTATTAGTGGTTTATCAGTCCTATGTCTGTATGAGATAAATGGAGTTCGCAATACACACGGTAAGCTTCTCGATTTAGTATTTGTAAATAATCCAACCTAAGACATTATAAATCGTATTCCTCCTATTAGGACACCTGAGGACACGGTACATCCTGCCATCGAATTTAATTTTAGTATTCCGGCTATTTCAAAAAAAAAAAATTATATTTGGCTACATGAATGATTGTGTCCCTAAAATGACTGTTACATAACATTCAGGTCCTTCGTGGAGCTCAAAACAGCTGTCTCGATTCAAGAACTTAAGCAAACAAACGATATAGGATATAGAAGAAAACTAGTTTAATCACAGAATATGGTAAATATTCTAGCGCACGTGCGGAGCTTAATTTACTTAACACCGATTTATAAATTATATATATTTGAATAATATGAACCCCAATTTCCAAAAAGATCCCTACCCTTTCTATAATTTTGTAAATTCTAAAATAAAGATCACAGGATTCACAACAATTAAGAAATATTCAACAAAAAAATCAGTCAGAACTTCTAACTTATGTGGTGGTGGCCGGTAACAGGTCGTGATGGCGGACGGTAATAGGATCCTGTCTCTGCAAGGAGTCTGGCTAAATAAGTTGAGCGGAGAGAAGTCAACACTCTCGTATAAAAAATCACTAATATGGAGCTCGGTGTTGGTAGCCATATTTTTCTCCTCGCAATAGGCGTAGATGTTAATCTCTGCAGAAACTACGATTTTAATTGGCCGAAGGAGGAACCCGGAAAACATGGACAAGTATGCCTCGCAAGGGGTGGACAATGAAACCTCGCACGAGGCGGAGTGGTTAATCTCTGTAGGAACTCTGGTGATTATTGGCCAATGGAGGAATTCTGAAGAGTTGGACAAGAAAACCTTCTAAGGGGTGGACGGGACAGCTGCGAGATATTCCTGAGGAAAAGGCTCAGACGGCAGCACACATTGTGTGTGAATATCCATCAATGGGTAGCACGTGCAGGCACTTATTAAGTGTAAATTGTAAAACCGGAATGTTTCCCAAATAATCCAGCTTGGTCTAATTTACTTTACGGTTTTTATCACGCAACGATCTACGTAACGCCATCCAATTTTCAAATGCTCTCATGTACTTTGATGTTGTAAATAATTTTCTTAGGTTCTAATCTATAAAATTAAAGGATTTGAATTGAAAGAAATCACAAGTAATCACAAGCATCAGTGCAGAAAAAACACATGCAGTACATCCCTTTTTTCACGGCTGTCAGCTGGAGCTGGTTAATACAATCTGGGCTTTGGATGTTCTGTTTGACCCTAAGCAATGACATGTAATAGTATTTTTGAACTTATAACTTTAGTTTTTAATGTAATATTTTAATTTACTCGTATAAAGAACAAAATGCTACTGTAATATTTTTCTAAGAGTCTGTAAGGATTTATTTTATAAAATTAAGGACATATTCATAAAAAAATTATTGTAGTTTTAAAGTACGCATTAGTTAAAAAACACTTTTAGGCAATTGAACCTTTAATAAGAAAGCGTATTCATAAACAGTTTTTATTTTGTGTGTATATATTTTTGGCAACACCATCACATTTTCAAGCAAATGTTGCACAAAAATGTATCAATTGCTTCGAGTAGTCGGATTTATAAAGTGGTTTTTATTGTTTTAAAACATAACTTTTGTTTTCTTTTAATAAATATTTTAATAAATATTTAATTAATTATGAATAAAAAGGAGGCCTTTAAAATTTAAAGAGGTAAAAATTAGAACGGTTAATATTATGGGAAAATTTATACTTGGTGAAGTTGTTAATTTATGGAATATTGGGTCTAAAACTCTTGTTTACAAAAAAAAAAAATTAACGTGGTCAATTTATTGTAGGTGCCTACTTATTTTAAATCGATGTTAAATGTTGGCATAACCTCTTGGTTGTCTTGAAATGCGACCACCAACGTCCCTATACACATGTGTGTATAGGTAGCAATTGAGGATCATTAATGTCCGGCCTTGATCCCACTTATTGCTCAGGGTTTTGGAGCTGCCCATTCTCCAGGTGTCCTTGACCAGCTTGCGTTGCAATGCAACGCCACATTGATCCTGCAGCTAGATCTTCCCGCGATTTGGGTATAAACCACAGCCACCACGTGCACTGCTGAAGAAGCCTTACCAACAACCAGTCTGGGACTTGCATGCCAGGGTCTACT
This sequence comes from Phania funesta, assembly GCA_963932375.1. Taxonomy (NCBI): domain Eukaryota; kingdom Metazoa; phylum Arthropoda; class Insecta; order Diptera; family Tachinidae; genus Phania; species Phania funesta. The sequence goes on from OZ010652.1 coordinate 51,241,384, forward strand.
GGTTCCCGTGGTACCATTACTTATATCGGTCGGACTTAGAAAAAACTTTAAATCTACAATAAAACTCGTTCATCATAATCGATTTTTGATGCATTTCTGCTTATTAATGGTTTATATGCCCGTTGTAAGTATTTATGAATACGGCCCTTAATAACAAGAAAATCCAATCGATACAACACTGCATGAAGGTTGTGAATTGAACAATTGCTGCTTAACACATTTTCGCATATGTATTTCGAAATACAAAAAACGTTGTTTAAATTAGTTTGAAATAGCATTTTGATTTCAAAATAAAAAAGCTCCTGAAAAGCTAACGGTAAACGTAGTATATCTAAAGCATTTTAAAGCTTTTCGATTCGAATTATCTACGTACGAGTATTTATTCCTGACCAAATTGTGTTAAAAGAGAAAAAATAAAACGTTGTTGAGTTAATGGCTCGATCGTAATGACAGTGTCAAATGTTTATCGTGATGTGTTTGTTGTAAGTTTTAAATGTCATTTTTTTTACAAATTAAAAAATATTAACGGAAAAAAATAAAACAAATATTGTTTTTAATTTTTAATTATTAAAGTAAATTAAAGAGAGAGAGAGAGAGATAGAGATAAGAGAAACTCACGTGTTGTAAACATTATTATTGTAGTGATCTGATATTGAGTTTTGTAAGTGATAAGTTTTCATTGAAATGAATTTGTAATTCGATCACAAAAAAAATTTAAGATAATTAATTACTAAGTCAGCAATATGTAAGCAAAACTTTCAATTGTACATTTTTACAACAAGATATTTAAACATATTGCTAAATTAATAATTTGCAATAATATTGATCTTGAATGTTTTGAAATTGTTCCGTCACCTGGTGTTTATTTATTTTTGTTGGTTATGAATATTTAATTTTTTTTATTTTTAATTTTAATTGTTTTTTGTTTGTTTTGGTAGGAATAAAGTAGAAGAACAAGAATAGAAAAACAAGAAAAGTAGAAGAATACACATTTTATTGCATGTAAAAGAAAGGAAATTAAATTGACAGGAAGAAAGTATAGTTTGTGGCGGAGGGAGGTATAGAAATAGTAAATATGTTTGTATAAAAGAAAAGAGAGGAAAAAGGTAGGATACAAAAAAACAGAGAGAGAGGATCATTTTAGATTGAGTTAAAATTGAACTGATTTACTTAAAGATTACTAAATACTTAATTAAAACTACAAACATTCTATTCAAACATTTAAAAATTTTTATTATAGAAAACATTTTAGGATGAACTATTTTTGTGAACCGACAAATAATAAATCTGAAGGGATGACAAAAAATAACAAAATTCCCAAATTATGCAGTTGGTAGAATTTACTAGGGAACATATAGATTTTTTAAAGTTCATTCGTTGAAAATTAAGTATGAAATTATTTAATTGAAAATTAATTTGCCAAGCTTTCAGTGTTTCTTTTTGAAGTACACATGTAAAACATTTCCATTTAGTTGATCATTTTCTGTCATTATTATTCGAATTTACAGCCCGCGGCATATAATATATTTTCATAATAATAAAAGTATTTTTTCTTCGATCTTTAAAATTAATGAAGGGTTTCTCCTCATTTTTTGTTTATCAAATAATTATTTGACAAACTACAAACATCCTTTGATTATTGTTTGCTTGACAGTTGTAGCAAAAGCTGTACTATTACATCAATTATATAAATTGTTTCCTATGTCAGTAAAATGAAAGACAAGGAACGATGAAAAAAATACTTTTACCGTTATCAACATATGTGTAAATAGGGTGGTCCACCCATAATGCACGATCTTAATTGTGAGTCACACCCGAGAGATGATAACGGACGATATGTGGTTCCAACAGGTTGGTGCCACTTGCCATACTGCTAACGAATCAAAAGTATCAACCTTGTTTGCAAAACATCTTTACATACAATTGTACACAACTGAAGGCTTTTTTAAAAATAACGATAATTAAATTCTTAATCCATTTATTTGACATAGCAAACAAATTAAAAAATATTGTTAGGGTGACCCGAAAGTAATGATGGGGTTTACATGCTATCGGCGGCCTTGCTTGCCCTAATTGAGTGCACTGTCAGAAGCTCTGACTTATATACCTTCTCGTGGTGGCGGTCATTAACAGGTTCCTGTCTCTGCTAGGGTTCGGGCTAAATAAAAGAAGTTAACACTCTCTTAAAGTCTCTAATCCACGGTAAAACAGATGCACTAGGGATGCGTAACCAAGAGGGCGATTGGTCTTATCAGTGCATATGGATTCTCTAAAGAAGCTCCGATTTTAATTGGCCAAGGGAGAAATCCGGAAGAGATGGACAAGAATGCCTGCAGAGGGTAGACGGTTCAATCTCTAAAGGTACTCCCAAGGCGTTGGACTGTGAGATTCAGATAGGGATGGTCAATGAAGCCTCGCAAGAGAGGGGAGGTTAATATTTGTAGGCAGTCTGGTATTTGTTCGCCAAAGGAGAAACTCTGAAGAGATGGACGAGAAAACCTCGCAAGGGTTGCACATGGCTTAGAACCACGGACAGACACTTGTAAAATGTGAATCCTATGGTGGACCTAAGTATTAGACAAATGATAGCAATTACAAGAGACTGCGTGATGAAGCAGATGGCACACAGTCATCAGTCGACTGTCTGAAATCACAACATTCAAGAGTAAAGACTAGTGGTAGCACAAGACTCACTGTAGTCGTGAAAAGGACCTATAATGTAAGCGGTCTGCTTCGATATTTCTCGTACATTGAATAAAAAATACCAATGCTATCTAGCTGCTAAAATATTCACTTGTAAATATGCAGCACGGAAAGTTTTCAGTCAAACTGATATCACACATAGTTTTTTTTTATTTAAATTTCTTTTTCTATCGTTCTTATCTGGTTGCTCTCTAATAAGACTTCGTTTCTAGAATATAAGTTTCTAAAGATAAGTTTATTTTTTTTAAATAATTTTTTTAACTTTTTGACCCTTAAAAAATGCAAAGTTATAAAGTCACTGTTTACACAATTGCATTTTAAAAGTCTTGGAGGGGAATCCACCCCCCTCTTTTTTATAATTTTCATTTATTTTATTTGCCAGCAGTCTTCAGTTCATGCAGTAGTCCTACAATTCTTACATCCTTTTTAATTTTTATGTATCGAGAAGTTTAGTTACAACAAATACGAGTGTACGACTGACTTATCAAATAACAATTACGAATACCACGTCATTCTACACCTTCTGTTCTTATCGTAATATCCACAAAAAGGAAATGAAATAATTTCTAATATGTTGGAAAATTAAAAAAAAATAAAATTAACAAATGAAAGGACTTCACCTCCGAAATAATAAAGAAAAATGTAGAGTTGTCGGGTGCACTTTTAAGAAGTGTTAACGATAAATACATACATAGTATTACATACATACATACATACATACATAGTATTACATACATACATACATAGTATTACATACATACATAAATAAAATGATAAAGTAAACAACTTGAGGAACAACTGGAACAAGTAAAACATGCAATACTTTTTTTAACTGAAACTAATTGTCTGGTTATCACTTCCTAACGAGAAGGCAATTAAAGTAATTCTAGTGTTTAGACTGTTTTTTATACCAATTATAATTAAGAAAAAGGACCCTAAGGATGGCATATAGCCGAAACCGGTTTGTCTCTAAACGAAACTTGACGGAAATTCGTTACAAAAATCTACATAAAATCACCCTGTCGGAATATCAAATCAAGTGTCAATTATTTAATTAAACTTAAATGGATTTTTTTATTGGTTTTTTGTTAAAAAGACCACCCGCTTGCATTGTTGTATCCGTAATTACTCGTAAACACCCAGTACGTATAGTATCGCTTGTATTTTCGTACTGAAAAACATCAAGTAAAATAAACAAAAGGAAGCAAAAAATGGTATTTCTTGACCCACAGTGCGGTTCCGTATTCCGAATTTGCAATATTTTATTCCAAAGTGAAAATTGCCGAATGATTTGGCTGTTTTGTATTTCACTTCCGAATAATTTCTTTCGTTTTATTTCGAATAAAAAGGTTCGTGGAATGAACTAAAATCAGGGTTTCCTCAATTAAAATTTTATTTAAATGTTAAAATAACAATTTTGTATTACAATTTTAATGGGGTTTCTTTTCTTTTTTATTTGTTTTTCACATTAATGCCAGCGGCAAAGAAAAATATGTGGAATGAAGAAGAGCTTATTTCCGAATTTCTTGATTCCGAGTATTTTTACAATTCTCCTCTTTTTTTTTTGACATGCAGAACTGGGACGGGGCAATAAGTATTTATGTACTTTTATTTGTTCAGTCTAATCATAACCAAAAACTCCCTATGAGATTTCAAACTTTTCTTCTCCAATTACGAATCTGTTTTCTCCCTTCTTTATAAATTTCGGGAAGGAAAAAGTAAGCGGACCAAAAGTAGGTATAAATACATAAGAAAGGAAAAAACATTATTAATTCGTTAGAGTCTTTTTGTCTACAATTTAGAAGGGAATTTAAACAACAAAGTAAGCATTGTTTCTCAAATTAGGTTCAGTCAAACTTGAAACATAACACTCTACATATATAGGTCAAGTTTAAAAGTTTTACGAAAAAAGCTTCCTGAGATATGAAGGTGTAAATAGTACATATTTGAGTACCTATACACTGAATCACTCATCAGTATTATGATACACTGCCACTATAGCTAGACAGCTGAAATTGGGTATTCAGGTTTTGTCTAGCGTGCCCCGTTAATTGTATGAGGCAGAGTATGGTAGAGTGCTGAAATTTGGTATAGGCGAACCGTTTGTAAACTTTAAGATATAAGAAGTTTTATACATTCATACAAATACATTTACAAAAGAGGAGCTTGGAAAAAAGGACATAGATCTGCACCAAAACATAAATGTCAATATAAGGCCACGTTCCTATCCAAAAATGTCGGCCACTAAAAGTACTGAAATCAAAATGACGACCAAGTTCTAGGCAACCTGCAGCTTGTAATATTTTGGGAAAGAATCATGGGAAAAATTACAGTGATAGCAAAGCATCAAGAATAAGCACAAAGAGGATTAAAAACGTTTTAAAGCAAAAAATAAAAATAAATTTGACGTTTGCGCGTGTGAATTAGAAATAATAAACATCACTAAGCAAAACAGGTGACTTCGAAATTTCTGTAACAGCTGTATTTGTTTACATTTTTTCCGCCAATTTGGATGGGGATACAAAACAAACAGATTTTTTGCTGCCGATTTTAATTGCTAAAATATCAAAAAGAAATAAAAAGTCTAAAGTTGGTAAATAATAAGATAATAAATTTTAGAGCAAAATGGGCCGTTAGAAGGCAGGTATGTATAAAGTTGATGCTTGCCATAACCTCCTCGAGGTGGCGACCGGTAATAGATTTCTGTCCCTTCTAGGAGTCTGGCTAAATAAATCGAGCGGGGAAAATTAACGCTCTCCTAGAAAAAATACCTAAAGCACGTCCGAACGGCATACGCTAGAAATGCGTGGCTTAGAATTGAAGCGTTGCACGGGGTGGAGACGTTAATCTCTATAGGAACTCCGGTGTTTATTGGCCAATGGAGGAATTTTGAAGAGAAGGACAAGACTTCAAAAGGGGTGAATGGGTTAGTCTTCGAAGATACTCCTGAGGAAGAGTCTAACACATTGTGTGTATAAGTCTAGCACTGGCTAGCATTTGGCGTATAGCCCCGGGCATACACTTGTTAAATGTTAATGCAATAGTGGACCTAAGCCTTAGACAAATGCTAGCAATTACTAGAGCCAGTCTGAAATCACTACAGTCAAGACTAAAGGCTAGTGGTAGCACGAGACTCGTATGAAAGTAAAGTGGTTGTAAATTACAAAGAAGTGGGTCGAGAAGGGACCTATGAAGTTAGCGATCTGCTTCGATATTCCCTCTACATTAATAAAAAAAAATTAGTTAAGAAAAATAATAATATAATTAATAAGAAAATAGTTAAGGGATAGCTAAAGAAGGCAACATATGTCATTTATTTTATTTATAAGAAAGGATGAATGTATAATAAGTCTTTCTCTGTAGACAATTGTGAGCAAGACTATATGAATCAAATATTACGAGCAAATAATTCAGCTGTTTCGCGTTAGTAAGTAAAATGTACTTGCTCGAAATATGTACCACGGTTTTGCAGATTAACATCTTTGTGGTAAATTATAGTTTAAAGAATTTTAATCTTGTAGTCTGGTATACGGTGGTATCTTTACTATCAGGCATGTTCTGAAAATCACGTGGTTCAAAATCACGAATCGTTTTGAAATCACGCCGGCGATTTAATGAAGTCGTACAAATCACACGATTTTACATTTTTCGGTGCGGTTTTAATTTTCCGAAAACACGACGAAACATCTGAGTTTGTTTATATTGTGCTCGACCTAATAGGTTCATTCGAGTACTTTTTTAGTAGAGTTTAGTAACTGAGTAAATTTTTCAATTTACTCTCTCAAAATAAATTTTGTCCAAAAAGTACACGAATGGAAATTTAGTAAAATTTATCCAACAGCTGTTTGAAAATGAATGCAGTGTTGTAAAAAATGTATTCCTTTGACTACTCGACTCGTTTTGTTGTTCGTACTCGGTACAGCACAATTTATTGTCTACAATTCTTACGAAAAAAAATGTAACTTGTGTTGCTTTATAAGTTTTTTTTATTTTATTTATATTGTAGGTTTTTCCTGATTAAATTGTTAAATACTTCATTATTACTCGTTTTTGTTATTGATTAGTATGAATATCCAATTACTATATTCCGAAGTATGCATCACTTCTACAACACTAAAGAAGTAAATAAACAATGACACAAAATAATTTTTTGTTTTCCTAAATCCTAATTAAACTGCTGTGGAAAGGGTAACTTAAGCAAAAAACACTTATTCTTTTATGCAAACGTAAATTAGTACACTTTACTGTTTTCAAATCCCTATTTACTTGTGTTTGCTTTAGTTTTCCTTATTTTCACAAAAATTTTAACAACTCCGTAAACATTTTTTGTTTGTTTACTTTTTAAAACATATGTTTTTTTCAGCCGACTAAATTCTACTAACAAAAATTTCTTTAGCAGATTTTGCAATTGCTCAGTCATCGAACTGTCATTTGACGCTCTCAAACTGTGTTCTCATCTACTAAACTTTGTGTACTCGAAGTTTAGTAAAGTTTAGGCATAATTATTGATAATTATTGGGTTCTCGAACGAAGCTATTCTTAATTAAAATATTAAGAGAAAATGAAACAATTAAAAATGCCGGGAGCTACTTTATTCGCAGTAATTTCTTTAAATAAAAAACATTCAAAATTTGCTTTCAATATTTTTTATGCGCACAACACTGTTTAAGTAATTTGAAATCACTTCGACAAAAAGTGATTTTCAGAACAGGCCTGTATAACTAAACGATTTTAAAGGAGTACGAGGGTACTTTACTACGAAGCGTGAATTCCGCTAATAATACAATCGATATAAAAATACAAGGGTGTTGCAAATCCAACATTTGCTTGTAATAAAATATTTTTTCTTAAAAAAGAAAAATTAATTTAAAAAACAACTTGAGCCTGGGTAAAATATATAGTCCTTTAATAATAAAACAAATACTTTACTTTCACATGATTTCCAAAAAAAAAATTCATAATTTAATATGAAAGGGAGTTTCGAAGCGTGACGTTCTACTCAAGTGAAATACCTCAAAGGTATTGACAAATACTAAAAAGGTATTGATTTTATTTATGTGTTCCCCAGTTCCCCAAATAGTCTCTACGGAAAAAGGAATTAAGAAACACTCCTATTTGTTTTCCAAAATTCTCGAAATTTATTATTATTCTGCTACTGCCTTGCGCTAGGAAGTGATTTTTCGAATACTAGTAAAGTTGTTTACTTTCTTTTTTTTTTACTAAATCGTTGATCATAGGACAAGGTGTCTTTTTAATTAAAAAGTTTTAATAAGTAGTAAATATGTTAATTTAAATTTAGAAATTTATTGAGTTAAATGGTTTTATGAATATTTGTTTAAATATGTTTTTGGGAAAAGTGTTTATCGTCGGGTTCAATAGTTCATAAGTGTTCTTTAATAATCAAAAAATCAAGAAGAAAATAAAAGAAAGCAAAGTGAAAGAAGAAAAGAAGACTGGAAAATGTTTTCATTTACAAATATTGAAATTACTGAAAATAAAAATTATTTGCTTTTTCAGGGACATGAAATAGTTTTAGAGTCTTATTTTGTAAAACGCAATGGTTGGGATTTTTCTGGAAAGTCGTTTCGTTTTATAAAATAGGCCTCTAAGTTTTCCTGCACAAGACAAGCGCTTGTTGTAAATCTTTTTTTTTCTCTGTTCAAATTTTTAGTTAACATTTTTAAATCATTTTTGTTATCGAAAAATGAGTTAACATTTTCGATTTCGAAAAAACTGAACGTAAGAAGGAATAAAAAAAAGATTAATTAACGAAATACACAACTTAGATTAATAATAAAACAAAAAACTAAAAATAAAAAATAATGAAATAAAAATGAACTGAACCGTTCGACTCACTCACGACTCACAGTGCAATTCGTCACTATCATCGTTGGGACCACAGTTTTTCACACCATCGCAACGCAATTTGTCCGAAATGCAGTAGCCCACCTCACATTGAAAGTGATAGGTGGACTCGCACAGTAAACCAATAGATGGCGGTCCGGGTCCAGAGTCCTGTATTTCAGTCCATACAATGCGGAAGCCCTACAGAAAGTGTAAAGTAACGTGTTTAAAATAAACGAAACCTTCAATTACTAAACCAACTCACCTGTGCACCAACAGTTTTATCGCTGGTGGTAAAACTAATACGAGCCGTTTGTCCCGTAGAAATATAGTGCCATTGTTCTATATGCGGCTTTTCACCACACAATTCCAAAGGCGGCTGATCAGACTCAACATTAACCCAAATACGCAAAACAGCAGCAGGGCAACCACGATCTTTTAAGAAAAATAATTTTAAAGTTTTTTCTTGATATTTTCTTGTACTCTAACTCACTTGCTGGATCACCCTCCAACGAAAATTGTTCGAAATGTATGGACAATTTATAACCGGGTCTGGCAGTCATTAACCAGTTGCAAGCCATCGAAGCCATACCGCGACCGGGAGCCTTATAGCCAGCTGGATAGTTGGGTGAGGTTATAATGCCTGAATCTTCATTGGAAAAGTTGCCTCCACAATCGCCTATTTCGCTTTTGGCAGTTTCGAAAAAGTAGCGGGCCTTAAAACCGCTGGCAACATTTTCTTGATCGGTATGTAATGTAATACGCAGACCGACTGCACCCCTTGGGCTCTCGACGGGGCCAGGCGCTGTCATACCACAGTAGCGACCAAGAAAACGATCATTATTATCACGATAGACGACGTACATTTCCACCCAATCTTCAAAGCAAATAACCGATCTGCAGATCAGAGGTAAAAAGTGAATGGCGGACTGTCTCTAAGTCACCTAAATCTCTCAACTTACCCATACGCCCCCGCTGTCACATTTGAATTGCCATCCGACTTTATCTTAAAATGATCAAATACAATTGTCACCTGTTCATTGGGTTCGGCCAAGAACAAATACGAACAATTCGTATCCGATGGATAATTGGATGGGTAGCGGGGACTATTCAATTCGCCACGTTTCTTTGACGAACTCACATATGTGAAACTACAACTACCATCAGGAGCTGCTGTACCGGGAATCTTATACTCGGTTTCAAAAACATATCTGCCCTTAAATCCACGACCCTGTAGTTCACCCGAACTAAAGACCATCGCCAGACGAGGTCCATCACTGACAACACGTTGAGTTTCATTGCCGCACAATTCATAATCGAATTTATCATAAGCATCTGCGGTTTCCTGGCCCTTAAGGTAAATTTTCAAATAACCATCTGAACAATTTGTTCTGAAAATTTAAATTAAAAAAAATTTTTTTTTAGTCTTTAAATTCACAGCCAGGTTCAGGAGTCGAACGTTTAAATTCTGATAGAAAATAAACTTACTTGCGTCCTTCTAATATCCCTCTTTATGAATTTATCTATTTATTTACGGACCAAAGAAATAATCTAATTCATTTTTATGAGTTCATTAGATGAGGAACACAAATCAGTGATTTTTCTATTAGAATTTATGAGAACGTAGGCGTTCGACGTAATGGGCCTAGCAGTGAAAAATAATATATTCGACTCGAATATAAGACTTTACTTACTCTTTGTCCTTATCTTTACTTTCAACCCTGGGTATATTAAATGCATTAAATTCTAAACGCACGCGTTCCAAATGCTGGGCATCCTGCATGCCATAAATGAAATATCTAACGAAAGGGAAGAGATTATGTCGTTATCGATATTAAAACCTTCATGTTGCTCAAGCTCACTTACCTGCATACAGTTTTTGGTATATAAGGATACGGATAATTTGGCGAAAGCACAAAACCTGTTGACTCCTTCCTCGACAAAATCTTCTGATCACATTCTGAGCCACGTATGTGAATGCCATCATTTTCACCTTTTAATGTTTCGACAAAAAAAATGTTTGCCAAGGAGCGAGCGAAAAGTTTGTTGTTGCATTATTTACAGTGTTTGTTGTTCAGATTTGGGTGGATAGAATTACAATTTCACAGTTTCGAATCGATTTATTTTTGATCCAATTTGTTAGTTTGTTAATTTTAAGTTTTTGTAGAAATATCATTTAGGAAAGAGAGTAAATTTTGTTAAATTCTTAGACCAATTATTTAAAGATTAATTTGAAAATTATAAAGGAAAATTCAAGAAAGAAATGCATCATCAATAATTTTCGCTCTAGCTTCAAATAAACAACACACACATACATAAAGCCATTAAATGCAAATCAAATAAATTGAAAGGCTGAAAACTAGTTCAAATGATCGTCTAACAAAAAGTTAAAAAATCAAAATGATTAAAAATTGCTTAAAAATAATGAATATATAAAAATAAGTTCGTAATTGATTTGATTCCATTCCTATTTTTAGTTGTGCTTCAATTGCATCAATGTATTTGTGTGCAATTCTGGATAGTAAGCTATGATTGGAAATCCAATATAAAGGCCTGAGCGACAAAAGCGGGCAATAGGAACGTCATGGAGCATTGACCTCTATAAGGTGAACTAATTACGGAAGTCATGCGGTCAACACCAACAAAAGTGATTTCAGCCATGCTGAAATGGTTGTCCTTGGATCTACTGAAAAGAAAGCTGGCACCCGATACGGTATTACGATATTAAGCGCTACTGACAAATGGGACTAGGATTAATCTTCTTGGCCTGCTAGACTATACCGCTCTGGAACCTTACCTCCCGAGGCGTCTTCAATTCCCGATTTCGGAAAACTTGGTGTCTTCGGTGAGCAGAGATGACTTCAAATGGCATAATGCTGTAGGGGCATTAATATGCTAAACAAAATTCCCAATGAATGTAGCACACCACTGGCTGAAATATCAGCGGTATTAAAGGCTGCAATCTGGCTGTGGTACTACATAATATTTTATCGAAATATTCGGACCAGCAGCGACATTCGCGTCGCAATTAGATTTTTAACTGGGCTCTTTTAGATATCTCAACTGGTCCAGGAATTATGAAGCGACGGGAAACATATTTACAGGGAGATCTGTTCTTTACGACTTTTCTTGTAATGTGAATAATGTAATCAGCTGATAATGAAGAGCATGTCGAATTTCATTGGACCACATTACAGTATAATCTACTTTATCGTAGAAAATTCCAAATGGAAACCATACTGGTGGTCGCTAACTAAACTGTTGGACATTAAGGGAGTCTCGATTGGAAGTTTCACAGTTGAAATTTTGTTTAATCCAAGAGGAATAAGAACAACTTCAATTAATTCATAATTGATTCAATTAACATGGAAAAAAAATTTTTTAACCGTCAGAACTTCTCTGAAAAATTACAATCGATTTTTTGGATCTCAATTTATTGCACAATCTCCAAAACAGAAAATAAGTGGTCTGGGGGAAAGAAATGTTATTTAAAAGGAAAATATATCAAGTAGGGAAACCGGTGGCAACACCGTATTTACGGACCTGCGGACTCTCCAAGGTTGTTTAGACAGATATATAATGTGGGATATCTCGAATGTTTTGACGCTATAATTTTTAAATTGATTTAACACTTTAGAGCCAATATCAGAACGTCCGGTGTTAAAAATAATATAGAGGATAAAGTCTTTGCACTCAGGGGAAAGCAGGCATTCAAAATATTTTTCTTTTTTACCTTCAAACTATTTTTTCGAGGACCTAAAGAATTTTTTTTCTATTTTACAGGAGCTGCCCTAAAAGTGATTTCTTAAAATTTTTATTGCAAAACATGTGTGTTACACCCACAACAATTCGTAGAGAAAATTAAAGGAACCAATTCCTGCAAAGCTGGTACTTTTAAAATCATTTTTGTTTGGCTGAGGGTTTTCTCGTAATGATCTTTGTGAAATAAAATTGTAAAAAATAACAAAATGAACGAACTTACATAAATAAAAATGAGCAGCAGAAGACATAAATATGTAAGTAAATATAAACATGAATAATACTTACGTATAAAATCTAATTTAACAAAACTTTCACTGAATTCATAAATTCCTTTAAAGCCACGATTTTGAGTATTCGCCGTACGTGACAAAGTGAAAAAATGCACGAAAAGACTCGATTCGCTAGAATATAAAACTAAATTTCTTTGCTGTCCGCAATATGTACCAATTAATGCTGATGAATTGTCGGGACCATCATAAATTTTAACATAGTCGAATGGGCAGCTAATTGAATCGAATTAAGAAAAATTATAGTTGTTAAGGATTTGGTGAATTTTGCTTTCGAAAAGTTTGCACAATTTCAAAAAGGGTACGACAAACCTTAAAGTTTACTTTTTTTTTCATTTAGTATAATCACAGTTGCCAGATGAAATATATCGAAAATCGTCAAATTATGTAGAAAAAGTCGTCAAAACGACTTTGTCAAATCGACATCTCAAAACATCAAATGCTTAGCAAAGAATCAAATTATAGAGAAGTTCTAGGAAACAATGTCAGAGTACTATAACCAAAGTTACTAATGCCATCAGACTTTTAAAATATTCCGTAAGATTTGTCATTTCATCATGCAGCGGAAATCCGGCTCGGTTGTAAATATGCAATGTGAATTTGGCGGTAAATCAAGCCTTACACGATACGACCGCTGGTACAACTTGAGGAGATTGTACACGAAATTGCAACCTTTATGGGCTCCTTGTATTAAGTTGTGTCACGGTTGTATGAAAAATCAAAAAATTTAGATTTTTTTGACAAGTTGTATCCCTGTCGCAACGTTGTACAACTTTATTCTATTTTGCTTATTATCGTATTGGCCACATGGCAGTGATGGAAAATCAAGGTTTTAAAATGGAACTGAAACCAGCCAATCAGATAGAAATTGCTACGAAGCAACGGCCAGTAGCAAAGAAGACCCGGAAATGTCGACTCCGCTTAATTAGGCTTCTTCAGAGAATCAAGCCGGTTTATTTTGCGGTTGGATGTCGGCTTACAGTTGCACAAGATGATCCTCACGCAAGAATTGAAGCCGGGCGACCATAGTGCTGAAAATGATGCCGGAGAGCCGGGTTTGGTGAAAAAGTCACCTCGGACTGCCATCGAAATCGAGGCGCCCATTTGAATGACGTGCTATTCCATACATAATGAAATAAATGTGGCTTTAAAATAAATCAAGAAAAAAAATAGATATCACACACCGTTGTTGGTTTGTTTTAATTTCTTTTGCTGGGTTAACAAGGGCATCAAATTCCCCTTCGGTAGGACAAGATTATTATATAGTGATAAATTGAAAAAAATCAATACTTTATATTTTAAATTCACAACGAAAATTTGCGAAGAATCTTTTGAGACAAAAATCGTCAAAACGCCAATTCGTCAAAAGTTCATTTTTGAGTGCAAAAATCGTTAAGTCTGGCAACAGTGAACATGTCTAACAGATATAAAATATACTTTAAGGTAACTTTTAAAAAAAGTTTCTTGTTGTTTTCATTTTTCTTACGACAGCTATTAACGGTACTCACTGTGGTCCACCAAAAAATAGATCAAAGTCACGAAATTCTAAACGGACTCTTTGATTTGATTCACCCAAAAATTGATATGTACAAGACATATCCTTGGGATAGGCACCCGGATAGGTGGGCGATATTAAAACGCCCGTTTTATTTATACTCAAACTGGGTGTTATTGTATAGGAACATGGCGAACCAGCTATTGGGATACCAATCTCATATTCCGCTGTTTAAATGTTGCAATAAATAAAAATTATAGTTTTAAAAAAATTGCTCATGGTTGTGGAAAAAGTAAAAGAGATTTCTTAAATAAAAAGTTAACATTTCCCTCTCACTTACATGCATTTATAAATCGGAATGTGCCTTCAAATAGGTCGGGGGTGGTGATGTTTTTATTTGTAAAAAATGAGATGGCAATGGCACGAAACATGGAAATGCGTTGTCTAGGCGGTATAGTGCCACAATAACGACCACCAAATGGTGAATTTATCAGTTCTGCTGGTTCCGATGATTGCACCTCTGAGTATATATCCATATACTCATGAACACATCTGAAATTAGGAGAAGAAACATACACATATTTATTTTTAAACTTTAATATTATTTTATTAACATAAATTTACAATGAGAATTCAAAACTTATTTCTAAAATAATATTTGTTTACTACCAATGTAATTGTATTCAAATCTTAATACGCTATCTGCTATTGGGTTGGGAGAGCCGTCTCGCCACGCTTCATGCTTCTGTTTTTTTACGCTTTGGAGTCCATGAAATTGTTGTAAATCGAGTTCTAGAGGGTTGGGATAGGGGCCACTAGTTTGTTTACGTACTCGTATTTGCAGGAGTATATTTTAACTTCTTCTTGGATAGTAGGAACTTCTAGATCTCTATGGATATTTTGGTTGTAAAATTTTGTCTGGATGTTTAATTCGCAAGCAGTACCCTACCGCTGAATACCATATCTCGAAAATTGTATTTATAACAAATTTGTATAAAAGCACAAAGCCATGGTTGCGTTATGTTAGGATCTATTACCCAGTGTAGTTGAATTGTTCTAAGTTTTATGGCCGCAACTTCTGCCTTAATGCGGCGGGACCAAGTTAAGAATCTATCTAGGTGGATACCCAAATATTTAATGAAAGTTTCCACTGGAACAGTGACATTAGTTATTGTTCTAGGTGGACAATTTTGCCTTCTTAGGAAAAACGTGAGGACATTACGATGGATTTACCTTTATTCTTCACTTTTTTAGCCAGTCCTCTTGCTCATGAGTATGAAACTGAAGTTGTTCGAATGCAACTTTCGGGTCTTGGTCTTAAACGTATTTGGGATTGTTCGCATATCCACTGCATAGATGATATATATTATCGGCTACAGTATACTACCTTGAGGGACTCCTGGAGAGATTTTACCATTTTTAGAAAACTGATCCTCTGACCTTACCTTAAACGATCGCTCTATCTGTCAAATAGCTCTTCAGAAGCTTGTGGGAGCTTTTAGAAGGAACTTGAGTTACTTTAGTTAGCAGCCCATCATGCCAGACTTATTTACGGCCTGGGCAATGTTTATAAATAACGCGATTTAATAGCGGTAACGATTCTGTGGACTCGGGACGAATAATTTTTGAAATAACTTTGACAAAATTGAAAGTAGGCGAATAGGCCTGTATGACGTAATCTGGCTTGAATTTTTTCCTGGTTTAGGGATTATAGCAATTCCAATTCGCAACATGGCATTAAATACGAAGAGTCACACATTCACAGCTTAACTAATTGAGTTTCTTATTATTGATCCTGTAATACGATCAGGTCCGGGTGATTTTCTCATATCTGCATTTTTAATTATCGATTTTAAGGAAGATAGCCAAAATTTCATAAGATCATTCACAGCTACGCTTAGAATTGAAATAGTGGAACTATTTATATTATTTTGTGGTTGCAAGTTGCAGTGAGAATTCGTAGGCAATAGGGCATTTTAAGTGCCTTTTAGCAGGTTTCCACAGTTATTTTTTAAATAACTGTCGATAGCGGACTCATGTTTCTGTCTTAGTTTATCACGTAAGGTTCTCTGGCATAAGTTAATTGGCTGCTGCAGCAGGTGAGAGAAATGTTCTGAGATAAATGAGATCTCGCATACAATTTATATTTTATAATTAACCAATTCGCGTTTTTATTTGGGTAAGAAATAAGGGGTTCAGGTGCAATGAAAAACCTATCGTACATAATAATGACTGTAGGTGAATGGTCAGAAGATAACTCGTAGGATGAACTGACTAAAAATTGTTCACGTCTGACGTCTTTTACAATGGCAAAATCGATAAGGTCTGACAGCTTGTTGGCTAGAAGGTGGGTTAACCTCCAGGTACTGATTAGCTTGAACTGTGTTGTACAGTTGCCACCCTCTAGGGGCCAATAAGTCTGGAGTCCCCATAGGCATTGTACTCGCCAGCTGCAATGAACTTTTGCCCTAGTGTAGCAAAGAACCTGGAAAATTGATCGTGTTCAATTTTATGTCTAGGCGGGCAACATAGAGTAAAATTTATAGTGGTGTCTTGTAACAAGTCTTTCCTGAATTATGCCATGGAAAATGCATTTATATGACAAGAAGCTTCTCCAGAGTTTTAGCTTCGAATATCTTAACATTTCGCCTAAAAAAATTTCATATTACGAGAAAGAGAGAGGGAGAGAGAGAGAGAGAGGGATCCGAGATACCAGGAGTGATATCAAGAACTTCATAGAAAAAAGAGCGGCATTTGGGGAGTAGCAAAACTTATATATTTTAAATGCCAGGATCATAAAGTCTAAAGAAAGCTACCCGATGGTTTGCAAAAAAGTGGTTCTTGGAGAGGGAGGATCGGAAATATCAGAGGCCGTATCTAGAATTTGAAGTGCGATTAGCAGCCCATTAAGTACGAAATTGAATTCAATATGCTGTATGTTGTGATCGCACTTAAAACTCAATAGGCTATATTCAAGGGCGTGGAATACGCCCATTAAGTTTCACTATCATCATTTAAATATATTAGATTTATGTTTTTGACCCACTCTACTGTGCAGTGGTTAAAAGTGCAGAATACGCAATCAATTTTATTCATTAAGGCCCCTTGCCAAGTGTTTCGATTTTCATTGGTATTTGCAGGTGTGTTAATAATTTACAAGTTGAGATAATTATTTGATTCAAAACAACGGGGAGATAATGCTGTATTAAGTGAATATCTGCATTTCAAATTCGATTTAAGATCAGCTATTCTAGTTTTCAGTTCATTTTTCGTTGTGCCAACATAAACTTTATTACAACCCTCCTTTTGTAAGCCATTTTGTATTTTTCATTATCGAAAAGTTGTGATGTTTTTAACAGCTCTCTGAAATTTCCGGTACATAAGTGAACGACTTGTATATTTTAGGCTCGGTTACGTTACCTTTTCTTCTATTATTATATTGATTTTATTAATCTATCAGTGGGTTGAATCGAAAAACTAAATTTATAATTCTCCTCGAAGCTGTTGACTTTTGGTACGAACCCATTACCAAATCATTAACTCGCCTTATTATCAAAGTATCTCAATAAGAAAGTTTCGAATCACGCTCTTTCTCCATTATAAATTTACAGCGATTATTAAATGAATTTTAATGTATTCAGATATAACACAAAATAAATCATCTACATACATATTTAGTAATTATTTTAGATTTTGTACATCATTTTTGAATACAAGAATCTAATAACTCCTCCATAACTATATCTTCTGCAATTCGAGAAGCGGTAGAACCCATCGAAAGCCCTTCCCTTTGAAAATATATATTTTCTTCTATACAGAATTTAAGAATACATAAAAACAAGAACCAAGCTTATAAAATATTCACATTACATGGTTCGTCTACACACCTCTGTAAAAATGCAACACTGCTTTTCAAAAATACAGGGTGTCTGGTAGCCGATTTATATTTTCCAACTTAAATAAAAAAATAATAATTGACACAAAGTTTTACTAAGAGCATTGATCGATAGAATGGAAATGCGGATTTTATTGTTTAAAGAGTGTCATCCAGATCGAGTTGAACACACTGTTCAAAACGGAGCCTTGTATTCTGTGCCACACGCTGCAGTAAACTTGATTCAATTGACCTGATTTCTCGACGAATATTTTCCTTAAAAGCCACAAGAGATTAGGGATTCTCATTATAAACCCACTCTTTGAGGTAGCCCCATAAAAAAATCCATGGGAGTTATATCGGTCGACCTCGGTGGCCATGGGATGTCCCCAAAGCGACTGATCAGTTTTTGGGGGAAATTTTCCCGATGCAAATTTATCGAAGCTCTGGCTGTGTGTGTAGTCGCCGCATCCTGTTGAAACCAAGTGTGTGAAGAAGTACGATGGATGAGCTCGCAGGTTTGGCAAAAAGAATTTCGTAATCATGCGGCGATAATTTTCACCGTTGACATTCGTCGCCTGGCCTCGAGCATTTTCGAAAAAAAATGTTCCAATTATCTCATGCGTGGATAAGGCACACCAAACAGTTACACTGGGGCAATGCAATGGGTTTTGATGTTTCAATCGAGGGTTGCGGGTTCTTGGAAATCAATAAAGGCAGTTTTGCTCTTTGACGTGGCCGTTTAAGTAAAAATGAGCCTCGTCGCTCCAACATCGTTTCACAAAAATTTTTGCGTAAATTAAAGTCACTTTCTTTCAGTTCTTGAACGATTAGAATTTTAAAGGATGGGACTTTAGATCCTTTTTTAAAATTTCATGAATAATCGCTTTAGGAAGTCCCAGTGAGGCTGTTATTTCCCGTATTGAAAGTCGCGGGTTTTCACGTAAACTGCTTTCAACCAGTTCAATGTTTTCGGGAGTCCTTGAAGATCGACTGGGCCCTGGCCGTGGGACATTCATAGCCGAAGCCGTTGCGCGGAATCTCTGCACCCACGAGCGAGTTAAATTTACACTTGGTCCATCACGTATTCGCCGAATACCGAACTTTGAACAAAATTATCGACGAGCAATTACGTAAGAATCATTACTCTTAAAAAATGCCTCCACAGCGAACGCGCGATGCTCACTCGACCACTGCGACAACGTGACAGACAAATCCGCACAATTGATAATTCCAACGGCACCACCCTCCCTCCGCACCGTTTAATCGCAGGCTATGCCAGTAAGCAAAATGCTCGCATATAGAAACCGAAGCCAATGAACCTAAAACGAATGACTGGTTGGTGTGGAATTTTACATGGTGGCATCACTGGTCAATTTTTCTTAAAAATCGAATTTCTGATGCCAATTGGCCGCCTCGGAGTTGTAGTTTAAGCCCGTTGAACCATTATTTGTGTGGGGTAGCAGTTAAGAATATATGTTAAAGACTGTAGGAAGAATCTTGTAAATACTAAGTGTTATTTACGTAACTGTAAGTACGCTTGCTGATTTACTAGATAAGTTAGCACTAAACAAAAATATTGCTTTATGTCCACCTAGCCATATACATTTTATCAGCTTTCTGTAAGAGTCGTTTTCAAATTGCGTGGAAAATGTGTTTACAAATATAGAATTTGAACAGAATAATTTCGTATTAATTGAACAATTTAAGGCATATGTCATATAATATTCTTTATAATATAATAAATTGAATCTACTTACGATGGTAATTCACCAACGGCCGAACCGCTAAAATGAAATTAAAGAAAAGTAAATGAAAAATTGCTGCATAATTAAAAATCAATTTCAACTGTATGTTAAGTGGCTTAATTGATTGAATTAATTAAATCAAATATTGAAATAATTACAAGTAATTTGAGAATTATAATATTTGTACATACTCTGGTGGATTTCCTCTTAGATTAAATGCTTTAAAAATGACTTCAACTCGTTGTCCAGGTCCTGCTAGGAAAGTGTATAAACATTGACGTGAATGATTTTTATGATTGTGCAATAGGGGAGCAGAAAATGTGCCATTTTGAGGGCCACCGATGCGGGCGACGAATGTTTGGTCGCATTCTGCAAAAAAATTTAAATTAAGATTGAACTTTTGTATAAAAAACGAATCAAAAACACATTTAAATAAAGAAAAATCTACCGTTCAAGGAAAAAACAACTATAGAATTGTTACATTCATTAAAAAGAAATCCATTTTTTATGTTTGCGGCATTTTAAATAATCATGACGTTTGAATTCCTCGCTAAAGATTTTACTAAACATCAAAGCTTTAACTATGTAAAATTAAGTTACATAATTCAATAACAATTATGCGACTCCATTATTAATTATTGAAGTGTTGTGTTCAGACATTCACCATAATTAAAGCAATTAAACTTTAAATTGAGTTAACGACTTTGGTATTCACACGAATATTCAATTTAATATAATTTATTTCCTAATTATGCTACACAAAGGCGTAGCGCAACATCGAATTTAAGAAACAAAATGATTAAAAAACATTTTATTAAAGAACTAATTGCTAAAAAGTTTAGCAATTAAAATCATATTCAATTAACCTTACTCAATTATCTTGTGACAGCTGAAAATGTTTTTATTTTGTTCGTAAAAACATGTGTTTGTGAATTTGAAAAAATTATGGAAAATTCAGCTTTAACAGACTTCACAAGGGTTGTACGGTGAAGTGAATTTGACTCAATCTAAATACTCAGTTTTTTAATTGATTGGCAAATTGAGCTTAATTAAGTTCTTGATTGCGTAAATTTTTGAATTGCCTGTCTTACGATGTTGAACGTTAACGTTCGCTAGCACTCTGAAAGTATACAAAACTGATTGGGACGCAAATCAGTTTTAATTTACGGACTGAATACTTTTAGATATCGAACGAACGTTAACCTTTGACATCGTGGGACAGTTTGTAAGAGCATGCTAAGAATATTAGCTATAAAGGATTTTCCTATATGGCCGCCGATGTTCAAATAAAACCAAGCAAGTTGTGCGTGTGTGTGTGACATTAACGAAATTTTTTTTGGAAGTGCCAAGTATGGGATAACATTGGGAATATAATATCTTTATGTACACCCAAGCAAGTCGGGAGTTGTGTTGACTTTGACGTCACTCTGTGGATATTTTCATTTTTTATATACCATGGGGCTTTATATTTGCCTCAATATAAGGGTACCAAGTTAGACGTTGATCAAGGTTGATACTCAAATTTTTAATGTGAGCTTCCGCTAGAACAGTGGTATATGTAGACAATTTGATCTTCTGAAGAAAAACTTCACATGAACACATTTTGAGGGATTTACCTTTATTCTCCACTTTTTTAACCAGCCCTCTAGCTCATGAATGTGAAACTGAAGTCGTTTAGATGCAGTCTTCGGATCATTATTAGCTCTTATAAATCTACTGTCGACTTTAGGCATTGACGTGTTAAGCTTATTGGCATAACCGCTATATAGATGATATATAATATCGACCACAGTAATCTACCTTCTGTTCTATCTGTCAAATAGCTCTTCTGAAGCTTGTGGGAGCTTTTAGAAGGAACTTGAGTTACTTTAGTTAGCAGCCCTTCTTGCCAGACTTTATCGAACGCCTGGGAAATATTTATAAATAAAGCTGAACAGCTTTGCTTATTTCCAAATGTCGATTTAATAGCGGTAAAGATTCTGTGGACTTGCTCCTACGAAAACCAAACTGATGGTCCGGGATAATGTTTTGTTCATTAAGATAAAGAGTTAAACTTGAGACGAATATTTTTTGAAATAACTTTGACAAAATTGAAAGTAGGTGAATAGGCCTGTATGACGTAACCTGGCTTGAATTTGTTCCTGGTTTATTGGCCATAACAATTTTAGGCATCTTCCAATAGCACGGCAAGAAGCCACCGCGCAACATTTCTCACATGGTATAATTCTCACAGCATAATTAGATTAGAGTCTTATGGCTGATCCTGTAATACAGTCAGGTCGATTTTTCACATCTATCAAGATAATGGCAGATTTTAATAAAAAATAATCGAAATTTCATAGAATGATCCACAGTGGCACTGATAACTGCAGTGGCGCAGCTATTACAATCATGTGGTGTGCAAGCCTTCTCTAAGTTAATTCTGAAGGCATTGTCCCTTTCAATTGAGTTGTTAGCCCATGTGCGGTTCCTTTAGCGGGGGTTCGTTAGCAATAGGACATTTTAAATGCCTTATAGCTTTGCACAGTCTATAACCCATGGTTTTTGTTGGCTCCAAATCTTTTAAATAGCTCTCTATAACAGAGTCGTGTTTCTGTCCCAGTTTATTGCGTAAAGTTATTTATAACTGGGGGAAATTGGGATCCCCCTGCACACGCTCAATGGAATGCGCAGTTTAATGGTGTAGCTTGCCAAGGCGACTTAGCAACAGTGAAATGACCACCACAAATTATCAACATCCGAAGCTCCCTTATTGAAATACCCTTTGTTTTGAATTATTTATGGTTTATCAAGTGTAATTGGATTTTGTAGGGAGTCGCACTGCCTGGATCGATATGTTTTGAGTGGCTTAATAAAGTGTTTAGGTGGGGGTGTCAGTTATGAAAAGCTTAAAGGACGCGTCAACTTAAAATTTGTTAATAAAATGTAAGTTACATGTTTGTTCAATAATTTTAATGAAATCAATTTAATTTAATAAGTTTTGTTTTTTTTTTTATCAAGGAAGAAACCTACTTGGTGTTTTTGTTGGTCTCGGCAGCGGTTCCAGTAGTGCTACTACCGGCAACCTTGGTTGTTTTAATGCCTGTGGATTGGGTGCTCCTCTTACAACAACAGAAGCCACAGTGGAGTCCACTGCCGAGCAAGAAATTGTAATTTTGTTTTTAATTATTCGAATTAAAGAGAAAAGAAAAAAATCGTAAAATATTTAAATATAATTTCAATATATTTTCGGTTTTTCATCAATTATTTAATTTTAGTTGTACGTTTTTGAAAATTAATAATAAATGAGGACTGTATGTGGGGACGTGTGTGTGTGTATTTTTTTATTGTGTTTCAGTCATGTTGTGACAATTTCATATCATGACAGCAAATGTTTTGTATTTTCATTGTGTTAAAATATAAAAAAAGCAAACGTAAAATAACAAAATAATAAAGTCGCACATGGATTGAGTTTTATACGATTATTTACTTGAATAAAATAATAAATTGTTATTATTCTTCTCTTGTACGTGTTTATTTGATTGTGATTCGATTCCTGTTATTTTCATTTTATTCACTTGTTCCCTTCATTTATGTGCACGTACAGTATTGGCCAAAACTAAAGCACCACTATTGCTTCGTTTGCATACAACTTATTTTTCTCCTTAAAAGGATATGTTGCATTTGAAATATTTCTTTATGTATTTATATTTGAATAATTTACTGGTCAACTGGTTTTTTTCTATATTAGTTATTGAAAATCCTTATTTTTATCAATCAATTGTAACCTGTATTAGTCCTTCTCATTCTATTTTTTAATACGATCTACTAAATTTGTCTATGCTTTACAATTTTCTCAATATCAATATCCTCAATATCAATAGCCTGCACACAATCCCTTTTTTGCTACTGCTGGCGTAGTGTTAGTTGAATCTAGAAATGGCATAAAAGAAATTTTCGATTACGGTGATTACAGTGATTTCGAAGTAACCTCTTTTGAAAACTATAAAAAATTAAAGCTGAATTGAGGATATATTTGCGTGAAATAAAAGTTGAAAATTAATCATTTTATTCTTTTTTAGTGTGAGTTAATAATTGGGATTTTGCCATGATTCTCTAATGTGAAATAGATGTGACTAATCCAACTACTAAAAATAAACCTAATAAAATGCTGTGTAAATTTTGGTTTGATAACACTTTACAACAATTAAAAAATATCGTGAACTGGAACGCTTGGAGGGCAAGTCCAAACCCCCTACTGCTAACTAAACTAATACTTCGTGTTTTAGAGAGGACCGATCCCCATTAATTTTCCGAGAGCATTTTTTCCTTGGGACCTATTCCTTCCGGATCCGCCTTAGAGGGACTCTAATATAGAATTTTATAGGTTTTCTTATAATTTTATTGTTTTATTATTTAGTACATTTTTTGCGATCTATTTTCCAGAGAAACATCAAGCAAAATGTTTAATTTGTTCAATTAAGAAAGACAAACTTTATTCTTATGGATATGATTTGTTTTGAACCTCATAAACATAATATATTTTGGACCTTGGTACCTTGCTCGAAATAATGTTTTGAAATAAAATGATTTTTCTTATTTCTTGTAATACTATCAACCTTATTTTTTATATTCAAATGCAAAAGCCTTGCAGTCATCGTTTCCCTTCAAACTATTTCCTTTTCAAACGTCTTTAAATTTAGCATTTTTTTAACAAAAACTAGTTTCTTGGAATCAAGTTATCTTAGAAGACATTTCAGTTTTCTGTGAAGTTTTACATTTATTTTCATAACTTAAAATATTTACAGGTTTAAATATGGACGAGAGAAATATGAAATATTTTGCAATTCAAAAGTATTTTTTTGTCTAATTTAAGCTGTAACACACACAGTGTCAGTGACATTTTGAAACCATTATGCGATTTTGACTGTCAAGGAGGAAATCTTTGTTTGGTCTTGTTAACAGCAAAATCGGAGCATGAGAACAAACGAATAAGGAAATATATAAATATTTCGAATAATGTGTGAAACCACTTTGAATTTATGGCAGGAGAAGTAAAAGTTGTATCTGTTGTCTTGTTGCTTTCATATACGAGGATAGGAGAAACATTTAAAATATTTTAAACATGTTTAAAGAGTTAAAAAGTAAACTTGTAATTTGAAAAGTTCCGCAAGGAAATTTTTAGATAAAACGAACTCAACCTTAAAACCTTTGTAAATTATCGCCTTTATGTAGGGTTTTCTATAAGGCGTCTGCCAAATCGGTTTTTTTATTCAGCTACTTATGCAAATCTACAAGACAAGATACACGGTTGAGCAACACGTTCAAACGGCCAAACCTTTTTAACAAAATGAGTATCTGATAGTGCAAATATAACGCGCGTTGCGTCTATATTACGTGGGACTCAAGGGAAAAAGTCGAGCTTCCGAAGTTTTCTCGCCAAATTCGAGACGAACGTCAAAAGAACAGATCGGCTTAGAACATCACAGTCGTTTGTGAAAGTGTGGAGAAAAAATCGATAGAGTCATTTCTTGTCATGCCGTTTATTCGCCGAGTGGACTTCGAAGCGGAAAAATAATTTTCAGCGACGAGGCATGTTAACAAGCAACATTGCCAACGAAGCCAGCACAGGTGGAGTTCACCAAGGCAGATTTCAGGCCGGCGACATCATTGGTTCGATCAACTTCAAAAGTAGCGTTGTTGAGTAACTTACTGTCAATGGCAGGCGCTAAAGATTAATGATAACTAATTTCTTTTGGCTCAAATTCAAAAAATATGCCCGTAACTAACATATGGTTAAATCAGGACGGGGCAACATGCCACACAACGCTGGAATGTTCATTATGCGTGAACAATTTGAACTGTTATCTCTCGCGGACCTGACGAGTTTTAACCCCGCAATACTTCTTGTTGGGCTTTCTGAGGTTGTAGGTCTGTGATAATAAATCGCGTCACCATGCCAAACCGCGGCGGATATTTAAACAATGTTATATTCCATCCCTCTGATAAGCTCAGGTGATATTTAAGCAGCTGTGAATCATTTTAACGACATCGTGACGGCCGCAGCCTGAGCTGCAACATTCAACAAACGATAAGTTAAAATAAATTTATACCAAGCCTCAGCAATCAATGCTCTTGGAAGATGCCTGACATTGCTATTTGGTAGATGGAGCGTTAAGATTAAGGTCAAAGTATTTTCTAAGAAGGGAGAAATCTCTGCAGGAGTCATTCAAGGTAGTATTCTAGGGCCGCTGATATATAATTTATACATTTATATAGTGTCAACCAAGACCCGAAAGTTGCATCCGAATAACTTCAGTTTCATATTCGAGAATAAAACTAAATCCATCGAAATGTCTCATGTAACGCTTTCCCTCAGAAGGTAAAATTAGCCACCTATAACAAGATATAATACCCCTGTTCCAGCAGAAACACATGTTAAATATATGGGTATCCACCTAGACAGACGGATAACTTATCCCCGCCGCTTGCCAACTGCCAATATGGACATAAATTATTCAGCTGTGAGGTACTGCTACCGCATCAAACGTCTTGAGGCTACAAAGCGGACAGTTCATAATTTTACGACTTATTGTATGCGCCCCTGTTATGTCAGATATGAAAAAATCCTTAGAGATCTTGAAGTTCCCACTAACCAGGAAGAAGCAAAAACACACACGTCCAAATACCTAACCATACTAGTGGTCTATCCCAACACTCTTGCACGCAATTTACTGAATTTTAATAGTCACCAGAGGCTAAACAAAAACTGACACATTGAGCCTGGCTAGACGGTTCTTCCTACGCAATAGAAGATAGTTATTTTTATTCTTAAAATTTTAATCCAATAAATTCGTTATTACATTGGTGATAACTGCTAAACAAGAGATAAGATTTAAATACTTATTGTGAATTTCTTTTGAAAAGCCAAAAAGGTAATTTTATGGCGGATTTTCGGAATTTTTACTCTGTCAAATAGAACAAATCGAATCCGAGTCCATTTCAAATATTAATCGAACAGCTTTTTAATCGATTAATTGTAGAGTTTTTATCAATTAAAAATGCCAATAATTTTTGGGAGGAAAAATATTGACAATATTTATTGCAATCGGCCCATATGATGTATGTAAATTCATTAGACCAGGCCACCCGGGGTCATTTCCAGGGTGACCAGCCATAAAGTAGACTTATAAGGAGCTAGTGGCATCTAAGAATGTTAAATTAAATATTCATTTATTAACATGAAATTCCGTAATAACAAAAACTTTCATATGACTCAAAACATGTCTGACAATAGCAGTTTAATTTGAATAAAAAATAGACCAAATCTAAAATTAACTATTACGAGATATAGATTTATGAATTAAATTATTTCTGTTGGTTTGTTTCAACATTTTATTTGTAGATAAAAAATATATTTATTTTAACTTTTGCCACGTTTCGTAGCAACAACAACTAAATTCAATATTAAATTTAATATTAAAATGCATTTTTTAGCACAAGAAAAGAACTTTGCACTAATAATTTTGTTTCTTTATAGTTTAACGTCCTGAACACAGAATTAGGCCGCGAGAGCTTTCAGGAAAATAGAATTCATGACAATATTGGTATGTCATGCCATCAATTAACCCAGATTTATGCTAAAAGAAAAATCTAACATAACATGAAACGAAAGAGGCCACAATGAATATTGCTTGTATTTGTCTAACTTGTTACAACCGTCATTATCGTCTACAAGAAACCACCATAAACAAAACGACACAAAACCAACTTCAAACTGAACAACAATCATTTATCATTTTAGGAAATTATTAGCATTATCACCAGTAACATTTTGTTTCCAAACACCTTTACAACACAAAAACATAAAGCGACATTAAGAGACACACAAATGAAATTTCAGCAACCGTAGATTCCATTCCATTAGAAAACGTCAGCTGTTATTGCAGGTGCAACATTTAACGTCAAATTCTCATGTACCCACATTCAACTACAAACAAACAGCTCCACATAAAAATTTCATTAAGACAAAATGGTAAAGTAAAATCTTAAATACATTTACCACTCCAGGTAAATAATGTTTTCAGTTAATTGAAAATTACTTAAAAACACTTGCTTAGTAGGGTGGCTGCAAAAGAGATGTGGAAATAATGTTCTCAAATCACTCTTCTCAGTGACAGATTGTTTCTCAGTTTTCCCTTTCTTGTCGTTTTGATTGATCGTTTTGATTGGGCTGTTATTTGTCAATCCCCTGTGCTTTGATTTTCTATGTCACTACAATAATCCGGGGTCATTTTGGACCTATTTATTAAAAGTTACGAATTAAATTCTATAACGACAAGTTCCGGCTAGATGAGGTTCAACATTCTCCGGGGTATTTTACTATATCTTATCTTATTATTCATTGCGAGTTGAGATAGGAAAATAACTTTTCGTAAATAAGAGATTTGCTTCATTTTATTAATAAGAGTAGCGATGGCAAAATTAATTGACAAATTGGTTATAATTTTTTAAAATTAAGGGTTTAAAAATATTAATGGCGTTTTCGTTTCTAAAATAAAATTTTGCCTTGCTTAACACAGCCTTATTTTATACAGGTAATAAAGGGCAATGCCTTTCGCCATTTTTAAGGGTCAAGTAAAAAAAAAACACCAGCTTCTGTGGGCATAAACATAATACGAGTGTGTATAACAAAATAGAGATACAATTGACAGCTGTAAACAAAATGTTGTATTGTTGACCCACCATTGTTCCCGATTGTTTTGAGACCGCGGGACATTATTTTCCAAATAATTTTTATAAACGCTTTTGCATTGTGAACTTGGGAAAATAATTGTACACGGATAGAATTTATAACTCAGAAAATAATTTACTTATGTTACTTGTGATAATCGGGTAATCGATTAATTTGTTTGGAAAATAGTCGTTTTACTTTTGTAATCATAGGATTCATCAGTCGATTGCGTATGAGAAGACGACAAAACGTGTGGCTACTGTTAAGATTGACTGTGTCTGATTTACTAATCTTCTACTGGTCGCCTTTGGATAAGCGAAGACCCAACAAATCCTGTGAAAAAATGGGAACAGCTAGAAGTGTAACTAACCTCTGTTTGTGGCCCAATTTGTCCAAAACAATTTTAAAATTTTACAAAACCAATTGTCAAGGAACAAAGGGAAACAGATCCTACTTGTCTCCTACAAATTATTTTTAACGTGAGTATAAAGTGTAACAATTTGGAAAAATATAACCCTGTTTGTTTTTAAAACATATTTGCCACAACAGAAGCTTAATCTCTGCGCCAGTTAATAAATCGGCCTTTGTAGTCCCGATTGGGCACTTATGCTACAATATATTGATATTATTGATTCAATAATATTGCACGGTATATGGATAGCTTGACACTTGTTACGTGTCAGCTGATATATCCGCCAGCAAGTGTAACATATTGAAGCTTGTGGCTTGGTGAGAGGATTGATTGCACAGAAAAACTTTGCATTTGAAATATTCGTACTGAAGTTGCCCTAGAAATGGAATGGTATTGTATATATGAAGAACTCAGTACTTTTTACGGGCAAAATTTTCGAATAGAAACTTGACATTATTTTGACATTTATGTCTTTGCGGGGACCTGAGTCCTTTTTTTCAAGTTATTTTTGTTTGTTAATGTATGTATAAAACCTCTTTTAACTTAAAGCTTACAGACGGTTCGGTTATATCAAATTTTAAGTTCTTTACCTATAGTATATATCCTCGATACAAATAAGATGGAGCCCTAGTCCCTTAGATGAAAAGTGGTAACTTTGCTTATTACTTATTTTTCAAGGCCTACCTGTATTTATAATGTGTATATTAGAGTTGGTAGAAAGATGTATACCATTCAATTCCTAGGATGAAAGATATTGCACCCCGTTATTTTTTGCCACATCCCTAAATGCAGCCCGTAAAGCTTTTTGTTTATAGTGCCACAATTTTAAGTCCGATCACCTTTTGTAGCTAATTGTTGTTAATGGTTTAAAAGCGGCTACCATTTCGTCATTGCGGGTTATACAATCGGACTTCAAATGTTAGATAGGACCCCTGTTATGTCGGATCCTTCCCTACTAATAACCAATTTTTTTTAAACCGTCGAATAGGCCTCTTAAATTATTTTCTAATTAATTAAATTCTTGGTATCAATTATAATATCTCAGTTTTCTTCCATATCTCTGCTGCGACGTCAATACAAGTTTTTTACACAATTTAAAAGGTACAAAGATGTCAACTTTAGTAAATTTTTATTGTTTCTGAGAGCGAATTGTATATTTATACATGCGCGGTAATTGA
Organism: Phania funesta; assembly: GCA_963932375.1. Classification (NCBI taxonomy): domain Eukaryota; kingdom Metazoa; phylum Arthropoda; class Insecta; order Diptera; family Tachinidae; genus Phania; species Phania funesta. The sequence continues at coordinate 51,271,400 of OZ010652.1, forward strand.
GGCAATTAAACTTTAAATTGAGTTTTTACGTACACAATTTTCAATTATCAGCAGAATAAGAAAGAGATGGCTAATGTTGTTGTAAGAGATGGTAATGTTGTCTATTACATTTAATGTGTTCATTGTGCAACATTTTCTGCTCACTAAACACACTTCACCAATAATGCTACTATGCTAAACACTTAGTCGTTGGGCATTAGCTTCTTTCTCAGTAATGACGTTTCGACTTTCTAAGCCTAAAACGCGACAGTTTTGCTTGCTGAAATAGCCTCCGATATGGAAATAGGCTTCATCTGAAGATATAACTTTTCGGCCAGCCGTGGCAGCCATTTGAATAAGGCTGGTTTTAATTCTTACTTGTAAAAAGATGCAATCAATCTTTTTATATATTCCGACAGGGTGTTTTGATGTAAATCTTTGGAACGAATTTCCGTCATCCTTTGTCAAGTTTGGTTTGGAGACAAACCCGTTTCGGCTATGTGCCGTCTTCAGTGTCATTTTTTGTTCTGCAGGAGAAGACAAGGGATGGCGGAACCGCATTCAAAAAATTTAAATTATTTGAAATCATTCTTAAATGTTTTACATCTGATTGGAAAACGACACTAAAGATGGTACATTGCGGAAACCGGCTTGTGTTCAAACCAAGCTTGACAAGGGATGACGGAAATTCGTTTCAAAGATTTATATTTGTGTAGAATTTTGGAACGAATTTCCGTCATCCCTTTATATTTGTGATTAAATTTGATTACAAATGTTTCTTAATGTGAGTTCAAGCTCACGTGTTTGCTGGGATACATAACTATGTAACTGCGTGTGAATATATGTATGTATTTCCAAATTACTTTAGTTTGTTGTGTTTTCTGTTCTGCTCTAATTTTAGTCTGCAAATAATCACTTTTTAACGGATATTGCTTAGATTAAAACATGTTTATTATTTCACTTTAATTAAAAGCCAATATTTGCATTAAAGTAAAAAAAAAACACAACTCATTAGCATTGATTTGTTTTCAGTGTAAATTAAATTGCAAATCTGTAAGTGTTTCAGTAAACAGGAATCGGAAGGAAACTAATGTGTAGTGGAGCTTACAAAAGGTAGTCATATTTAGATAGAACTACTAAACTAAATAGGATTTTACAATATTTGTTTTACGAATGTGCGATGGGGCAGAGTGGTTATATAAAACTTATAGAGAAATTAATTTTATAGCAAAACCAACATGTCTTTTGTAATAATGACTATAGCAGGCTGACGGAAGTAAACGGAAACTCAAATTGTAGCTACTTTGTTGAGTGTCCAAAACGTGCCAGATGGGTTTTTACAACTTATTTATTGATTCATAAATTTAACTTTTCTTTTATATTATTTATTACTTGACAGATGAACACCTCAAAAAGCTAACCGATCCAAAATGGAACATGCCTTATTTACGAGTAGATACAATATCTCAATATTGAGGATACCAAGAATGAATGGAATTGAAATGAAGCCGCCGATTTTACTACTATACTGAAGTAGAAGCAATAGAATAGATTCAGTGTTTACAACTCTGAAATTGCACGTTATGTTTATATTTAGAACCGCGTTGCAGTGCCTCTGGTGTTATGGTACTTGAAGCTGGTATAGTCATTTTATTGATAATTTTACTTCGCCGACGATTAAGTGCTATTATAGATACCGACGAAGGAGGGCGTTACGATACTCGTATATACTATTGCGAATAGAATCTAGTACATATCACAACCATTGATTTATTAATTGCAGCGGCTGGGATGCGAACCCTGGTGTTTAAAGCCATCGCATGCTTAATACCTAACGCGCTAACTACTTAAGCCACAGCGCCCACAATCATATGGAACCGTTGTTTGGTAGAAGGGAATGGACAAGGCTTACAATCGTTCCTATTTTGAGAAAGTGATACGCGGTATAACGTGCACTTCGTTATTTGTTGGTCTGAATAATCGACCAAATGTGTCCACAATCAGGAGAATTTCGCGCTTGTGCATGCTCGCCGGCCGATATTTTTTCACACATAATTGTCATAGATCCTTCCATCATAATAAAAAATATTAAGATAATTCTCTGTAAAGTTTTTGTTTAATTTTCAATTAATATCGTGCGTTTTGGTTGCACCACCCTATAGTTAGCGATAGAACTACTAACCAGAAAACTGGCACCGGTACAATTAAGTGCTACTACTGACCGGGACTATAGGCGATGGGGACAATCGAGCATCACTAGGTCTTTGATTAACCTTCCTTATAGACTACCCCACTCTGAAACCCTACTTCTCGAGGGGTTTTTACATCGCCAAATTCAATATTAAAGCAGGCGTAGGTGCTTAACCATGGTAACTGGGAGATGTGGTTTTATAAAATCCTTGATAGAAATATTCGGATCTTCAGCTTTAGAAACGTCGCAACTAGGTTTCTCATAGGTGCCTTATCCATTTTGAACTCTCCCAGGAAAGCCGGGCATCCTTAACTAGGATTGCGAGCCATGAAGTAATTACCCTAAAATGGATCCAAGGACATGTAACCAATATGGTTGCAAGGTAGATTTGTTATTATTTATTTTGTCGATTTGTCAGCAAAGAATGCAAAGAAGGGAGCAAGGCTGCAGAACTCACACATTGACTATTAACAAATGATGCTATTATTATTATTGTTATCCTTTGCTTCCACATTTCGGGATTGGCAAGAAAACTTACCAAATGTATAAAGGAAAGTAAGAAAAATAAAAAAACAGGTTACTTGTTGGGCTTTTATTAAAACTTAAATATCAGTATCTTTACTAATAACCAAATGTCTACCAAGACAATTGAGTCCGAAAGAGTAAAAACATGGACGTTATTAGTCTGCAAAAGCGAGGTCAACAACTAATTGATAAGTGGGAGACTTCACAATATCGGGGTGAAAGGCTTTTGGGATGTACTTGGTAATGATCGAGATAATACTGTGGCACCCAAAGCCAAAGGATAACTGAAAGTAGACTTTGATTATGCATCGCCTTTTGGTAATACTAAAACTGAATTAAGAAATTTGGCAAAAATGAGACATATCCATTTGTGGAAGAACAAACCGGTGGGAAAAATTACTGGAACATAATGGGATGACCCAAACCCAGATAAAATGAAGAGCCTGCTGAATCTAAAAAAAAACGCAATTAGTGAGATTGAAACGATATAGTTTATGTGTCACTGCCTCTAGCTTTCGCACAAATAAGAAGACAGTATTTTATGGTACGGTGTCACCACGAGTACCAGACATAACTCACCTAGGAGGAGAATTTTAAGCAACTTCGTTTAGAGCACCGAGTCACTACAATACGTATGCATGGACCTTTTATTTTGGTTTCATAGTTGAGAGTGGACATCAAGCCGAATCAGAGTATGTATGTATGTATGTATGGCTACGTCCATGAAGATAATAACTGGCTCCTCTTCTGTAGAAAGTTTTAAAAACAAATTTTGAGAAAATTCCTCAGCTTTTTGTGTTTTTAGTTGTTAATTATTTTATTTCCGATTTGAATTGTATATAAAATTGACATTAATTGCACAAAAGCTGAAAAATGGGTTTTATAAAAGCTGAAAAATGATTTTTTTTTATATGTAACTCGTTTAAATCAAATTTGTGTAAAAAATCGTGTAGAAAGAAAATTTTGGTGGAATTCTATAAACATTCGTTGTGCCGTATGATTATTATTAATTTCACATTACTCATACGCTGCTGATGACGGAGGACGAGAGACAGGCACAAGAGATTACACACAGCTGGTTATATTACATTTTATCATCAACCCGCTCTTATCGAAAAATCCTTTATTTACACGAATTTGAATTGACGATATAAGTTCGTATATAAGCACAAGTGTCATAGTTAAGATTACTAAGCTCAACACTAATTTTGATGGCAATAATGAATGTAGCGTGAAATTAATTTCGCAAAACTTTATTAGGAAAAGTAATTGAATAATCGAGAGAACAGTTTTTAGCTGTTACCTAAAAGAAATGAATTAAAAATCTAGTTCTAATAAAACAAAAAAAAAACAAAGTTACATAATTAAATAATAACCAATGCCATGATGACATACAGACAAGCAACTCAAAAATAATTTCGTTACAAAATAAAAAAGTGGAAAACAGTGCCACATAAGTATTGCAATTAATGTGGCGTAAGGACGTCTAAGGTAGTTATTTTGTAATTGTACTTATGAACATGTTACATGTGAAAGTGCGCAAACTTTACTTTGTTCACTTAACGAAAATATCAACAACCAATGAGTGAAATACTTGTGTTTATGTGTGTGTGTGTGATCTTGAAAATAACAACAAACACGTAAGTAAACACTCAACGTCATACACACAAGTAATTAAATAAACCCAAACTGTTTCGATTAAAAACACGCAAGAATCATGTCTGAAAATTTAATGAGTTTTATGTAGTTGACATCAAGAGGATGCGATGCATTGGATGGTGTTGTTGAAGATTTTACTTCTGCTACGAGTTGGTTTTCCAGCAATTTCTTATAATTGAATTGGGTTCGAAATAGTACTCGCAATGGTTAAATGGTTTATTTTTATTTTAAAACTGCTACAATACATTTACAAATTAATATTGTAACTTAAATCACTGAGCATGGTAACGAAGACCTTCGCTCGTTGTAGTGAGAAACACTTTATCTTTTCTATCCCTTGCTCTTTATTTCTATCTACCTATTGTAAGGAACGTGATCATTTGAACTTTCGAACTCTGTTGTGTTCGAAGTTGTGTAATTACGACTTACTTATCGATGAACTTTAATGTTGGGGCGCTTCCAGCGAAATGAAACCGAAGAAGATTAGCGGTTTTGTATTGAATTTTGAGGTTCATTTAAACATTTATTAAATAAACCTCAAAATTCAATAGATCAAGTGGAAAATCCAAAGAACTTCAAAGCAAAACCATTCAAGTTTTAACCTAAAGCCCCAACAACAAACAAATTGTTGTTTTATTTTTTGCTCCCTTACCTTCCCACGTTTGGTTTGTTGTTTGCCAAACAAGAAGAAAAGTGAAATAATTATTCGTTGTTTGGGATTTTTGTTGAAGCTTAAAATGTTTTTGCTTTGAAGTTCGAAAAAGTTGTCATTTCTAAAAGGTTGGGTAAGGCTTTCTGGATGAGCTGACTTAAGCATCCGGCGAAATGCGCATACAGACTAGCTTATCGCTCAACAAATAAATTGTATTAAAAAAAAAAAATGAGATAGAATTAGCTAGAAATAAAATAAAAAAATAAAATCAAAAAACATTCTGTTATAAATAATTTTGTCTGGCTCTGTTCGAAGTTTTTGTTTTGTAACTGCCGCCTTAATTGAAGTTTTATTTTGATGACTAGAATAACATTGCGGCAGTCGTAGAATAACATTGAAGTAACAATGGAAGAAGAAAATAAATAAAATATTCAGCGTAAACCGGATTACGTGTGTGTGATCAGTGTTGCCGTTTTTGTTATTTTTAACCAAACGTAGTAATTTTCTCTCTATTTTGTTCTTTTTGGTTATAAATATCGTTTTGATTTAAGTTCATGCTTTTCTTATGTTGTTACCATGTGTTACCAAAATACACCTCGTGCCAGAAAACGGTTCGAGTGCGCCGCAACCCTAAGTACACCGTATATGTGCTCTTCTTTCATTTTCCTCATACGTAATATTTTCGAAAATATAAAGTAGAAGCAATAACAATTTCACTCAAGTCAGGGAAGGGTTGTATAAATAATAAAAAAAGTGTATTATTTATATAAAAGTGTAATATTTATATAAATACGACAACACTGATCGCACACACAGGCGTGTTCTTTATATCTAGTTTTGTTTTTCGACTACTTCCAACCTCTGTTATTCTTCGACTACCTAAATATAATTCTACGACTACAAGAATGTTACTCTAGTGCTACTTCAAATACTATGTCATTTTCTTCTCTACTTAGATTATTTATAAAACTACTTTTGTATCTAAAAAAATTTAAAGGAAGCAACAGCTACAGCTACTACTAGAACTAATGCTACAAAAATGTAAAGATATCAGTAGTAAAACGAAATACAGGACTGAGAGTTTTTAATATTTTTGAGCTAAACTATTTTGTATTTTTTCGTTGCTACTGTTATTGGTGGTCTAGTTATGGAATATTGTGGTTCGTGTGTGCAAGCCGGTTGTTTTTTTTATGTAGGGGAAACATACCGCTAAATTTACGGGTCCCTTTTCGACTCCCTTCTTTATATTTAATTCTATTTGGCTTTGTGCAGTAAACAGCATTAAACAAAATTTCGTTTTGCCAGCCGTGGTGGATGAAACTGTCGTCAACGATTTCTTGACGAGACTTTAGAAATGTTCACGCACGAACTTTGTAACTTAAATTGTTTTCAAGAGTAGCGTAGCGGTAATAAGCATTAACGATTGTGTGGATGACAAATTACTAAATTAATCGTTTATCACATTTCGTTAGCGACTAGTTCATCGACAAAATAATATATTGTCGACAATATGGTCACATAAAAGTACAATGTCCATTTAAGCGACAGTGTCGCTTAGTTGATCACATACGATCATACATGTCGACCAAACACAACAACTGGCTGTTGCAGAACAAACAAGTTTTTACTTGTGTTCACTGTAGCACAAAGCCAAATACATAGAATTAAGTTTTATACTTTTTACATAGTCATCAAATACAACAAGGACGTTGCCAGGGCTCAAGTTTAAGCCCTGGTTAAAACAGATCAAACGATTTAAAGGAATATGCAAAATTTTAGTTTTTGGAATTAGTATTTTTCTCATAAAATTCACTTTTCCAGTTTAAAGAATTAATTGACCAAATAATACAAACAAAAATAATCACTTTTATTGGCATTTAAGTCTTTTAAAAATGTTTTCCCATTTTTCTCTAAATGTTTTAATTGTTTTAATTTTGTTCCTGTTACTTGAGAAGATTTAATTGGCAGTAAAAATTGAATGAAATTTGAAACATGTTTTTTTTTCATTTAGAAATTGTTTCTTTTTCTCTTTTGTTTAAATAAAATGGCAACAAAAACAATTAAAAAACCATAGAACTAGTGCCCAGTTATTTAAGCATGCACTTGAGAACAAACACTTTGGTTGATGACAACAAAAGAATAATTGTTTTACAAGTGCTATTGCCCAGAAGGTATTAAATCCTCTCTCGTCTCCTTTCCTCTCTCTCTATCACTCTGTATTCCCACACACACACACTCAACATCAGATATGGAAATCGTGGTACAATTGCGATTTTTCCAGTAAATTTTCGACTGTGTTGATATCGACTGTGTACTACCGCGGTTTACTTGGTATAATTTAAAACTCAAATTTTCACTAAATGGCAACTTGAATTTCGTTTAGCTCGGTTCCCTTCTGCCGTAACGCTGTCACCTCGTAGACTTGTTACACAATGGTTCCCATTATGTGTAAATTTTCATTTCTGAAATGTTCTTTAATTATCTTTTAAACTTTCATGCATGTCTACACACTGAAATTTTTTTAATGAAATTATGTTTTTTACATGTTTATTTTAAAAGTATTTTTCTGTTTTGACATTTTAAAAACAAAAAGTTTAATAAAAAATTTACATATGAAGCGAAAAAATAGGAATTGAAACGAATTCGAAAACACAACAGAATTTCCGCATTCGGGAACATCTGTACCATATCACGCTATTCTGTCGCTTTTCACCTATAAACACAGACTTTCTAAAAGACAATTTTTCATAATGTGAGCCGTGACTTTGTTCTCTTTAATTTTTTATCTGTTTTTTTTAAGTTAAAATTGTATGAATTTAAGTTAACTATTTTTATTGTGAATTTGTGAATTTCGATACTTATAGTTTCTGTTTTCAATAAATATAAAAAATGGCATGTTCGTAGAAGTACATTTCGTCTTAATAGTTGGTACAAAACCCCAAAACTCGTTTTCCAACCCTGGTCAACATACATGGCAGCAAAAAAACTACCACTACCACAAATACACTCAAATAGTGCACAAACAAAACTGCAAGTAAGTGTGAGCATTTGAGCCGTAAACGACAGGCATTGGAATGAAGGTAGTGATTTGTGGCATCTAAGTAATAGAAGGGCTATCAGTGGAATGACTACAAGCATACCTATTAAAATAGCAACAGCTACTGCATATAGTAACAACAGCATGAACAGCACGAGCGCAGTAAAGAAAAACTCAAGTAAGTTTATTTGATCTCTACATGAACTTTACATTTGTCACCTTATAAATCTTAGAGGAAAAAAGTTTTCTATTATGTTTCAAGTTTAGTGAGATGGTAGGAAAAATATTTGAAAATGTAGAAAAACTATGCTGACAACACCAGGGCTTGGAAACTGTATTTTGCGAAGATAATGTAAAAATTAAATACACACATACATGCATTATATATCTTTAGTTAATTAAATAATATCTATTTATTAATTAAATTCTGCAGCCAGTCTCGTAACTCCAATTAAACGAATCATCCAGTTCGAGAAAAAAAGGACTGGAGGCTATGGCAAATTGCACGTACTCCAGTTTTAAAGGTACCACTCAAATTGTGCTAAACTATGTTACATAGTCAACAGAGACAGAAGCTAGGGATAGAACTAGCAAATTATTTAAAAAAATTGGATACAACGAAAAACACAGATTGTAGCTTATGGAAAGCTATGCGGCTTATGAAATGTCCTGTTGCCTACGACTCACTATTGAGATCTTGAGAAGGTCTTCACACCAAACGACGCAAATGTTTGTCACAGCCTATTAATTATCAGTAATACTGTCAATTAAAAATATACAATTTCGGTTACCTGCGCTTAAATTGGCAATTAAAAATAATGATATGAAAAATTCGCCAGGGCCTGATCGTATTGATGGATCTATGATAAGCAACTTACCCACTTCATCTCTCCAAATTGTTCTGTTCATATTTAATGACATGCTACGAATTAGATTCTTGCCTTCATCTTGGAAAATATCTTCAATTTGTATGATCCCAAAACCAGAAAAGGATGTTAGTCAAATTACGTCATATAGGCTAATTACCTATAGTTTACTTCCTATTTGATCGAAACTATTTGAGCTGTACTTTACCCCGGAACATCAGTTTGGATTTCGCGCGAAGTACGGTAGTCTCGAGCAAGTTCATCATCAAATATTCAGAAGTTACAAAGAAGCCAGTCCAAATTATTACGACTAGTCGTCTGCGTTCCATGGTACATACGAAAAGAGAATATTCACCGGGATTTAAATATTCCTACAGTCCAAGAAGAAATTAAAAGTTACTCATGCAAACACGTAAACAAATTATTAGTCCAACTTCTAAGTCCGGGACACCAGAGACTAAGAAAAACCGATACTCTGAGCCATGCTAGACGGCCCATTTAACCCATTATACAATAGTCTAAAATTTGAATACAACAATTCAGTTACTAGACTTGGTCCGAAAGTACTGAAATTACCTTCATACGACTGCCCTTTTTTCTGCCAATTTAAGCTTTCAAATGTTGCTTTCAAGCAGTCCCAGTAAAAAAGAAAAAATATATTGAAAGTTGTTAAGAAAGCAAAGCACTTTTTTTGTATATCTTGCAGCTTATCATACTTCCCTTATAATATAATAACAACTTTCATAGCATAACGCAGGCTTATGTTACCTTTCAGCTTTTCTCTTCAATTCTATGAGAATTGACTACTTGGGTTCGGTTAGATGGTAACTGATATGCCTTTTATTGATGCAGAAAACGGCGGACAGGTAGGTGGTAAAGTAAAAGAATATCAAAGCTATTATTTTAACAATACTGCAACAGCGTGTTATGTGAATTTTTAGAAAAATGATGCATTCATTACCGCAGGTGTTAACTCGGTAGTTATTTTACTACGCAAATGATTTTCTTTTGTTGGATAAGGTATGCGCTGTGATATACACTATTCGAAGTAGACACAAAAACAAATCAGAACAAATGTATGTTACTAGTAGTCAGCGACTTAAAAAGGAACCTCTCAGCAATCACAAGGTTAGTGCATGCAAACCAAAAACATGGTTGTGGCATTGTCACACAAATTGTTGTTGCAAACACATAATGGTTATTTGAAAACATGTTAAACATTAATTTAGTTGCGATGAACAGGTTATTGTTTACATTTAATCATTAACGGTTTCCATTAATAAAAATTGCAACATGATTGAGTTGAACAGAACAATTTTTGCTAAGCCCCTAAACACAAAGTTCCGCATAACATAGAGAGTGTTTGTTAAGCTCTCTGGCCACGTAACGCTTCTAAATTTTAATAGATCTGAGTAAGCCATCCGTCGAACGGTGGATAGATTTTATGCTATCCCTAACTGATGCAATAACACGAGCACGGCAAAAGAATCAGCGTATTGGACAGAATATCGCCGCTGTAAGCGAAAGTGTGGAAAAACATCAAAATTTATCGATTCGTCTCGGTCGTTGGAATTAGGGCTCTGTCTGTCCACTACGTGAAAAATGGTGCGCAAAGATCTTGGTCTACACCCATTTAAGATGCAGCTGATGCAAAAATAAAAGCCATCAGTTGAAACTGATCCGATGTTATATCAAAAAATTGTGTTTAGCAATGAGGATTAATGGGTTCAATAATAAGCCAAATTGCCGCGAATGGAGTGAAGCCAATCCACAGCAGACTCTACAGATTCCATTAAATCCAGAAAAAATGCAACGTTTGGTACAGTTTAAACGCTAGTGGCAGCATTGCACCTTATTTCTACAAAAATTAAGTCGGATCTCACAATAACGATCGTTACCGCACCATGATCAATAATATTTTGTTTGAACATATGGAGGACATTGATGTTGTTTTAACAGGATGGCGCTAACTGTGATATCAAGTTATTAAAAACAAAATTTGACGATAAGTTGATTTCAAAAAATGGTCTCAAAAATCGTACGATTTTACACCTCTCGAATATTTTTTGTGGGGCCACGTGCAGTCCTTAGTTTATGCTGATAAACCAGCACCAATTGACGACTTGGAGGTCAACATTGTTTATGTTATTCGTAACATACGGCTAGCAATGCTAGAAACATTCGCCCAAAATTGAATGCGCTTCGTCAAGAACAGCCGCAGAGATAATATGCCCAAAGTAATGTTCAAAAGTTAATGCCATTTATTGGTCTTTCGAAAAAAAATTTTTTTTGATTAAAATAAATTTTGTACGATATATTCAACAATTAAAAAGTTCTATCGGGCTCCTCAAAAACGCTTTTCAAATCAGCATATAGTGTGTAGAGGTTAGAAGCACAACTTATGTAGCCTTAAGAGAAACTCCTTGTCGTGTAAAAAATTGATTATTAGGAGAAAAGGTGCCGAGATACTTGAAGTGATATAAAATACTTTATAGCCAGCAAAAGTGGCGGCATTTTCGAAGTGGGGAAAAAAGATTATTCTAACGGCCATTATTACACAGTTTTTTAAGGCTTGAAACAAATTTTTATTACATGGGTCGTTTCAAACATTTAATGTCCGCTTGATGAACCCGCCAGGGCAAAATTGAAGCCATTTTGAAACCATTAACAACGATATACTATATATTATATACATATAATCGGATTTTAAATGACGACACAGTAAACAAAATACAAACTGGTTTGAGTTCATGTGGTTCTAAACCACGACCCATTTTGAAATCACGCAGACGATTTGATGCTGTTATGCAAATCACTCGGTTTTACTTTTTTCGGACTGGGTTTTATTTCAGAAGTTACGAGAAAACAGCCGACTTTGTTTGTTTAGTTTGTTACATTCCTAATCAAAACATTAAGTGAAAATGAAGAAGGTAAAAATGCCGGCAGCTAGATTGTTGGCATTAAGTGCTTTAAGAAAAGAGAATTAAAAAATTTTGCCGTCAAATAAATTTTCATAAAGCATAAAAAGAAAAATGAAAACAAATATTTTTGGAACACAAAAATTACGAAATTGTCACTGTGTTCATTGATGAAATTTGCTTACATTTTGCACTTATTTCCAAATTTGCACAAAAATTACTCAATTATTGACTATTACTACGTTGTTAACAAGACCTTGATGGTAAAAATTACATATATATTCTTCCACGAATCTGTAAAAATGTATCACTTTGGCAACCTTAGACGATATTTTCCAAAAAACAAATCAGCTGACTCCTGCAGAGAAACGGTTAATCACGAACATTGCCAAACAAAACACAACATGATTCTGCAAAGCTAGCAGACTAACTAGTCTTTAGTAATTTTGTTATATTTATGTTTTTATGGTCATTAAATGTAATTTTAGTATATAAAATAAATAGAAAATATATCAAATATGGATATATTTTTTTTAATTCTATAAATTCGTAGAAAAATGCAGCAGTCGCTTAGCTGATCGACTTAAAAATACGCGATATCATTATATTTTGTGCGCGTGATTTCAAATGACTGACAAAAAGTGATTCACAGAACAGGCCTAATAAGTTATATATTATGTGTAACATAGATCAACCATTTCACTTATCGATAAATATTTATGTTTATAATATAGAACATTTTTCGAACAATTTAGATATAATATATATCGAAATTTTTATAAAGAACCTTTTCGATAATTACAGATAATTTATATGAAATTATCTGTAATCAGGTTTTTCAAAGAGAAAAATCTTCGATAATTAATGTTTATTTAATAAAATTTTTTCTAATTAGTTTTTTAGAAATTGCTCTTTATTCATTATTTTAAATGGTTTGCTTGTAAAGTTAAGACGCTATTGTGTCTTTTTGGTAAAATGTATTCAAAGGCCAGCGATGGGAAAATTTCAATTGAATTTTATTTTGTAACCCAGCCCTGATAAAATGATGAAGAGAATAAGTAATAAATAAATACAAGTACAAGTACAATTACGTAAGTATGTCTGCTTGTATGTAAGCAGACATACTTACATGTATGATCGATCGCGAAAGAAACGTTAGAATCAATAGATAACAAAAACCGACAAGATTTTTAAATTAAAAATACTGAAAAAAAATCATACATTCAAAGGAAGCTAAAATGAGAATTCGGAGGAGCTAAAGTTATATTTGAAATGTAACGATTTTTATTCTTGAGTTTTGAATATTTAATTGAAACCGCATATGTATGTGTTTGAGTGGTACTTACAAAGGCAACCATCAATTTGGCTTACCTGAAAAATAAGAATTAAAATTTATTATTAGCAAAATTTACATTTGAAATATAAATTTATTGTTTCTTGATTCGAAATTCCGACAGGGTGTGTGTTTTGATGTAGATTTTTGGAACGAATTTTCGTCATCCCTTGTCAAGTTTGGTTTTGAGACAACCCGGTTTCGCTTTTGTGCCATCTTCAGTACCATATCTCATTCTGAACGAAAATGGCCCGTAGCTGAAACCGGTCTCCAAACTAAACATGGCAAGGGATGACGGACATTCGTTTCAAAAATCTATATGAATTTATTTGTAAATTTTGTTTAAAATTTTTTTGCGGAACAAAAAATGATTCTTTTAAAAACAAAAATTATTGAACACTTAAAACTATTCAGTCAATTTTATTTGGAGCATTTAATTTTTGTTATTGTTGAATAATTAAAGGCATCATTGTGAATGACGCCGGCATTAAGCCATGAGGTCTTCAGCAAATAAAAATAAGTTTTGTAAATAAAAATATGAATCGATTCTTAAAGCAAGAGCTAAGATTTTCGTTTGATTTTTGCGGCGGCGGTGGCTGTTGAGAATTTGCGGCGGCTCAAGGTTTTGATAGACTTTTCTGTCAAAACTTATTGTTTTTTGTAGGGGTAAGGACTTCTTTCGGCACATACCAAGCTTCATCAGTGATCGCACAATACGAGTTGTGTACTTCCGCCTACAATATTTCTTATTTTCCTAAATAACCTTCTGTGGCGAACTTCCAATCCTATCTATTCTTTTGTCAATTATAGCACCATTTGCCATTCGTTTTCGATCAGCAATAAACCAAACCGTTGGCAACTTGGAGACACGGATCAGTTTAGAAGTGCTCTAGAGCCCAATCGGCATGTGATCGGTATATGTTCTCGTGGATTAATCCCTCCACGATCTGGATTTTAACCGGATGTAAGCCAAGATGTTTGCACAAAATTTTCCACGTTGTGGACGGACAGAGCCCCGATTACTACGACCGACGACGAATCGAGAAATTTTTATGTTCTTCCACACTTTCGCTTACAGCGGCGATATTCTTTGCGGTACGTATATTCCTTCGACGTATAGGTATTACTGCCCCATTGCATATTGCACGAATTGATGACTAACTTTCAAAGTTAATCCGGATAATTTGGTAGCATCAACCTCTTCATGATGAGTTGCCAGATGATATGATAGTTTGTTTGACATTTAACCCTTTCGTAAGTTCTATCGGGCTTAAAAACAGCCTCTAGTTCTCACAGCAAGTTCTGTCTAAGTTACTAAATTCATCGACAGTAGTCGAAATTTGATAGCATCATTTACACTATCATTTATAGGAAGTGGGTTGGTGCATGGGTTTGTGTAATTTGGGGTAAAAGCTTTCTCAAGCGTTTCAAGTGATAGAGGGTATTTGTTTTACAGTGTCATTGTTTTTACAGTGTTCCACCGGGATATAACAAATGTTTTTAGTTGGATCCAAGTTGGTTAATTTTCGAACGGATATTTTTGTCTGTGCCTCAATGAAAATGATGCATAACGCGGACGCCTTTAACACATAAAGATGAAAAAATTGGAGCGAAGAAGGTAGATTGAATATTTGTACTGGCTAATGAAGTTAGTTTCTGGAAAAAATTGCTTATGCAACATGTTTTAGAATTTACATTTTTAAAATTTATTTTGCATTTACGCGCTCCGTAAAGAAGAATACAAACATACGACACAGTATCCATCACCATTGCTACGATGAGTTTTAATCAATATAAAACAGCTTCAAAATAAAATTAAGCTTTCAGAATATGTGTAACGTATTTAATACATTGCTAACCTTGTCCTTTCTATGCATCCTTTAAAATATTCATAATTTCAGTCAAGCTAATATTTAGCTGAAACAAAGTATATTAACACATTTACATACTGTCCTCATATTGATAATGAAGATGATGACTATGACTTTGACATCATATTCTTTTGTAGGTTGATTGGTTAGCAATTCAGTGGCAGCTTGCACAAGCATCCGTTCCAGCAATAACAACAAAAAGACAATTTCATGTGCACAATGTTCATACATCTATTGATTGATTCGATAATTGCTCATTCATAGCAGTCAGAAACACTTAAAATAACCTTAGAATAGAATTAAAACCACACACACACACTCACACACATAAAGACAACCTTTATTCATACAAATCTTTACATATTTAAACACTTGTGTAGTTAGTTTGAAGTGTTTTTTTATTGCAATTGTTGTTGTTGTTGCCGTTGTTTTCTTTTTCTACTCTAAGCATATTTTTATATGCCATGGTCATATAGTCTTAGCAGCTACAGCTACGACGAACTTATCAAAACAAAATCGAGAAATCCTACGAACATCGAGACATTTTTACTGTAACAATTATTCAACTAAGCAAACACCTCCTGCATCATACAAAGCATTCGTGTTTGTAAATGTTGTACTGATACCCTTGAATATCAGTAACAGCTTCATCGCATTCATCATTCCTGCTCATCAACATCGTCATTATCATTGACACAGAATCTCAAAAATCATTTAAGTAGTTGTCTGTTCAAAATTTAATAGTCTCCTTCGTAAGTCCCAGTCATTATGTTGTTGTTTTCAAAACAAAAGTTTCTGAATTCCTTTCTCCACTGTCTCATTGTACGTGCGTATTTAGGAGAAGAAATAAATTAATGAAAGAATGGATGAATGAATAATTGTGTACCATACTTTTCTATCATTCCAACGCAATGGCAATAGATTCAAACAACCCACACATCGAACTACACTGACAAAGAAATTTGAAACATTATGACATTTAGGAACATAAAGGACATAATCATCTTAAACTTTTTATATTAAAATATCAACATTTCTACAAATTCATCCATATTTATGTGACAAACTTATTAGAGGGGTAATGTTTTCTATAGAAAAATATAAGACTGATAATCTTTTCTATGGGAAAAAAGTCACATTGATAATATTTTATGCAGAAGAATAGTTACAGTGATAACGTTTTCTATAGAACAAATATCAGAGTGATAATCTTTTCTATAGAAATTATATTACAATGTTAATATATTCCATAGAACAAATATCACAGTGCTAATATTTTCTATGGAAAAAATATCAAATATCTATAGAACAAATATCACAGTGATAATCTTTCTATAGAACAAACATCTCAGTGATAATCTTTTTCATAGAAGCAATATCACAGTTATAGTTTTTTCTGTAGGAAAAATATCGCAGTGATAATATTTTCTATAAAAAAATAATACAATGATAAAAATTACATTGATAATTTTTTCTACAGAATATATATCTTTTCTACAGAACATATACCTTAGAACAGAAAATGACACATCGCCGAAACCGGTTTATGTCTAAACCAAACTTGACAAGGGATGATGGAAATTCGCTCGAAAAATATACATACATCACAGTGTTGATCTTTTTTATAGTAATAATATCATACTGATAACCTTTTCTACATACAAAATATCACAGTGTTAATCTTTTCCGCAAAAAATATTACAGTGATCTTTTCTATACAAAAAATATTACAGTGTTAATCTTTTCTATAGGTAAAATATCGGCGTGATATATTTTCTATAAAAAAATAATACAGTGATAATTTTTTTTACTGATCATTTATCACAGTATAATCTTTTCTGCAGAAAATCTATCACAGTGATCATTTTTTCGGTAGAAAATTCTTTGTAGTGCAGATATTTTCTGTCACAGTAAAATTTTTTCTAGAGAAAATTTATCACAATGAACATCCTCTTTATAGAAATTTTATCTATTCAATGGAAATTTTACACAGTGATAATGATTGTGATATAAAATGTGTGTTTAAATAAATATTTAGTGGAATTTTATTAAGAGATAGTTTTTCCAAAACAAAGTTTTACACGGTGAGTTTTTGGAGAAAATCTCATTTTAAATAGCGAAGTATTGCTAAATTTTCTATAAAAAAATTTTATGAATTTGTTTTATTTTTTCTAAAAAGCATAAGCAAAGTAAAATTTGATGCAGAAAAAGTTTTGCCGATTTAATCTTTCCAAAGGATGCTCATGTTTTTCCGAGATGTTTTATCTAGGAAAAAAAATACCACAGAAAATAAATTTATGTTTTGAAAGAAAATTCCAATCTTGATGATTTTACTAGAGCTTTATATTATATTGATTACTTTGAAAACGAATAATAGACCCCGTTTTTATGCATTTAATTGTCTCGCAAGAATGTAGTTTGGATTGTGCTAGAAAGGAAAATGGGTAATATGGTGAAAGTAAATAATAAGTATCAGGTTGATTTATCGGCTTCGGCATTGTTTTTGCTAAAGGCCCATTTTAATATCGCGAAAACAATATTTACATTTCCGGTAGTGATTACAAACTATAAATGCTGTGATGCAATGAAGACTTTGAGCTTAAATGTTCCTTGGAAAAGCACCAGCTTATACAAACATGGAGACGATATAAAACAACATCGTTTAATGTTCTATTTCTCTGCAGCACGAATAAAACTCAAATTGTGTCAGCGATTTCTAGGTAGCCTGGTTGATGTCAGGATGGTAGCGCAAAAAAAACAAAAATAACTGGTAAGCGCTGGCTGAGCCAATAGAGTCGCGTAGCCTTACGCATCTATTATCTCATAACAGGTCTTCCTGAGAGGAGCCAATAACAAGCATCATGACCGTAAGCGTAGACTTAACAGGGCAGTTCCGAGATTGTTGCGCACTCTGCACTGCGAAAGCAAAAAGAAAGGCCTTTGCATGTTTTATAATCGCGGTGCTTCAAGCGAAATTCCTCATCATTAATATATCTAGCAAAAGTTCAACCATAAAGTACTGGGTTCTCAATTGCGCGAAAGCTGGGCAGTGGCACAGAAAACGTGTCGTCGCTTTGATCTCCTTATTGTAGCCCTTGCAGATGCTATTGCCTGCTCTTTCTATTTGAAGCAGATGTGCTTGTAAGCTTGAGACCCCTGTTAGAACATTTGAAATCTCTTAATTTCGGCTTTGTTTAGCTTAAGCAGGCTCTTTGTTTTACCTGCGTTTGGGTCACTCTACAAGATTATAGCAATTCTCTAAATGAGCCACCTTTGCAACTTTTTTTTTAGCTCAATCCTAGTAGCCTCAAATGGCTTAGATTTACCTAAGTTTAATTAATGCATTCTCTTAACTTTGATTGCCAGAGTATTCGCTCGTTCATCGTCCATACCACATATTAAAACCGGAATTAAAATGGCTACACAATATACAAAAAACCATAGGGGCGGCATTTGGCGATGGAAAAAGGTTTTCTTTTCTGGAATCTTCTTCAATTAAAACTTAATTGTATATGGTGATGACCCTAATGCACAGTCTACAATTCGTCGAGTGGTCGATAGTCGCTCTTTTCCAGACCAAAAATATCCCTGTTCTGATCTTACGGCTTTGATGGTTAAGTATGAGTAAAAATGTTAACTTTTCTTGGCCTTGTGGTCTCCTTGACCCATCTTATATAATCCGAAAGTACATTTGGGTCTCTCGTTTCTCTATTAAGATTTCCAGTTCTATTTTTCGCAATGAAGTATGCTGTTTTTAAATTGGCAGTCCAATTTTAATAATACTTCAGATAACTATAGTATGATATAATGATTTAAAAACAAGAAGAATGCAACTCACGTACATGATATCGTAATAAATTTGATTTCAAAATATAAAAACTTTAATTTTTAATCCAATATCTTCAGGTTTTTTGCTAAAAGCAAAATTACAAATATCAAAAATAAAGTCAGATTTTGTTTTGTTAAGAAATAAATTATTGAAATTAAACGTACAGTGGCCTCCTAGTAGTCGAATTACGAATTTGCAACAAAAGAAGGGGCACATTTTTTTCATTAGTTGTTCCTTAGTAAGAATGGATTGGAACTTTGTTGCTAGTCGACAGTATTAATGACCATTTTTGGGAACGTGATCACCTATTAATCAGCTTTTCCTATGATCTATCTTGAAACCCTACCAGAAACCCCTGAAACCCTTATTTCCTATCCAAATAAAAATACGTATTGGTTGCTATAAAAAATGTATGTGAGCTCTCACCTAATTCAGAACATCCCTCTCAGAAGCTCAGGTGATATTCAAGTAGCTGCGCAACAGCCAGACTTGCAACATTCAACAAACGACGATCAGTTAAAAGAAATGTATGCGAATCATCGGCTGATATACAGACTCTCGTCTCGAAAAGAGAAGGCTCAAAAGGCAATGACAACCCAAATGAACTTATGTCAAAGAACTTTACGTACCAAACTGGGACAGCAACACGACTCCGCTATTGAAATCTATTTAAAAAACTTGGATCCAACAAAAAACACGGTTTATGGCCTGCGGATAGCTGTAACGCATTTACAATGTCCCATTGCCGACGAATCCCCACTAAGCCTTGAAAACCGCACAAGGGCTTAAAACTCAATTGAAAAGCGTAAGGCTTTCGATAATCATTCAGATAAGGTTTTCATACCACATGACATAAATAAGTTGATGATCCTATGAAATTTAGGTTATGTTAATAAGAAGGACAAAATCTTGATGTGAAAAAATCTTCCGGACCTGATCGTGTTACAGGATCAATGAAAAGAAATTTGATTCAGCAGTGAGAATTATGTTATTTATATTTAATGCCATGTTGCGAAGATATCTGAAATTGTCATGATCCCTAAACCAGCGAACTCAAGCCAGATTAATTCCTACAGGCAGATTAGCCTACTTTCAGTTTCATCAAAGTTATTTGAAAAATTTTTCTTTTCGAACTTGAAATCGTATCTTAATAAAAATAACATTCCTGGAACCACCAACAATATTTTTAATTGCTATTTACCACATGGAACATTTAAAATAAGGTCAAGGGATCAATTTTCTAAAAAAGGGTATACCTTTGCGCGAGTTCCTCAAGTGCTGCTATTATTCCAACCCATATACATCTACATCAACGTTTGCACTGCCTTAACAATGTTCCAAAGGTTGTATCTCAGCAACTGCAGTCGCACATTCTGCAACTAGAGGAGTAGCTAAAAAAGTGGAGAATAAAAGTAAATCCCTCGAAATGTACTCATGTAACGTTTTTCAGTTCAACGCAATTCGTCACTACTTGGGAAAGTTTGATTCTCATGGTCACTGATTGTGACTTTAACCCACCAACCAGACAGAGATTGGAGTGTAGTGAAGAAAATATATCCGCCGTAGCGGCAAGTATTTGAGAAGACCGTTTCGGCGCTGATCTGGTGAGTTGGACTTCGTAAGGATTAAGCTGGGTTTATTTTGCCACTAGATTTATGACTAACATGCAATTCTTGATGGTTATTTTAATGACCTGTTAATCGGTATGTGATATCAAGAATGTAGCTTTAAAATAAATCCGGAATCAATTTAATTTCTCACACCGTTGTGTTAATTTATTTGTTTCCTATGGCCACCCTATGCTATATATGCAACATTTTTGTCAGAAAAGAAAACGCCATACATTTGTTTATATAAATATGTGGCCATTTAGATAGAAACAATTAAATTTATAAATTACACTGTCCAATGTTGAACTGACAAATATATTTTAAATCGATTTGGTTTTAGCAATATGCGCTAAAGTTATAGATAACAATAAGATGAATGATAATAATTGTGCAGATTAAAAAATATTGTTTTCTTCTAATTCAGCGGTCTTTTTTCTTTTAGCTTCCTTTATTATTTTTTTTACAGCTTTCGCTTTTTTTTGTGTTTCGAATATTTTGTTGATGAGGAGATCGAGATTAAGATTGTACGCGTAAAATAGATATATTTACACATTTTGTTTTTGCGACCAAAAATTCACTTCTTTTTTGGCTGAGTAAACAATGAAATCTTCTTTTCGTGAAGTGTTTACCTTTCTGTCCACATTGACTTTCTTATTTTCAAGCGAATATCAGGGGAAATAAATAAGACAATCAAAAATGAAAAGTTTATTTGTTTATAAATTGGATTCTCATTACGAAAGAAATTATTGAATGGAAACAGTGTCAAAACAATGAACGAACAATATTAATTTAACAAGGGATTATATTAAATTTTGTAATTGTAGTTTATAAGGTGCGCATAAAAATGATAAGGTCATTTATTTTTTGCTTCAAAAGAGCGTTTATTGATTTAAAGGAGCATTCGTGTTCATTAGGGTTTTCATGCCGGGAGTCCCGTTTTTGGTTTTACTCCCCGCTTTACCAGGAATTTTATGCGGGAATCCTCGGGATTTGATAAATTCCATTTAAAATTGTTATTTTAGAATTCAAAATATATAAATCAAAATATGTTTTACTTGGAAAATTTTAAGAATTTGGAAATATATTCAATAAAACAGAAATCGCATTTTCGGTAACTGACATTTTTTTTTTTGAAAAGCCAATTTGAAATAAGAATATAAAACAAAGAAAATCGAGATGCAAGTAAGAGGACATGTTAATCATTGGAATACATGTGGTTTTTAGTGACGGAAAGACATTTTTTGGACGGCCCAGATGGCTATAATTATTATTCACGAGATGAGAAATGTGGGGGAAATTTTTAAATCGCCAACGCACCAGAGATGGTGTAGTTATGATCTGGGGTTTTATAACGTATTACGTCACAATCGATTTCGAATTGTGAAGTGTAAAAATTACTAGATGAACTTACAAGAATCTATTACAATCAGCTTTCCTTAAATTAAATTATATATTTGGACCAATTCCATGGATTCTCCAATAAGATACTGCTCCTATACATAATGCTAGAGTTGCAAAAAATTTCATTTCAAACCAAAATTTTTAATTGGCTGCTATATTCTCGCAAACTAAACATAACTAAAAATGTTTAGGGTTGGCTCTCTCGCAAGGAATATAATTTGATGAGAAGGAATAACTAATTCAAGCCATTAAGGACTCCTGGAATGAGATTTCGTTGAATTATTTGAAGTCACTTTATGGTTAAATAAAATACCACGTATGTGAATTTATTTCGAACAAGGGAGGTAGCACTTACTATTGAAATCTTTAAAATATTATATGGCTTGCATCCGGATGACATCAGAAGACCCCGGATTCTCCAAGATCGAAAAATTGAAACACTTAGAGAAACTAGGTTTTGGAGTGGTATCATCTATGACACTAAGAATATTTATCAAGGTCTCAGCGATGCTGACATACTGCGTAACATACAGCGCGATTAGAAGCGTTGTCCAGTGCCTTTCGGCGGATCACAGCCCAATAACATAGAACCGTTTTAACAATCGCCTAGAACAGCAGTTAAAGCTATAGTTGCCCATAGCTTTCATGCATATATAAATAGGGTCCTTTGCCTTAGTTGATCTGGCTTCAACATTGGGTTTTTAGAATATTTTTTTTTATACACCGCTAAATTAATGGATCCCTTCCTTCCTCGAATTGATTTCTGGCAACCGATTTGTGACCTACAATTACCTTACTCTCAATCAAGACTCGTGCTACCACGAGCCTTTACTCTCGACTATAGTGATTTAAGATTGTCGACCGTCTTCGTCTCTTGTAATTGCTAGTATTTGTCTAAGGTTTCGGTCCACCATGGCGTTAATACTTAACAAGTATCTGCCCTTGGCCCTAAGTCTTATGCCAGCCAGTGCTGGACATTCACACACAATGTACGCTACGTACAGGGATTAACCTATCCACCTCTTGCGAGGCTTCATTGTCCATCGCAGTCGGAATCTCACAGTCTAACGCCTTAAAAGTGCTTTTTAAGATTGACCGGTCCACCCCTCGCGAGGCATTATTGTCTATCTCTTCCGTATATCTTCTTTGGTCAATTAAAACCATCGTTTCTTCAGAGATCAGCCTCTCCGCCTCTTGTGAATTTTCATATTTGCAATCAAATTTAAGAAACAGTTGTCAGTCACGGGGTGTGTATAAAAAGCATAAACAGACAGTATCAAAATTTATAGTGTAACGAATTGCTTGATTTATCTGACTTTACGATATTAAAGTCAAAAGTAAAAAATAAAATTGAATCATGTGAAAATATACCTGGGTTTTCCACATCATTAATTTCTAAATTTTTTTTATTACATTTCTTATACTTTTTATGCCTGAGTTTTATCCCTGAACATCCTATGCCCGAACATAACAATATTTATTACAACAAGAATTCTAGAGGAAACTTAATAACGCCCAAAACACATTCAGATATAAAATTAAAAGCTAAAAGTTGTACAACAACTCTTGAATGTAGAAAAGCAAGAGTCAATCAAAAATGTCACAGACATAAAACAAACATAAATTTTGACTATGAAATATTTTATACTGGGCGTTAGAGGAGAATAGAGATGAGTTTGGTGTTTCTAAAAATAAGAAAATCAACTGCTACTTATCATTAATATTATAAGCAACAAGATTTATTAAAATTGACTTAGGACTGACTGTGTGCAAAGAGATGGATTAGTAGGAATAAAGGTTATAAATACAAACACATATGGACATGCACTTGCATGTTTTGGAACGGAAATTACTTGTATTTGTTACAGGAAAATTTATTATTTCTAAAACGGACATGACGACATGTAGGACATTCATGTTAAACGCACAATCACAGAATTAAGTTTTGGTTGTAGTTTAGAACAACATTTTGATGTGATACGAGTATTTAATTTATATTTTTAAATCTAATTTGTGTTTCCTTGTCTGTATGCGTGTATGGTGTGGTCTTTGGACCGATTTTCTTAAAACTTTGACAGCGTAATATTTTTCATAAAATTGTAAATGCCACGCCCTTCTGCCATGTTATGACAGCGACAGAAATCAAATTTCGTATAAAGTATTTTGTTATTGTTTCGTATAGTTCAGTTAAAGTTGGGTGTAATTGTAGAACTGGGCGTGGTAGCTTCCCTACAAAGTAAATATTTTATATGAAATAAATAATAACCTTTGAGCTCTGGGGGGGGGGGGGGGGGGGATATAAAAGTTTCATTTATAGTCGCCCCCATAAAATTCGAATTCGAATATGCATTCGGTTTCTTCGAATTGCCGATATACCTTTATGTCAAAAAGGAAGCAGTTTTACGACAAATATTAACATAACTGGTGAACCGTTTGCCGCATTCTGTTATATAATAAACTCAAAGTTCGACAACAATTTTATCTGATCAGTATTTTTCTTTTTGAGTTTTTGTTTAAAAAAAAATACATATAAATAAAAAATACAACAAACATTTCGCTCCATTTCTACTAGCATATAGGACAATACAATTATTTATTTCATTACGATGTGGAGAGGGGGAGTGGGGGGGGGGGGGCAGTTGTTAGGCATGCTTGATTGGAGATAAACTTGTATACATTTGACTAAAAAATAAAGCAATGTGAAAATTAGAATTAACATATGAGGAAATCGGACAACTCTGAATCGTAGTGCTTTTTTCTTATTTGTAGTTAACATTTTTGTCAGTTAAAATAACAAGAATAAATGGAAAATTCTTCTTTTTTACTGATTTTATTCAGTTAAATTTTCTTTAATTCAAATGAAAAATAAGTAGAATAATTTTTTATAAAAGATCTCAGAGCTTTAAAAATTTAATCAATTTAAGTAGATCGGTTTGTGAATGAATTTTCCATTTAAACAAACTTTTTTGTAGTTAACATTGAAATGGGATGAACCCCTTCTGTTTATATTGGAAAAAATGAATATTCGTAAGCCTACATTCAATACTTGTCAACTTGTCAAACTGTTTAACTCGCCAATTATTGAAGAAATAAAAAAAAATATTTTTTGTAATATCCTTTAAATAATCATATTCATGGATATGCATGTACATACATACATACATTCATACAAACACACACATACATACATATATTGAGAAAAATAATTTTAAATTCGTTTAGGGTTAGATTGTTGAGGCAACATCTTTGAGTCGAGTTAACACGTTTTATTCAAATAAAAAAAATTTCTAATTATTGTCGCTCTCCTGTATTCCGAGTGACATAACTTGGCGTGAAATTATAAAAACTGTCGAAATTTAATGATTCGAAATTATCACCTGCTGTCGCTGACTATAAGCAGACGTCAGTCATATGGATATTAAATTTTATTTGGGAAAATAAATGAAAATTGAAAGAAATTGTAAAATTTCTTTTTTTAAATTTCTAATATGGGAAAGAATTATGAACACGTGTTATATATAACGCCTCAAATGTTTTCTTTTTTTATTAATCATTTGTGGGGTAAAGTAAAGTCTGATGGAAGCTTATTTCACATACGAATGCTCCGGCTAAAGAATGAATTCTGTCTGTAGTGCGTTGTGCGATCCACTGGCCATTCGACCACAAATGGATGTGCTCTTGATGAAGTACGAGTCGTGCATATGAACGGGTTTCGGGAATAATATCCCTAATTTCATCAGAGCACAATCCATTGTAGTAGCGATAGAACAGCAAAACACAACCCACATTGCGTCGATGCTCGAGAGAGTCAATAGAGTTGGATACCCTACTGTCACCGATGAGCACCTTCGACCTCTCCTGTACGCGGTTGAGTAACTCCAAAATAGACTTTGAAGCACCGGCCCATACATGAGAGTTGTATTCCATTTTCGGTCGGATATAAGTGGTATAGATAGTTAGGCGATCAGATGGGGTGAAGTAATTCTTACACCGTTTGAGGAAGCCTATGCACTTGAATGCTTCTTTCGACACTTGTAAGATGTGTTGGGTCCATCGGACTTCACATTGAATCTTCATGCCAAGAACATCAAGAGCTTCCGATTCCTCAATATCTATACCACCCATAACTACAGATGGAGCAGCAAAGTTCGTCGTGCGACTGTGTGTTAGCATAGAACACTGGGTCTTATTGGGATTAAATTCGACCCTATTCGCACGACTTCATTCTGTGATCGTCACAAGATCACTATTTAATGAATCATTCATGCGGTGCCTCATGGCCCCAATCTCTAAGAGGCTTGGTCTGTTGATTAATGAGTAAGAATGGCGTATGCTGCTGTCATCTGCAAAAGAATAAATAGGGTTGGAAGTTTGACGAAGAAGGTCATCTAGGAAGATAAGAAATAGAATAGGGGAAAGAACGGAGCCCTGTGGTACCCCTGAATTTATCTTGAACTCGTTTGATGAGATCCCATCTACAACAACTCGTAGGTATAGTGCGATTTCTGAGAAAGCTCAGTATAAATCGAGAGAAGTTATTACCGATACCAAAAGCAACAAGTTTTGACAAGAGCGCACCATGCCACACCCTATCAAACGCCTTTTAAATATCTAGAGCCACCACCTTACTTTCGCCAAAATGATGTGTGGAACTACACCATCTCTCCGAGAGGAAGGCGAGTATGACTCCCGTAGAGCGCCCTCTACGAAATCCATACTGACGGTCGTGAAGTAAATTGTTGGACTCCAGGTAATTAACAAGATGGAAATTCACCATACTTTCCATAACCTTGGAAAGCGCCTAACAAATTGCTATTGGACGGTAATTTTCAGGGTTGTTGGCCTCTCCTTTTTTTGGGATTGGCGTTACATTGGCAACCTTCCAACACATTCGAAATTCGCCAGCATGGTACAATATACTGAAAGGTTTGGCCAATGGACGCGCTAGCGTCGAAGAGCACTGGTTCAAGACCAGTGCAGGGATGCCATCCGGCCCTGGACACTTGTTTATGTTGAGGTCCGCAAGAACCCTTTTAACGGCACGGGCTCGAAAGAATATGCTTGGCATAGTTACTGATACTCTTTCGAGCACGGGCAGTGGTTGTCAACCGGGTCAGTGAATACTTGGTCATCTTTTAAAAGAGTCGGAATTGAGGAAAGACCAAAAGCTCTTAATACCCCGTGGAGCACTCAGAACTTTAGTACGAAGACGCTGCTCGTAGAAAGCTTTTTGCGCCTTAGTACTTTGGCACACGAAGATCTTGCCCTTTTGCGTAGCGAGTCAGTATCGGCGTTTTTGTTATTCAGCCATGTACTGAATGCTTCCTCTCTGGATCTGACTGCAATTTTGCATGTCTGATTAAACCAAGATTTTATTCTAGGTTTTATCGAAGTTTGTTTAGATGGAATGAAGGATTTCATTCCAAACAAAATTATATTCCCGACCATTTTCGCCATGGCATTGACATTATTGTCCATGAAACAAAGTTTCCAATTAAAATGCCTGAAGAAGTCGTTGAGATCAGACCAACGAGCCTTTTCGTAGATAAATTTTTTACGTTTCTGGGTCGTTCGTGAAACGTTAAGGAGTTCCGAGAACGAAAAGAAGGCGGAAATGGTACAGTGATCCGAGTTACCGAGAGGTGCGTTGACGCTTACTTCATACTTTTCAGGGTGTGAAGTAAGGAAAAAGTCAATAGTGTTGTGCTGGTGCCCTTCAACACACGAAATGTGCGTTGGTTCATTCACTAGTTGCGCAAGATGATTGTGCGCGGCGAATAATTCAACATATTGGCCTTCCGTAGTTGTATTGCGAAGCCATTACGAGTGAACATTGAAATCACCTGCAACAACAATTTCACTGTTCGGACAACTCTCAAGGATCTTCGAAATTGAATCGGAAAGGATATCGAAGCCTGATAAGGAAATATCCCTTCTCGCTTCTGTAAAGAAACCCGAAATGCACAAGGTGTGTCCTGATTTTGAATTTAACCCAGAGACAGCTAAATTCAGCATCACTTATGCCTAGAGATTGCTGGCATTGGTACACAACTTCATTGCGTATGTACATTGGAAGGGCCCGATGGAAATTAAAAAGCCATAGAAGGTGATAACCAGGTATCTGAAAATCCTGTGGATCACCATTCACAGACACCTGGGTTTCACATAAGGCGAAAACGTCCGGCCGATGGAGACAAATGTGCGCGTATACAGCAAAAAAAATTCGCCCTTAAGGCACGTATGTTGCAGAAGTCAATTCTGAATCGACTCACCATAACAATACTGAAGAAAAGAACAAATCAACTATTCTGTTTCTTTTACATACATATATTTGTGTTCACCATATTTCCCTTAATAAGAATTAACATTCATTTAATAAAAATTAATTCGTTAAAAATATTATAAGAAATTTCTATGGAAGTTAACACTTATTTTCTGCATAAAAAAATTTACTTTTAAATATCAAAAAGTTGAAAATTTATTTTGGACATGAGGACATATGACGTATTACTATTTGGCATCAAAATTTAAGTTGACATTTATGATATATATTTTCTCCACATGGCAAGCAAGTTTCGAAAATGTTTACATGAGAGTCACAATCTGGCTTTTAAAAGTACCTGTCACTTTATTGTCAATTAATCAAGAAAGTTACAAGTTACATATTAACTTGTTGCTTTTGTTGGTGGGGGATAGCAGATTTTGATTTCATTTTCTAACTTTAAATCTAAATCATGTAGCTGCCTTGAGGTAGGTAATTTGAATAATTGAAATATTTTGTTCACTTGTTATTAATTTACATTTTCAAAATTTGATTGATACTCGTAATAATATTAAGAAAATATGTTTCTGCACTTAGCAAATAATGATGATGGACATTTCTGAAAACATAAACAAGGACAGGTGAACTTAAATAAATTTATATTTATAAAAGTACAGTGTAACCTCGCTTAACACAACCATATTAGTAATGTTGTCTATTGCCTATTTTTCGATTACCATAAAAGTTTTATTTAAAAAAAAACTTTTAAAAGAAATGCATTTTTATTTTGATTGAAATAAAGAAAAACTAGAAGAAAAGAAAAAATACTCGTATCGTAGCTTTTTTATGAAATCCAACAACAAAATTTGTATTGAATTTGAGAGAAAAGCTACTATAAGTTGCAATTGCACTTGTGCAAAACCATTTGCAGCAAACACTAAAATACAGCTATAAAAAATCATAACATTTCTTAATGGTTTTGAGGGCGAGAGGGTGGGTAAAGCCATATATTCCTCTCAAAAGATAACAGCTGTTTTGTTTGATATCTGCTGATTTTAATATAAAACTTTAAATTTAATTTAAAGTCTTTTAACTGCAATAAGTATTTTATTAGAAACGAATAATGGAGTCTTTCAAATAAGTTTCTTCCGATTTATAATAACAAGGGCATTGGACAAATAAAGCTCACATTCTTCAGCTGACACTTTTGTACACATGACTCTTCTAATTTCAACGCATTTGGAATCACAGAAAATTTTGAGTCAGGAAATGTCCACATTTGTACATTGGGAATTCTCCTTATTTCCAAAAATATTTCTAGTTAATTTCATTATAAAAATGTAATTTATATTGTTGGAGGAGATAAGCTAGTCTCTATGGGCATTTCGCTGGTTGCTTAAGCCAGCTCATCAGAAAACCTTCCCCCAACTTTTTAGAAAAACTTAAGCGTCTTATGCTCGAAATTCTTTAGACCAATTGAGAAGTTTAAAGAACTTCAAAACAAAAACATTTAGAGTTGGGAAATAAACAACCTAATGTAGTAGGCAAGCAGTTTTGTTAAAACTTAATTGTTTTCGTCTTGATCTTCTTCGGATTTCTCATTTGCTCTAAAGAATATCGAGCATACGACGTTTAAGTTTTTCTAAAAAGTTGGGTAAAGGTTTCCTGATGAGCTAGTCTAGGAAACCAGCAAAATGCCCATAGAGACTATCTTATCCACCCTCAACAATAAACTGCATTATTCTATACTAAAATGAGTTGGGATTAAAAAAAATGTTAAAAATATTTTTTTTAATACAAAAACATTAAAGTTCTAACAAAAAGCCACCAAAACAAACAAATAGTTATTTTACTTTTCCTGATAGCCCTACTACGTTTGGTTGGTTATTTTCCAACTCTAAATGTAGCTGTAAGCGGTAAATAGGAAGTGTTGCCAACGTTTGCGCAAGTTGTTGCTATTCTGATGTTTATTTTTCAGTCACTGATGCCAACTTAACGAGGCACATTACACGATAGAGTAACAAGTCCACTAATTTTGGATAAAAATCAGACCGTTTATCAAATTTTTTCCAGAAAATGTACAGAAACAATTAAATATAAAATTCAATTTCCTTCCGACGATAAGGCGAATATTCTCAGTATGGTTAGTGTACATACATATAGTATATATATCTGTGCGGAAATGGTTAATCATAAAATTTATTAACTGATTAATTAGTTCAACGTCTAAAAGAAATCCAGCCAACTCGGTTTATTGTATGATTAAGTCCAAGATCATTTCTGACATCAGACATGTAGAAAAATTATAGAATAATTGTTTGTTATCAAGTTTGTTAATACGACAAATCACAACCGGTTATCTCTCCCTCCTTTACTCTCTGTCTCGCAAGTTTAGAAAAAGTATGTGTTAAAGTATTTAGAAAACTTTCAGGAACATAAAAAACTTTTTCTCATGTGAGCTAAAAATAGAAATGTTCTATTTGTAGAACAGAAACTTGGCATTTGCAAACTACCAGTATAAACCACTTTGAAAAAAAAATTTAAATTAAATAAGGAAATTGTTGAATTCATAACAACATTTTTTATTGATCCCTTCTATTACAAAAATTAGAGTAACGCACAAGCCTTAGTTTTATACAACGAACCGATTAAAGTGTTGGCTATAGTTTGAATATGAGCTAGAGTTAATGTGAGTGTAGCTAAAAACCAAGAACCCTTCAATTTTTTGCAGGCTAAAGAAGGGCCTACTTTACGATTTTTGCTTTATTTACCATGAAAAAACTTGCATCTCCAATATCTATAAACTAGCAATTTGTAGTTATCAAATTTCAAATACTTTATGATCCGCCCACACAATCAGAATTGTTAAGGACAAGCAAATAACAGTTTTGTTAGACACTGAAAAATCTTTGCATTTTGGTGGAATCACAAACATCACTTAGAGAGGTTGGCAATGGCCTCAATAAGAGGTGAATTCAGCGAAAAAATTTTCTCACTATTAGAACTAGAAAGATTATTAACTACGAAAAATATCCAGTAGAAACTTAGTAATGGCAACTAGTTATTTGATACCTTTCTTGGTAACGAGAATGCTGACCTGCTCCAAAGTTATTTTATATAACCACATACCAGGACATTATAAGGTATTTTATTTTATACATGGTTCAGGTAGCTAAAGGGTACTACTAAAAACCTGGGGAAGGGTGGAGATGATTTTTGGAAAAATTTTAATCAAACATAGACTTTGGTTCAACCCCAAGACCCTCCTGTGTTTCTTCCCATATGTGTATACGCTGGCGCTTGAAAATGAGTTCTAAGCGAGCACGAAAACTTTAGGAATAGGGCAGCAAATTACAAATGTAACTTTAAACATACTGTTATGAAGACAAGGGAGAACAAGTATTCTTGCCTATAAAAATTGGGTCGTATAAATACTTGTTGCATTCACTGTACTAAAAGTTCCATAATTGAACTGTATGAATACTTTTGGCATTCACAGTAGAGACGGCGCTGCGCTGTGACAACAACAATAAGTTCATACAAGTTACCAGGAAACTGAATACACACAGAACAACAACAACGATATAACATCAATACGTAAAGACCAGGAATTGAATAAACAGTAACAACGCAAAGAAACCACCATCATAGTTGACAACGCTGACCGTAGTTACAAAAACAAAGATCGTAATAAAAAAACACACAAAAGATGTTTATAGCTAAAAATGTAGCTACTGTATTCTTGCGGAATCTACAAGTTTCTAGAAACTAGACGATTATTACAAAAAGACTTGGGTAGTCAAGCTAAGAGTTAATAGAGTGAAACTTTAAATTGCGAACATCGCCATTAAGAAGTAATTGTTGTATTGAATTTAAGTAAGTGTTAAATTCAGTAAAGCATTAAACACATTCACAACAGCAGGCTACCGACTACAATCTGTCAAAATTAAAATACACACGTTTATATGAGAACGATTATTTTGACGCCAACTAGGCAACATGGCTGCATGTTGTTGTCCATGCTGCTTTTGTCGTTGCTGTCAAATTAGTTTAATTTGACAAAATAAAATAATGTTGACAATAGATCAAAATATATTAAGCAAATTAGTGCTTAGATATATTTTTTATTGTAAACTAAAAGAGGAAATTATAAATTATATAAATTTAAATGCTACAATAAATATCCATCAAAAGTTTTTAAATAAATAAATTAATTTGTTTTATTTTTATATACATGTATTCAACATATTTAATTGTATTTTTTAATATTGAGTGAAGTTTATGTACATGTCTGGAATCATGTATTTTGTTGCTTAAGTCTCTTTTATGTAAACCTCTCCGATCATACTCCAAGTTTCAGCGTTAAAAATACTTGACAGTATTGTTTGTTGGCAACACTTACATTCGAGCGAGCAGGGTACAACAGTTGAAAACTCTTCGCCCATATATCTAAGCACGTTTATTCTTTTTAGTTATTAACAACTCTAGGATATTACACATCAAGTGAATGCTTATTGTCTTTGTTTTTAGAAGATATACACAGTAAGCACAGTACCTCTTTTGAGTACACACTTCGAAAAGCTTGATGCATCGCATCTATTATATTTCTACAGGGCTTGTTTCATGCAAAAAAAGCCGAGCTTTAGAAGCGTATAAAATCTAAAGTGGCATCACTGAAATATAAATGAATTCTTGCAACAGCTGTTAATATTTTAACATTACTATGTAGCTGCCGTTTTGAAAATAATTAAGTAGCTGGCTACAGGGCGTCATTGGTAGCCAGCGGCATTTGTAGTCGTGTAGCCGTGTGGTCTGATGTGGTCAATGTGTTTAATGCCTAGCAGTGCATAAAAGTAAAATTCTGCCATGTGCTATTTAAAAGAAAAGAAAATAACTTGCTCAAATCCCAGCCGAGGTAAGCAATTTATTATTTTCTCTTTATTTCTACTAACAAACTGATTCAAATAAAAATTAAAAAAAAGTGTTTAAAGCGCTGAATAAAAATCTCTTTTCAGTTTTTTTCCACCTCGTTCCGAATTTTTTAATGGGGGTGGTTAATATGAACCCCTTAATAAGGCGGTTAAACTAATCTATTTCACCATAAACTGACAACAGTTGGTGCGATATTAATAATTTTATATTTTTTATTTAATTTTTGTTTTTGGGAGTCATTTTCATAAGCGTCTGCCTTGAAATTCGATAGTTTAAAGTTTTTCAGTCGCACAATTATTTTTTTTCTAAGAACATTTCCAATCTGTGTTTCAAAGCATTCCTTTGCATGTTTCCTTTGTGTTTCTTTTATCTGGAATATTTCTACTCGCATTTCAAATTGTTTTATCTTCTTAAATACCTGGTTAGAATGATAGTTTTGCTTTTTTTCTTTTGCTTTTTCTTAGCGTTTGCTGATAAAACCCAAAAAAGACAAACCCGTTTGGTTGAAAAACAAGATTTTCATTTTGTTGTTTGTTGAAAAAAGTCTCCTGTTGCAGGATGAATCCTTTAATACCTGTTTTTTAGTGTGTTGTGGATATTTTTCAATTTCTCTTATTTTGATGTGTGCAACGGGAAAATGTAACATTAAAATAATCTTTCTATGCAGAACACTAGATCTACAGTTGTGTTCAAAATAGTAGTAGTGGCAGCTAATTTAAATTTACTTTTCAAGCATTTTTGATATCATGCCTCCTTCTAACGGTAGTTACAACGGCATCGAAAAAGAAAAACACGCAACAAATGATCATGATAACTCAGAAATTTCGTTATTCCTCTGAGGAGCGCAAAAATCTAAATAATTGCAGAGTTATATTTTGCCGTCAATTAAATATGGACAAGTGGTGTAGAGGACTTTTAAATTGTCTATTTTTAACAAAGTATTTGCGAGGAAAAACGAAATTTAAGGAAAAATCTTCGGTATTAAAGAAGGAACTTAAGAGAAAATTTAATATGAAGAACAAATTATTGGAAATGCCATAAAATATGAAAAAAGGTAAAGACTTTCGGTTGCAATCGTAAAACATCGAGGGTGGATGACAGACTATTGCGTGCCTTATCTTAGCAAACGTGATCATTCTGCGTCATCAAACTAGATCCAAGAGGAAAAATTAGACTGAAGATGGCACATAGCCGAAACTGGTTTGCCTTTAAACAAAATTTGCCAAGGGATGACGGAAATTCCGTCTAAATCAAGAATCCATTAGGAACTTTAATTATCCATTACTGCTGGCAGTAGTAGTAAGCGCTTGATTGAAAAGTCTTAGAAAAGTGTCATTGTTGACAAAGAACAGGCTTAGAGTTGGCCCTCAATTACATTAAATTGCCAATAAAAATGAAGGCACGACAATCGATAAGAGGATAAGATGAAGGTGAGCTTTTTTCTATATGGAGAGCAAGTAACGGGCCCAAGTAGTCTCCCCTCGACCTAACCAAACTTAGTGCTGGATGGTACGTGTCAAGGAATTTCACAAAATCGATAGCGCACTCTTTTGAATTCCATGTCCTGCAAATGTACTGAAATTATTTAGGGCTTACAGCGGTAGAATTTTTTGAAATTGCGGTTTTTCGGATGTCGAATAAACCGGTTTTTGGATTTGAAAAATAAAACCGCGGTTTTCGATTTTTTCTTTTATTTTCTTTTGACTTGAATAAACCTTATATTATAGGGTGTTACAATATGAATGCACTACTTAAATTTTTTGAAATTTTTTCTAACAAGTAGTAACTCTGATCAAGATTGATATGAAGGGTGACTTATCAACCGGTTAGGGTTTAAAAATTAAAAAAAAAAAACAGAAAAGTCGCAAAAGTGAATAAAATGTTTATTTGGTCCGATAAATGAATACCTGCTGTCATTTACTTTTTAAAGGTAATTTCTATTAGTGAGCGAAAATTTTGCCATATTTCTTCAGCATTTCGGCCGGTAATTCACCAATGGCAGCTGTATTGTTGCCTTTCAGGTTGGGAAATGTTACTTGCCCCTGCATACGAGAGATTTCACGTATCCCCACAAAAAGTAGTCAAATGGGGTCAAATCGAATTATCTTGGTGGCCAAAAAGTGAGATTAATTGCTCACCAAACTCGCGTCTCAATAAGTTCATGGTATCGCGTGCTGTGTTGCATGTGGCGTCGTCTTATTGAAACCACATGTCAACCAAGTCCAATTTTGGCACGGTACGATGCTCCATTGACGTTGCGATTTTCACTGTTAAAAAGAAGTACGCTACAAGGATTCCGCCTGCTCACAAACCGCACTAAACAGCGCATTTTTCAGGGCGCATTGACAGCTCTTGAACTGCCTCTGGTTGCTCTTGATAACAAATTCGGCAATTCCGTTTGTTGACGTACCCATCGAGCCAAAAATGAGCTTAGTCGCCGAAGACAATTTTTCGATAAAAAACACATTTCTCTTACATCACGAATTTTTATCATAAAATATTTTTTTACATTGAAAAACCAAATGGCAAAAATATCACCTTATACGACCTATAATTGTTCCGATTGTTATAATTGCGGCGCTACACAAAAGGAAAACCCATTTGAGCAATTTCCGATCGAAAAACTGCAGCTAATGTGTCAACAATTCGAAGATTGGTCAACAACTCTGGTTTGTTTACGGACAATAAGACTTGTTTGTTTGTTATGATTTTTGCAACGAAAAAAGTCAAAAGGCGCCACTGTGCGACGTCCCGATCGAACTCCTGAAACGAGAGTGTCGTGAAAACGTCAAATCGGCAGCTACTGTGAATGGCATTCGTTACAGCTGGACATAATGGATCTGGACAACAGGTAGTTTCAGCACGACAGCGTCACTTACACCGAGCGAAACAATCGATTTATTGCAGCAACGATTTCCATAGTGCACTGCATTTGAGGTTACCTATACTAGTTCTCCCCCAGTGTAAATAATTTTTATATTATTTATTATGACAACAAATACTGAATAATTTATAAAAAGCAATTTGTTCCTGTCAGGTTATTTTAAGGTAAAAGCAATTTGAGTAAGGAAATTAAGTTGAATTTTGAAAGTTGTACTATTTGTACTGAATGAGACAAATATACTTATAAACCGATTTTTTCTGAAACCGAAACCGGGATTTTTAAAATTTCAGAAATTTGTCCTGTCCCAAAACCGGTTTTGGAAAATGTCGAATAATCGATCACACTACTATTAGTGAAAGATTTAAGCAATAATTCGCTTCACGTAAAAGAGTCATAATAATATTTTAGTTTTTAAATAAAAATTTTAGCGACTTTTTAAGTGAAGCCACTCCCATTTTTATGAACACAACTGTATAATTACATTAGTACGTTTCAATTTATGTAGGTGTTTATTCGTAGGTGTATGATGATGCGTTGGTGTGCTTTAGGATTGCGCCTTATAAACTTGAAAATGGTGTTTCCTCTTTCTGTACTTTTGCTTTGTTTCAACACAACTTACTGCAAATAAAGTGTTTAATCTTTTAGCTCTTTGTAAATGAAAATAAAATACTGTTTTTCCTCTACTTTTTTAATTCTTTTGCTTCATTTATTTACAAAGAACAATTTTTTAAATTAAATTTTACATGTCCTTCTACCACTCATTTTCTATTTTCTTTGACTGATTGAAAGATTGGATGGTTACTTCAAAGGTCTTGTTAAATGGAAATTTTTATCAGGTTTTTTTTACTCCGTTAAATGAGGTTTCGAGTTAAATCAACAAGTATAAATGCTAAGAAGGATTACATTCATGTTGGTACTAGCAAGTTTTAACAGTTCTGCTAGAAAGGAAGCAATAAATTCCACACGTAGATATTTTAAACTTTTTTCCCAAAAATAAAAATATGTTTCGCATTGTTGGGTAGCCAGCATATCCGAAGTATATTTTTTTAATTTTTTTCATTAAGAAATATCGTTTTTTTTCTATACCATGTGAAATGTACTCCAAGATGTTCATTCAGTCTTGAAAAATTATGTGAAAAGTACAATATCGTAGTCGATATATCAGGAATTTCTTTAACGATCTCATTTGGTATGAAGAATTTCAAGTATAAAACATTTCTAATTTTTCTAAAAATTATCGCAGAAATGTCCTGATGAGCAGCTTTAAGCAGTCGGCGAAATGCGTATAGAGGCTAGGTTGTCGCGCAACAGATAAATTGCAGCTTTATATTTAAATAAGTCGAGATAAAATTGGCAATCGAGTTTGTTAAAGTAATAATTAAATACATTTCTTACCGATAGTTTGTACTGAGCTTATTATAGTTTATTGAAAAAGATGCATTACAAGCGGAGGTCTTTAGGTTTTTCGAGTAGTTTGGCTGTGGGTCAGTTTCAATAGTTTATAAGTTCTAAAATTATATTATATATATTTCAAAATTTTCTTGACTTTTTTTTGATTCAATTTAAAAAAGTGTTCAAGCTTGAAGCCTTTTATAAAAAGCTCTTTTGTTTTTAGGGAAATTTCGCTACTTTATTGTATAGCATGTTCAGGAAACGACGTACAAAACAAATTACAAACAGGTATGGACCAGTAGATGACCATAACAAAAAGGAAGGCCAGTCCTAACTCTTCACAGCAAAAGCGCATCAGTAAACAATAAAAAATTTCTTAAGTGGCTGCTATGCCGGTAATCGAAAACGTGTTCTCTGTACTTGCTACTGAACCCGTTGGCCGGAACTTAAAACCTTCACTTATAAATATGTTATCCCAGGTTGTAGGCAAAGAAAACTTTTATGTCGCTTCTGTACGAAGAGGAAAAATTCAAAAGACAGAGATACACGTCCATACGGAATATAATTATCGGCTCAATTGAAAAATGGAAGAGATGTAATAATAATCATGAAGGGCATTGACAGTTCTATTTTCACTCAGGAAATTAAAAGTGCCATAGAAGCAAAGAGTATGTCGTAAAGTCAGTCCATAATATTCTTAAAGTTCCCCAACCAATCCATCGGATTTGCCATTTCCAACACGTGATTTGACATCCACAAATGAACTAAATCTGCAATTCTATGCAACCTCTGAGCTAGACATGTAACGTTTTTGGGTAGCCGTCAGCTGGCAGGCACAAATATATGGCTTGCCGTAACCGAGTGCATTGTGAGAAGTTCTGACTTATAGCTCCTCGTGGTGGCGGCCGGTAACAGGTTGCTGTCTCTGCAAGGAGTCTGGCTAAATAGGTCAAGCGGGGAGAAGTTAACACTCTCTTATAAGAAATCCCTAACCCAGGGAAGAAAACCATACGTCAGGGATGCGTGGCCAAGAGGGAGCTTGGCCACTAGTATTCGAACTCTGAATATAAGTCGATCTCCAGTTTTAAGACAGATTAACCAGTACATATGGAGATCTGCGTAAGCGGATATCTTTTTCTCCATTACTGGCGTGAAGTAGGAAGCCTCGCAAGAGGCGGATATATTAATTTCTGAAGAAACTGTGGTTTTAATAGCCCAAGGGAGGAATCCGTAAGAAATGAACAAGAATGCCTCGCGAGGGGCGGACGGGTTAGTCTTTAAAGGTACTTCTAAGGCGTTGGACTGTGTGTTTCCGATAGGGATGGACAATGAAGCATCGCAAAAAGTGAAGAGTTTAATATCTGTAGGAACTCCGGTGTTTATTAGCTAATAGAAGAATTCTTAAGAGAGGGCAAGAAAACCTCCAAAGATACTCCTGAGGAAGAAGCTAAGACGATAGCGCACATTGTGTGTGAATGTCCTGCACTGGCAAGCATAAGGCTTTGGACACTTGTTTATGTGAATGCTTTGGTAGACCTAAGATTTAGACAAATGTTAGCAATTACAGGAGACTCCGTGATAAGGAAGAAGGCCAACAGTCACCAGGTCGCCAGTCGGAAATCACAACAGTCAAGAGTAAAGGCTAGTGGTAGCACAAGACTCGTGTGAAAGTCATAAATTACAAATCGGTTGTTTGAGATCAATTCGTAGAAAAAAGGGGTCGAAAATAGACCAGCGGTCTGCTTGGAAATCCCCCTAAAGAGTTTTTAATGATCGCATTGCGGAGTCCGCATATGTATGGGGCTGCGTCAGCTACCCCAAGCCTAACGTTTTTCTATTAATATTTCAATTTCTGTATGTTGACATTTTTCGTCTTCAATATTGAGAAAAATATTTGGTTTATTTGTTTTAAGAAAACTTTCAACCACTGGCAGTCTTTGTCGCGACTGTTCGTCAATTAGTTTGATTAAAAAACTTTGGCTTCGCATATTAAATAAGTTTTAATTTTGGTTTTTTAAAGTTTTTGTAATTTGTAGGAAAAAATGGAAATAGGTCTTGAAAATCGTTAAATTAGGAATGAAAGCGAGTTAAATTCTTTACAGTCGTGGACAACTTTAAAGCACAGGCTACTGAATAAGCCTGGACGCTAGGTTATTTGAGGAGCCTTTGTTAGGATTTTACACATTTTAATAAATATAAAAAATAGTTTTAAAGCTAAAGCAGATATTAAAAAAAGCCACCTTTTCGCGGCTAAGAGGAAAAACGGGCTAAATTATGTCGAAAAGGCTATAATGGCAACGCTGTTGATTCCTAACGGTAGTCGTAATATTCGTAGTAGAATCAAATTTTAAATTATCAATTGGGAAGTGTTAAGCCGTAAGCCATTGAATTAAATATGTCGTTTACTTATTTTTTATTATTTTTTTTTTTTTATTTTTACATAAAAATCAACTGCCAGTTTTTGTTTTTTTAAATAAAGACGTATGAACGTGAATAGAATCAATTCAAATACACTCGTAAAACTGATAACGTGTTAGAGAAAAACATTGTTAAATAAATTTATGTATGTCACACCATTTGTAAATTCATACGAACAATGGAAATAAAGTTGTGAATTCGAAAAAAATAAACTTCGAATATTGTCAGCGTGTGTATTGTGACTTTATTTGTGGCTCACAATAATTTTGGTAGCCTAGATAAAGGTGTTGGTTGGCATCGACAGTAGGATTTTTTCTTCTTTTTCTTGCTAGAAGGCCAAACA
The DNA here is from genome assembly GCA_963932375.1 of Phania funesta. Classification (NCBI taxonomy): domain Eukaryota; kingdom Metazoa; phylum Arthropoda; class Insecta; order Diptera; family Tachinidae; genus Phania; species Phania funesta. The sequence goes on from OZ010652.1 coordinate 51,311,502, forward strand.
TGGGGAGAGAAGAGAAAATATTTTCAGCTGAATTTCATTTTCCTATAGAATGTTTGCCAGCCGTTATAAAATTTCAAACATTTAAACAACTTAAGGCTAAAATAATGAATCATGTTATTTATATGAACTCCAAAAGGAGGAATATTTTAACTGGCAGCAAAATAGGACACAAAAATATAATCGAATAATGTACCCATGTATTTTATTGAAGTTTCACTTGAGAGAGTGTTGGTACTCGAAGTAGTCGTATGAATTTAATTGTCATTTGCCAAAGGGATTGTAGAAATCTCAACACAAAAAATATAAAAAATATGGTGAACAAGAAAATAAGCAAATATAGGTTGTTTTTAAAAGCCCGATAAAACTTTGAATTGTAAAAAATATAAAACAGAAACTTAAATTTTAATAATTTTTTTTTATTTAAAAGATCAACTCCTGACATCAATATTTGATTTCGGGCATGTGACCATCGCGGCTGTTCTTTGCGAAGCGCATTCAGGACGTCGAAGTATGGGCTACTTTGTCTACCATTGCTGAACGTATGACACAAATAACCCGAACAATGTTGGCCTCCATGGTGCCAATGCTGGCTGGTTTATAACCATAAACCAGTGACTTCACGCCAAATTCCGCGTTGAAACCACATCTTGCTCGAATCTATGTCATCCATATTTTCAAACAAAAAATCATTAATCATGGTGCGGTAACGATCTACATAGACGGTCAATGTAGATCGTTTCATTTTTGAAGAAATAAGCTCCGATGATGGCGTAAACCGCTCTATGTGGGGTGCATTTTTATATAGGGGCTGTTGTAGATTGGTTTTACTGTGACAGTTTTGGTTATTAACGAACCTGTTAAGCCAAAAATGAGCTTCCTCGCTGAATACAATTTTGCGCTAAAACATCGGTTCAGGTGATGGCTGATTTTCAAAGTTTGTGTGGATAATTTGTTAGCGTTGTTAAAGCGTTAATCTATTCATGATGATTTTGACAGTTAACGCATTCGTAAGTTCTATCTGGCTTAATAAGCACCCTATATATGCACCAATTAGAATGAAATCCTAAACCACAATTTGTCTTCTATTAATTCGCTATAAAAAAGTAAAAGGTTTTTCAAAAATTTTTAATAGAAATGTGAAATAAAAAATGTATTTTAATTCCAGTTGTAAGCTTTTTGTTTTCTTATAAATTGGCGTTTCGAGAGTACAAATGTCTATACATGACAGATAAAACAAATGTTTTCATTTTACGAATATTAATTTGAAAAGTAATCCAAATGCGTGAAGTGCAGCACTTGCTAATATGAAGTTAATGTTTTTCAAATTGCATGGGATTTGACTATCGCGTGATTTGCAGCCCCGTCGGTGACGTGCTAAAATTTTTTTGCTCTTTTTTTTATATCCGAAAGATTATGCCCAAGACCTAAGCTAATTTACGGACTTTTCACTATTGAACCAAATTTTTAGTTCAAAAGAAAAAATATCCAAATTTGACGAAAAACAAAACTTTAGTCAAAATTCCCAAAAAAAAAAAAACAAAAAAATATTCAATTTCTCCATAAAATCAAAAAGGAAATTGAAAGCAGTCTTAATTCGGGAAAGGCGTCAAATATGCGACAAAATGTTTCAATGGAATACAATTGTCCAAAATCGAAAATATTTGGAAAGTCGAAAAAGTAAAACAAAGTAGTAATTTTTGCAAAAATGCAAATGCAAAATGCAGTATATTTTTTTATGAAATTTAACACAAATTTTGTGTATTTTGTTGTTGGATTTCATAAAAAAAAGTACGATATTTTGCATTTGCACTTTTGCTAGACCATTTGCATCAAGCACTGAATACCGCTAATAATAAATGTAGAAACATTTTTTTACAGCACAAATATGTTTTACCTCGCCAAGCGTTTTTTTTTCTATTTAAGAAAAAATATTAAAGGACTTCTTGACGAAATTTTGTTTACAGATATGATCCTGATTGTGCTACCTATCGGCCTGAACTCACAGTGCTCTCAACACCGGGAGAATACAATGCGCCCACCAGCGCCCTCACATGTGAACACCTCCACAGATGGGTACAATTTGAGACAATGCACTTGGACGTGACGTTACCTTTATGAGAAGCGAAGAATCCTCTATTGCTAACGGCACCCGGTTGCAATGCAACTCCGTATCGAGCTTACCATAGTGTGGCTGGATCTGAGGCTACACTGGCTGTTGATACTCGTGGTAAAAGAATTATGTCTCCGGTAAAATTTCGCAACCGAATATCCTACCAGTTGGATCCCAACTGGTCCGGAATTGCCGGAGTTACATATGAATCAAGTAGACAGGCATAAAAAACACCCACTGCTTCGAGAACAAAAAAGCACCTGCATCGACGCGGCTATTCTACGGTCACCCGGTTCACAGAACGCTACCTGGCACTACCTTAGGGCCTTATTTTATAAAACGCCACAGTTTATATAAAAAACAAAAACAAACTTCAAACATTTAAAACAAATTTTGTTTTTCATGAAAATTGTTAGACTTTTGATAGGCACAAAAATTGGTATGAAAAAATAAAAAAAACTTTGGAATTTTCCTTTTGTTTCAATGTATATTCTGGCGTTGTGTTGTCTTTAATTAAAAATTTATAAAAATAATAATGGAGTTCATTGTTTGGTGCAAATTGTCCTGCAAAAGCACAAATGCTTTATTATGAAGTCCAACAACAAATTAACTAAATTTTTGTTTCATTTCATAAAAAACTACAATATTTTGCACATGCACAGCCCATTTGCTCCAAACACTGAATATCACCAATGTAATAATTTCAGTTCAAATAAAAAAAAAAACCTAATAAAACCTGTTTATAAAAATCTCATTGCTTAATGAAAGAATATTGTGCATATTTTCTTTAATAACATTGTACAATAATTTTTTTCAAAGTCGCTGAACCCGAATCTGTATTGATAATATTATGCAAATTTTTATGGAAGCCCCTCTAAGGAGGGTTCGGATAAGATAGGTCGAGAAAAAAATGTTTCTCTCGAAAAAGTAATAGAGGCCGGCCATATATATTAACCCTCTCTGGAAAACATTAATTTATGTACAGCACATTTTACATCAGAAAAAAAATATTTATGTCAGTTTTGATAATCGAGTAATAGATTCATAAGTGCTCGATTCGATTAATTATATGATTCACCAATCGATAAATCACTTTTCAATAATATGAGAACCAGAGGAGATTAGCTTATACTACATACTGGTAAGTAAACCGACAAAACGAAGACTACTGTCGGAAGGCATTTGTTACACAAATCAGACGCTACGCTTCTAAGAACTGTCCCCAAACTAGTAATTTCGTTACCAAGACCAATGTGCTAGAGAAAAATTAATAGACTCCACAACAACAAAATATCTTTATGATCAGAGAAATGAATGACGCCTTGAGCTGGAGCAAGTAGTTAAATGACTTTGTTGGGCAATAAAAAACTTTATTGAAATTAAAGCGAATATACTAAATGTACGGAGTTGTAAGTGAAGCAATGAATTCGTAAAATATTTACCTTAATATAATGTTGATTTTCTTTATACTCGTATTACTGCGTCATCGTTGATTGAATATTACAACTTTAAAATTGGAAATTTGTGATGACAAAAAGGGAAGCAACGAATATACGAGAACATGCAAGATTGAATGTGTTAAAAAAAAGTATTACGCTGAAATGAAAGACGCAGTACATTAAAATGCTTTTAGACATTTTGAAAGGGTTGCTTTTTTTTCTCATGCTACTTTTGCTCCCCCCCTCCCAACAACGAAAGAAAAGGAATGTTGATTAGTGAAATAAAATCGCAAATGCTCATGAAAATGTAATAATAATAATAATATTTGTAAAAATATTAAATTAAACTCTGATACACATATGTATATAAGCACACCACCAGAGCAAAAAGCAGCCATTTTTTGCGATTTCAAATTTTCACATAAATAAAAAATATAAATTTGTGTTCTTAATAATAAGGGCTTAAGTGGAAAATATTAAATCGTAACATATATTTGTATAAAGAAAATATTTGTACTCACAAAGGCAGAAAGAATTAATTAGACCAAATGCTTACCTGTAAAACAAACAGAAAATAAAATTATAATTAAAATAATATAAATTCTGCTTTACTTAATTATTTGAAAAAATATTGTGGATTAGTAAATAGTTGCAATTTGTATCAGACTTAAGTTTGTTTATTCTGCGACAATAAAAAATGCCACAATAAAAGGACATTAAAAGGACATGCGGTTTGTTACTTCTTTAATAACCTGTGCCTTCTTGTGCGACTTTTTCTCACTTTTCGTGATTTTTTTGCCTTTATATAACTACAGACGTTTAATCGGTTATTATATGCAGCATTTCACGGGAAAAATCTTGCAAGTAATTACAAAAAGAAACAGCGCGAATGGTTTCGTGTAATATACACATTGTGTGTATTTGGCCTGAACAGTTTAAAAAAATTATAAGAGTCATACGACTGTCATAAATTTCAGGCCCCTAATCTGGGATAATATAAACCAACCTTAAGTGTATTGATGGAATGGACCTAAAAAATTGCTGTTTTAGCGCCATCAATTGCCATTCTTGCAATTGGAATTGTTTTAATTGTGGTACTATATCGGATAAGTTTCGCTATCATATAAACTTAAAAGAGCATATGCTTTTCACGTAAAAACTGAAGCCGGCTGACCTTACTTGCATAGCTAAAAATGGGCGGTAATTAAGCCTTAGGAAAAATCAAAATTACGTTTAATAAGCTAAATTTTTTTTGCATTTTATACTCTTCTAAACGAATACACTTGCGTAAAATCAGATTACCGACTAACACAATGACAATTGCTAAGGAGATGGAAAAGTTCGTTGCTCATAGGTGGACAAATTGTTGTACCGGCTTGAGTTATTTGCTCAGTAGGTCGGTTATACCGACTATAAAACTGAAATCGAATGGAGTGAAAATATTTTTCCCTACGTTTAAAGTTTTGCAAACTTTATTTTTGATTGTTACTCCCCGTTCACACACAGCAAAAAGAAAATAAAGGGATACAGACATACAATCGCAATAAATAATTTAAGAAAAAAGATTATTGTGTGTAAACGGTAACTGCACATGTTTAACTTTGACACATAAATTATTTGCGAAAATTTCAATGTGAAAAATTAAAACGTCGGCAGAAAATTTCAAAATATTTTAAGAGTTCTTTGAGGCGGCGTTGCTTACCTTTTCATTTTTATTCATTGGAGGAAATTGTTGAATTTGTTAAAGTTTTCATATTTGATACAAAACAGTTGCAAACGATTTTTAAACTTGTTATCATATTTTTTACAATTATTTATTTATTTATTTATTTATTCATTTATTTGAACTTTCGTAAATAATTATTAACATCAAATTTCACCAAAAGTTCTTAGGTTTTGCAATAAAATTAATTTATTCGTTCATTAAAGTGCTTCTCACATTTTATAATTTATTCGCATTTAAATTTCGATTGAAGAATTATAAACAAAATTATAAAATATATTTCTGTGTCCATTAACTATAAAAAAGTTATTTAAAGTTAACTTCAGTTTATAGTCGAAGAAAAAAAAACAAACATTTTTAAGCAGGGCTGGGTAGTTGCATTATTGTTTGCTAATAATGAAAAGTCACGGTGACATTTATGGGGAAAAAAAGTTCGTTAGTGGATTTATGTTTTCATTATTTAAATTTAATACATTTTCTTTATTGTTAAACACATTTAAAACACACACATTGGGTACTTAAGGTTAAGGGTATCAGTTTTGTATATTTTATAATTATTAAAATGTTTATTATTTTTTATAAACAACACAATTTGTAACACAACAGTTGAACAGATTAAACTTTTTTCAACACACATTTTTGGTTTAACGTGAACTTTAGTTAAATGATTGATAAATATTGTATTGAACAAGATTACAAAACCATTTATTTATTTATTTATTTTTGTGATTTATATTTTTAGAGTACTTCTTGTTTATTGTTTTAATTAAACATTGTTTTGAAAATACGCAAAATGATTTTAATTGGTTTTTAAGTTGACCAGGACTTTGTTTTTAATTTGTTTGTTTTTCATGTAAAAATTGATATTTTTTTAATAATATATTTTGCTTTGTTCAACAAGTGTTTTTTATTTTTAGGTTATTCTTTTGAAAAAGAACTTATTTTCATTATGAATAAGTTTTATTAAATAAATATTGCTCGAAATTTGATTATATGATTTTATTAGGATATGATAAATTTTGTTTCTTTTTGTTATCTTTACAGCAGCATGTTGTTTTGAAAACTTTAGAGAAAGTTTTAAAATTTTATAAAATAATAATATTTTTTTATGTTGAATTTATTTAGTTTTTTTGAAGCAAAGAAATATTTTTATTAATATGTTTTTCTCATAATGTTTAACGGTTATTTTGGTTGATTTGTTTTTGAAATTGTTAAAATTTAAGAAATATTTCTCCTTAAGATACATTTGTTTATTTTCAACATGTTGCTGGAGGGTATTTACATATCCCTGAAGCTTTGAGACATTATTAATGTCAACCAACTTTTAGACGCCTTTAGCTGCTAAAGCAACATTAGCTGTTTGATATTATTTTAACATACTCTTCGAAAATGCATTTTAGAGTCACGCAAACAAAGTTTTTAGTTAAATTTTATTAAATTTTTTTTTTTTTGCAACATGCTACTGTAATATATTATCAGAACCATTTTTATTGTGCTTATTCTTGTGACCAGCAACATTTCTTGCGGTATTTGTTGCTAATTGGTTTGCAGCTACATTTTAGTTTGGATGACAAGTTTACATCGTTAAAAAATAATGAGATTTTAATCACACCTTTGCTTGATATTCACATTATTGTTGCAACATTTTGCTACGCCATATTGTACAAAATTAGTCACATGTGGAAACACAATCGTAGAGTTTTCTTTCTTGGGCAACATATGAAAGTAACTTGAGCTGAAGAACAGTGTCTTGTTAATTTTAATGAAAATATACCTCATCGTTGTCGTCGACGAAAAATTCTTTGAGACTGCATTGTAGTTTCGAGTTTTTCAACATTTTTTCTTTTGCAACATGTTGGAGTGTTTGGGCTTATACTTTCGTGTTGCTTTGTATATCGATCTTAAAAAAGCAAATATTTGACGTGGCCTCAATCATTTTGTAATATTCTCTAATGCTGTTTACTTACTGCTTCTGTAGAAACATTGGGCTCTTGTGTGTAGCAAATATAAAACCAGATACTGATTTTACTTTGAAAATTCCTTGAAATTGAGATCTGGCACCATGTTGCCATGCAGACGGATTATGTAACATTATCAAAAGTAAAAATTATTTTTAGAAAATACATATCTCGGGTTAGGGTTTTAATTAATCATAGATCCATATCCGAACGATTTTAGTGTTTAAGCATTTTGCTAAGCTATATATTTTTAACACGATGTTTTTCTTAAGTTAAGAAAAGTTTATAATTTTTCCTTTTGACATCATGAACTTGCTTTTTTGTTTTAAAATTTGAAACACAATGTTGTTCCTTCTTAATTGTTGGTGCACATAACATGAAGGTGGAAATGTTGCTGTAGATTAGTGACATGTTTACAACCATAAGTGGAAATGCAATATTATTTTGTTGCATTTAATTTGTTTATAAATCCATTGCTGCTGGAGGTAAAAGAACATTTTAAAGCTTTTAAATCTGTGTTAAAAATGTTCTCAATCATTTGGTTGCGAATATTTTTAATTCATATTGCTTTATACGAAGTAATTAATATATTTATTTATAATGAACTGTAGTCTATCGTTCTTTGTATAGAATTCTTTCGTCACACATTTCAACGTAAATTATATGTTGTGGAGTTTAATGTTTAGCAACTATTTCAAGTTGAAGCTTGTAGTGTGCTTAGCAACATGTTGTTTGAAGTGAGTAGAATTTTGTTTTGCAGTGGCTGTTTCTGTAAAATGTTGCTGAATTCTATAAGCAGCATTACTACTTACGATATAGATATAATTAGAAATTATTTACATTTTGTTGGTACGAATCAAGGTTATGGCATTAATGTTATGAAATAACTTGATGTTTGCTTTTCTGTTTTAATCATGAACATCTTGTTAGAAGTATTATTTAGCTTTTTTAAAGTTGAATTAATTATATTGAATTATTTTATATTGAATGTTTTATATTTGCGCTGATGATTTTAGAGGATTGTGATTTTAGCGAAGTTTTGTAATATTTAGCTTCTCTATGTATATTGCTATTGAATTTATGTCATATCTGATGTTTTAAAGAAGTTTTTCAAAACTCAACTAACTGTACATGGTAAAAGTTATATAATTTAAAAAGTTTATAAGATTTTAAACATGTTGCTATACATGTTTAGATACAGTTGAAGTTAGCCAGAGCATTTGGTTACACATATGTAACTTACTAACACTGTAGAGCTTAATTTTTTGTTTTGTTTTGTTAAGTTGAATTGCTTTGTAATATTCCATTTTTTATTTTATTGTTATTTGACTTAAGGGTAGCTTTCATATTTATATTTTTATATCTAAAAGACATCAAAGAATTTTTACTATGTCTGAGTGGCTTGCTTCACTTGCAACGTGTTGACAGTAAAATCTGTATGCAACAAGTTCTACTTGTAGGATTTTCTTTCCTACATAATTTTTGTTATTTTAAACATTTATTAAACCATTAATTACTTATTAACCATTAAATACATTTATAAAACTTTACTTTAAACACTTTTTATATCAAAATAAAATTGAACGTCTTTTTTAGTTTTGGGTTTTTGGTTTTAGTAAAATGTCTACGTAAATTTTGAACTCTAAATTTTTTAATATAATTTAAAAAAATCTTTATTGACAATTTTAGCATTTCTGTTCTTGTTGTTGTTGATTAAAATGTTTAATTAAAAAAATTACACATCACAGCCAATTTGATACTGACACGATGGGTTACAAATTATTAATTGTTGTTGTTCTTGTTGTTGTTATTCTTGTTGTAAAAATGATTTTTGAGTTTATTTAAATTCACTTGATTACTAAAATGTTGAATGTTTTATAAATAAATTACTAAACACTGGTGTTAATTTACTTATAATGTTTTAAATGAATTTTTTATATTTTGTTTTCTAAATTCTTTCGTTTGGTGTGGAATGATAATGTTGCACTAACAATTGGTAGGCCTTTGTTATCCATCTGGGAAATTACCGGGTCCCAGCTGAAGTTTATCTCATTTTGGTTCACCCATTGTCTGGCCCACAACTATGATGATGACGATGAAAACGGCCAGTAGCACCAGAATACAACAAATAGCTACGGCAACCATGGCGCTGTTACTCATAAAAACCTTTTCGTAACTCAAACAAATAATATTTAATTAATTTTTATTGTTGCTTTTGTTATTTACTTGTTATTTAATTGTTAAGAAATAGAAATAAATTCTTGGGTAGCAGGACTTTGAGTGGGTGCACAAATGCACGTAAGATTTCTACGTTTCAAACTGGAGTGCGTTCGAACAATTAAATTGTTTTCTCTATTTTTAGTTTTGTAATTGTTTCTGTTAAAGTTCAAATAACACTTGTGTATTGGCGGTAACTAAATTGTTTGTTAGTTTTTTTTCTCTTTTATTTGTCGTTCTTTAGTATTTTTTATTTTAATTTGAATTTATTTCCGATTTAGTGTTTAATGTGGCCATTAAAGTTCTTTCTTTTTCCTTAGTGCTTCGTTTCTAGGCAAATGGTTTGTTATTTAATGTCCTTTTTTTAATTAAGTTTATTTGGTTGTGCCTGTGATGGATGTTTTATGTCCTTATATTTGTAATACAAAAGCGAAATAGTTATTTAATTTTCGTAGACTCATAAGGATGGAGTAAACAAAAACGAAATATTGATTGCGGTCATTACAGGGACATAAAATTTCTATTTTTATCGAGTTCATAATTTCTTGCTACAGTGATTTTTAAGAACTCTAATCTCGATACATCCATACAGTGACGATGAAAACATTTCCTACCCAATTTCGTTTTTTATATTTTTGTTAAAAAAATATAAAAAATTAGTTATAAGTAACCCGAAAAAAAATTCTATTATAAATTCATAAACTTTTTATGATAAAATATTTGTCACAAAATTCAAAAATGTTTCCTAATTTGCAAAAAAAAAAACAAAAAGCAGGATCATTAAAATAGTTTTAAATTTCCCAAAAATAATTCAAAAATGTTTTTGTATCTACATCAAAATTAACAATAAAATCTTATTTTACTTAGCAAAGCATTAACCCGGACCATGAGTTTTGTTTGCGAGTAAAGCGCAAGCTCATAGAATTGGCACCGTTATCAGATCGGCATTTAAAAATAGATAATACTGTTCAGCTTTATTTATTGACATTTACCAGGCGTTCGAAAATATTTGGCATGTTGGGCTACTCACTAAAATAATTCAAGTTCTTCCTGAAAATTCCCACAAATTAGAATAATGATTAAATTTAAAACAATGAGAAGATAACGCTGTATTAAGGAATATTTGCATTTCAAATTCGATTTATGTCCAGCTATTCTAGTTCTTTGTTTATTTTTCGTTGTCCCGACATAAACCTTAATACTATTCTCCAGATATTTTAATTCCAACTCGTTTTTTTTTATACAAAGTGGAATTTATTGTAGAGGGTGGGTGGGCCAGTCTCTATGCGCATTTCGCTAGTTGCTTAGGCCAGCTCTTCAGGAAACCTTAACCCAACTTTTAAGACGAAATGAGACATCCAACGAAAATCAAAATCAAAAACATTACAGTTTCAACAAAAAGCATCCACAACAAACAATTTGTTATTTTATTTTTCTTGAAAGGCTACTTAAAATACTCTATTAGCGTACTAACGTTATATCGCAGATTTAGTAGACGCAGTGCATAAAGAAGGAAGACCCTGAGCAGCAACAACGCCATCGCAAGGAGGTTTCGAGTTTATGGAAACTACAAATGCACAAAATGCTATACTTGCCAGAACCTCATCTCAACTTTGCCGTAAGTGTTTGCAATCGGAATGAACATAAATTCAGAAAGTCCAAATTCAACCTCAGAAAACCAGGTGAGTGCTTCCTAGAGTTAAGCATTTTTTACAAATTACACAACACACACACAATGAAGGAGGTCTCCTTTGTGTTACCTGGCGAAGGTGTGATAAAAATTAAAGCATTTCCGAATGCCTGAAAACACCTACTAGTTTTACCTATAGCGACACCTTACAGATGCCTACGTGATAAACGATGTTCATCTGCTACCAGATCATATGGTAAATAGATAACTTACAAACAATACAACACCAACGAATTGATGCAAATTTCACAGAACGAATAATGACACTGAAGATGGCACATAGCCGAAGCCGCGTTGTCTGCAAACAAAACTTGATAAGGGTTGACGGAAATTCGTTTCAAAGATCTATATAATTTTATCTTACGACGATATGAAGTAGCCACCAAGACCGCCCTTGAGATGAACACAACCTATGTCAGTGCTCAGATTCAGCCGGATCTAGACTGCTGAGCCATTGATAAGGGGTATTCACGGTCATATTTCTTAAATAATGGCATACATGAGAATTTCGTTATGAACCCACTCCCAGCTGGTTTTATTTCATTTCTATAACGAATCCTTTATTTAAATTTTATTTTAATTCAATTATTTATTAGCAAATCCAATTTGCAAACTCATGCTGCCACGCACTTAAAGGCATTAAAAGAAATTACAAAGCAAAATTCATTGTAATTTATAGGAGAATTACCAAAACATCAGCATTTATAAAGATGTTTCACAAATCACATTATTGTCAAGTCATTAAGCAAAATATTTATTGTGGTTTTTGTGCATTTACATGAAGCGAACACACAATGCAATTGAAGCACTTCTAGACCAAAGTAACTTTGACTTTTGTCATAAACACGAACGGTTGAGTGCGTGATGAAGTCATAACGCAATTACACAACCCTGCTTGTAATCACATTAATATTGTGATTACTTTCTAATGATGTAAAACAATGATGCATGTGCTTTTCACGATTATGTATAGAAGTTTATTGAGGGACGCTCTACATATGGAATAAGAGGTACTGCTGACTCTGTTAGAGATTTTGTGTTATTTACAAAATACTCTTATTACTTTGCTGTCTACTGGTGGAGGATAAAGTAACGTATTAAGCTTTAATTTTGAAGTGCGTTTGTTTTTGTTATTATTGCTAAGTACTTTTACGAGTAACAAATGGTGGGGGAGTGGTTCGCTTTAGCATTACTTAGAGCTTTTACAATACTTTGAACTGAAGCAATTCAGCTGTAAAAATTTGTAGTTTTTCCACACAAAAACAGGGATTAAGACAGGTAATCATGGAAAATTATGATCTAATGAAGGCAGTAGTGAATATTTAAAATTAACTTAGGAAAGAAATAAAATTTTGTTAAAAAATTAACACAGCTTTGGTACCTTTTTCGAAATTGCACCAGTGAAGAATAAAATTGCATTAATTTTGTAATTTTTATAATTAAAAATTTTGTTGGTCAACAAATTATTTAAATTATGAATTTTTTATACATTTTTTTCTGATAAACAACATCGTAAGGGACAAAAAAAAAGTACCAAGATGGAAAAAATGGAAAAATAATTTTTAATATATGTATCTAAGTTTTTCTGCCTACACGCATATAAAATAAAAGTGCGTTAATAATAAAGTCTTGGTCAATACCGAGAAATATACGGCGAATAATTTTAATACTTTTTGGAAAGAAAATGTGCCCTATGCCTTTAGAGCACGTTTTAAACTATTAGATCACGTAAAACGTCTTGTCACAAAATTCCATTAAAATTATAAAGTAGGGTGCAATCAATATGTAATCAGACTGTCAGAAAGATAGTCGTCGTATGGTTCGGCTCTCATTAGAAAAGTTCTTAAACGCGAAAACTTTTTATTTTAACAGGGTTGAATTTTTACAGGAGTAAACGCAGAAAATACCAAAAGCAGCTGTTGAACAAATACACAAGTCAACTAATTCGCCACCGACATCGTGCTGCCGCATATATTTTTTTGCAACTTGACCCGGCACAAAAACTGTCGCTATGCCTATGGGTTATTATTGTTTTCTGTTCACTCTAGTGCTGAAAATATTTGTCCTTTTTTACTTTCGATTAAAACCTTAAGCCGCTGAATATTCTAAAGAGCCACCGCCATCACCATATACCCGAAATTGCTCTACCATCGCCACCGAAATGGTCAACAAGAGTTGTCGCTGTAACATAAACTTTGAAACAACCAGTTCATTTCAAAATCCGGAGACTTTCAAGTAAGGAAGGGACATAAGTAGGATGGAGGTACTTTTTGCAAAAAAAAAAAAATATTCCAATTAACTAAACTTAAATCACACTATTTAAGCAAGTTATCATGGCTTTTAAACTCTTATGGTACTTTTTGTAAATAGTACTCATTTTAATTTCGCAAAACTAATCGCCTAAGAAAAGATTTGTTTATGGTGCATTTTTTATTACTGCAATAACTGACGAATAATAGTGCAAAAGGGAATAAAAATATTTGTGTAATTTCAAGTGACCAGCGAATTCGTCAATGCGGAACTGTTTTCACGTTGTATGCAAAACCAAATAAATGAGTTTGTGGCCAAATGTGCCTTTTGATTGTGGCAATTTACAAAATAAACGTGATTGTATTGGTAACAAACACAATCGAACTGTTCAATAAAAATGATGACAGATATTCGTAGTTAGAGAAAATATCTACGACAATGTAATACGTGCAAATTGCGAACACTTTAGATTGTGTTTTGTGGTAAAATGATTTTAAAAGCAGAAGAGTAGAGTTTATAAATAAGAAAATATACAATAATAAATGATTATAATACGGAGCATTTAAAATAGTGCCAGCGAATTTGTTTAAAATTACGGAACCTTAGAACTTGACAGAAGTTGACAGGGACCGAAAACAAGTTTTTTCTTGAACGTTCAAAATATTAAGTTTCTTTCGATATGAACTTAAATTTTAATAAAATCTCTAGCTTTTTAATTTTTTTTAAATTTCCTAGGCGTTCCTACCGAAGTAAGAAAGAAGTTATTTTAGTTTTATAGAGTGACTTCTCGTCAAATATGGGCAGATAAGCATCGCCCTACTATTAGAGGGTGTACAAAATAAGCTTAATTAAAGTTACATGTAAATGCACTTACTATCACATAAAAAACGATGATTTGCGCGAACAATAAAATTAAAATCTTATCCCGCCATAGAATTGTATTCTAAAGCGTGTTTTTTTAAGCCCAATAGTACTTTAAATTTTAAAAAATAACAGAAAAAAATTAAATTTTAATCAAACAATTTTTTTATTCAAAGGATCAACAATACACGGCTTTGAACATGAACAATATTGGGCTTCAAAGCGTCAGGTGGTGCTGGTTTATCACATGGGCCCACAAGCAATAATCGAGAGCTATCAAATCGTACGACTAAATCGCCAAATTTTGATTTCAATACGTCGATGGACGGTTGTCGTCCATGCCGCTGAGATTACATCTAGCCGGAAATGATGTCATCCATATTTTCAGAGAAAAAATCATTGAGCATGGTGCGGTAACGATCTCCATTGACCGTAACTCGAGATCCGCCTTCAGTTTTGAACATATAAGGTTCAATAATGACACCAGCGTGTAAGCCGCACCAAGCGGTGCATTTTACTGTTATGGTGTCTGTGTCATAACATAGGATCAGTTGATAACTGATTTTCCGGAGTATACTGATTATAAATGTCAAAAAAGTGAGCGCAGTTTAACAGTTTGGTTGCCAGTTAACCTTTTCCTAAATTATACCGGACGTGAAAAAACACCCTCTATCTACTCTCCCACTAAATAGTGTACGAGAAGACAATAACATTAGCAGTGAAAATATAAACTGGAAATCCCGAATTTCCTTTTTCAACTTTCCTGGAAAATTTGGGAAATTTATATTTAAGCAACTTTATTACTGCTTCCGTCGTAATCTTATATATGCGGCAGTGCGCTGTCGGCGGCGAAACAGTCGACTTGTTGATTTGTTCAACAGCTGCTTTAATTCGTCGTTTGTTTCTGTTAAAATGCAACCCTAATAAAATGAAAAAGTTTCAGGGTTTAGAAACTTTTCTTAAAGTAATGAGAACCATACGACTGTCAAATTTCGATCCGTATTTTTTTTTTTTTATCAAATTCATAACAAATTGCTTTCACACTATAATACTTTTTCATTTTACTTGAACTTTTGATCGATTTACTCGATCTACATATATTATTCCAAAAAAAGCGAACTACATTTTAAACGACTTTGATTCTTTATTTATCTACTCTTAATAGTCTGACATTCCTATGAAAAATGCGCAAGATATGAAAAATAGCTTCATAAATTTTTCCAAGTATCAAAAACCAAGAAAAAACTTCTTTTTAAATATTCACATTTCAATACTGTGAAAGCCACACACTCACACATACATATGTAGGTGCAAACACACATTTGACATTCAGACAAAAAAAGCTGCAACTTTGCTAAGCAGAAAAGCATAAAATGTTACCCCACCGCATATCACTGTCAGACCAGAGAGAAATATTTGAAATAAACCGCAAATTTATGCAACAGATTCAGTCACAAGGATGAGCCTGAAATGACGACGGTTATTTACAATCACTCTGGCATAAATCAGCATCAACTAACTATTTGTTTCAACACTCCAGCCTGTCACATACATAGTTAAAGATTTGTTACGAAATCAAGAGCAAGACTAGTTTAAATATTGAACAATCTCTACGTGAAACAGACAATATGATGTAGGAAGGAAGCAACCAAATATTAAAGTCTTTCGTTTGCATGCAAAGAGTTGACAGCAACAATCAAAAACAGTATAAAAATGGGGCGAAAGTATTTAACCGCATGTACCACACATGAACTTATACCTATGCCAGTATAGGGTGTTCTGTTCAGACGTACGTAGGCAAACAGTAATATGCAAAACGTCGGCATTACTACGGGCCGTAGATGTGAGAATTCGAAATGATTTGTAATCGCTTCAAAAACTGTTAAAAAATGTCACTTCCAAATTACTGTTCTATATCATTTGACGGCAGGCATGGTGCGCCTTCCAGGTCGGTGGCCAAATTCAAGATGTCAGATTCGGTCACCATCCGGCCACTGGCCGTGAAAGTGTATATATGACCTCCGCAGAGTTGCACTTGGCGAATTTAATTCAGAAAATTGCTCCTTTCAATAACCCAATACCTTCATGTTAAGGCCATTTGGCCCCTGTAAGGACTCAAGTACATTTGGAAAAGAACCCAAGATTTTTCGGAAAATCATCTTTATCGCCAAAGCGCATTTTTGAACAAATGGCAATATTAACAGGTAATATTGTCATATATGGACCGATACCAACCCACGCGAGGTTCAACAGGTGGTAAAGGATAAACAAAAGCTTAGGCCTACGTCGTCACGTGATGGTACTTCTATGAAAACAACGTTGGCAAGACCATCACTAAAAACCAATTTCTTTTGTTAGTATGCCGCTGCCAAAGAGATTTCTGAGTGAGCGATTGGACCCCGCTAGGCTCTTTGGTAGGGAGTAATAGACCGATGCTCTCAAAGTCTACATAACACAGGCCTGCGCTCAAATTTAGATAGCCTAACACCGTGCATTGCCATTAATTCTGGCTTTATTTTGATTTTATGCTTCGCTGGCGGTGTTACTTAGTGATTTTTTGGCTAAAACCTAGATCTTCGGTCAATAATTCCAGGGCTCAATTATTAAACTATGTATGGTCGTTCCACCTCAATTTTTGCGTTTAAATTTAACCGCAAAATAAGTCGGATCGACTCTCTGGCGATGCCAAATTCAGCTGAAACGAATCGGCATTTTTTGAGCTTATTCGATAATGCCTACTTCGGCGACTGTTTTCTACTGTCTAGTTGGGTGACTTAAGGCCCAAAAGAGGGTACTCACGCCCAAATATTTCCACGGTGGGACAAATTGGCAGCGCACTGAGGCCATGCTGACGACCGACCTTAAGGTTGCCGAACCTCAGTTGAATTATGATAATATTTTTAATTTCCGCAGTCATGAAACGATGTATGATAAAATGACAAACCTCAATATATATTTTGACAGCAGGGTGGCATTTGTAATTTTGACAGCTACTGAAATATAGCAATTGTAAAACTATGCTCTCGCTATATAAAGCGAAGGTCGTTAATACGTCTGACACAGCTTAATTCATTCTATTTAAATGTCGCTCTTATGGAAAAACCATTTATAAGTGTTAAAAAATCACCCTTTGAATGAAGACATACGTGTGGCCTCATCAACATTTTGCAACAAGAAAAAAGCGAAAAGATTTAAAAATTGTTATAAAAGGCAACAAAAATCAGAAAAATATTAAAATGAATAACATCCGTTTCTTGGAGGAATTTAATTGAAGAGTTTATTTAATGAAAATGCGACTGAAATATTTTTATTCAAACTCTGGAAAATACCCTCCCCCATTGCACAATTTTGTTGAATAATACACCCAATTAAAATATCAAGTGAATGGCATTTTTGTTGTTACCATTGCTTCTTCTATGCCTTGTGGCATTTGAAATTAAGCAAATTTCTACTTGATTAGACACACGGCGTTTATCAGCATTCAGGAAAATAACGTTTGCAAAGACTTGAGTTCAACCACAGAATTTGCATTCGTGTAAAATGCACAGACAATAAATTCCAATTAAATATTTTCTAGTGATTTGTTCTTTATTATTTTTGTTTCAAATGAATTATGCACTAATGACGGTTGCATAGAAAAGAGGGGCCTATAAATGTCTTGAATGGGCTTTTATTTCCATAAAATTGTTTTACATTAAAAGGATAAACTTGACTGTGTTAAAGTTATTGGAGGAATGTAATGCAAGAGACCTTGGTAATGACAGGAAATAATCGATATACAATAAACTGTGCTTTGTATCTTCGGAAAGTTTGATGCCCAAGCCGTATCCCACTGCTGAATGTCGATATTGGCTTTACAACGAAGGAACTTTTAACTCCATAGTCAGCGTTGGGTTAGCCGCTATTAACCAGTGTGGTTTGCCGTCAGCTAGCAGGCATGTTATGGGCTACTGGAACTCAGTACATTAATGGGGAGAAGTTAATACTCTCTTATAAATAATCCACGATGGAACAGCATATGGTAGGGATGCGTGGCTAAGAGGGTGATTGGTCTCTAGTATGCGAACTGTGGCTACCAGTTTAAATACGGGCTCTGTGCGGTTCGACATCTTTTTCTTCATTACAGGGATGAATCAAGGAGCCTCGCAAGAGGCGGAGAAGTTAATTTCTGAATAAACTACGGATTTAGCGAGGAATTCGAATTTAATTTCTAAAACTCCACATGTCTCATAATACTAAGTACCAATACTTTGTTCTATTGAAATCATAAAAAGTTGCACAAAGGTATTACCCAATCAGAAGGCAGGATATTCTTCAGAAAAGAGAACGCCATCAGTAGTAGATTTTTGATTCTAAATTTGATATCCGGACAGAGTGAGTTGGTATAAATTTTTGGAATGAATATCCGTCATCCCTGGTCACATGGCACAAACCCTAAACTGGTTTGTCTCCGAACCCACCTCGACAAGAGACGACGGTAGTTCGTTTTAAAAATCAATTACACTCTTGTGAACAAGATTTGTGTTCTTAAAAAGTCTTTTACAGAAAGCTTCACCTTAATGCGCGGTGTTCATGAATAACCATGCCTATACGCTTTTGTCGATTTTGAGTTATTACTGGCAAATTATTCAAACGCTCTTTACATGAGGCTGAATATGTTTGATTTTCTTTTGTTTAAAAATACTACATTGTTTGGAATCATTTTCAGTATGTCGTCGTACATAGGATACTGCGAAATACTTCCCGCTTAAAAACATTAATGAGCACATACGTTGTTTTTTCTGTACAAATTTTAAATTAAGCAAAATTTAACTTGATAAAAACTTAAAATTACTTGAGACTAAAAACCTAAATGGGTGGCTGCATTAGTCCCATTTTTGTTTTTGTTTTGATGATATACCATCTGTGGTGTGTTAACATAAGTTGTTATATTTGCACACACTTTTTGGGTTACAACTCAATAATAACAACTTTGTTGAGTTTTTTTTTTCATTTCTCTAAAATTGCAATCTCATGAGCCTCCAGTATGTTCAGACATTTTATACGGATTTTTAGGCCGCCTATTAAAATTTTGAATTTCAGACTTAAGTCGTTATTTCAATCCAACTAAAAAAAAAATGGCGATGCAATTCGTGCTAAATTTTTATCGACGGAGTTGAAGGCATTTTCATCAAATCCCTTTGTACCAGAAATATACATAGGGTTCTTCAATATTATTATTTACGAAATTATTATTTTTAAAGTTCATAATTATTATTGGCTTTTAACATTTATTATAATATTGGGAATTCAATATTGTAAGTTTGAGTGTTGAAAGTCTTTCCCGATAAGTTGTTAATTATGAGTGTTTGAGAGCACAGCATTACTTGTGCCATCGCATGTATCCAGCCTGAACGATCCCAAAGTAACAAAAACGTAACTCCATGAGGGAAGCTAAAGCGGATATTTGAGCTATGGCATATTCCAAGTATGTACCATTGATACGCCTTTAAGAATAAAACGTATAAATTATTTAAGGCAGTTACGATAACCTTTCGCTGGGTAAATATTATTTTTATTTTCAATTGCCGGAAGATTAAACAAAGAAACATGACATATTTGATCATTATCGTTGTTGAGTCAGTGCTCCTCCATTCATTATTTTTCGAGTGACAATCACCCTTTAGCCCTCACATCGACCAAAGTAAGTGTCATCTAGCACATTGTCATAAAGTCTTAAAGGAATATTTTTACTATTATTTTTGCATAAAGAAATGGAAAAAGATTTATTACAAATCCTTGGTTAACTTCAGATATTTGCTACGACAGTCATTTTTTCTCCTTCTTAGTTGGAGAACTTGTCATTGTGTCCATACAAGAAAATCTACATTTTGCTCTATTTATTTTCTTTTATGGTCGCTGGTGTTGTGTTTTTAATACTTTGACATACATACTTTGACGTGAACCTGTAATTGAGGCAACTTTTCACTTATAAAGTGAAAGTTTACTTTAACATGAGGCTGAGTTGGAAGCAGGCAGTAAAATATTATTTGTAAATTATTGTCATGGACATTTCATATAAAAAGAGAGAACAAGTGAGATGACTACTCTTCATACCACAAAGGGACAATTAAGTTGCCAACAATAAAAAAGAGTTTCACAGATCTCCGCACATATTAATTTCTTATGGCCATATTAATAGCTTGCGTTTTAAAAGATCTAACAGAAATAGGTACATTGATATCCATTCGTGTAAAATATTAATATTAAGGACGAAATGCCAACTTGCCACTCGTTGTACCACAAAGAGACAGTAAAGCTTCATTTGAGCTCAACTTAGAAAAAAATATTTTGTAAAGGGTTTTCGGTCTTTTGCAAGGTAAATTTGACCAAATTTTTTATAGGGTCTTTCGTAAGCCCGAAAGAACTTACGAAAGGGTTAACTGTCCAGCGAACTGTTAAACTGCACTCACTTTTTGACCTTTACTATCAGTATACTCTGACAAACGGCGCTACCACATCATCCATATTTATTTTGAAAATCAATCAGCTCATCCGGTGGTCGATAAGGCTTATTTTTGGTTTAACGGGTTTATTAAAAAAAAATTGGCGCGTGTGCAGTGACACCAATACAGAACAGATCCTACAGTGCAAAAGTACCAAAAACCTAACTGCCCTTTTAAGAGCAAGGCAGGCTTTTAGTTTCAATGATGTAGTTATTTGATTGTAAGATTCAAATGCTTTTTACATCTCTTCATCGCCTAATCTTTCGAATGTGCAAAAAAGTACTAAACCCCTCCACTGCCTGCTGTTTTTTTTTTGTTGTAGAGAAGGATAAACTAGAAAGTGTGTCTCTATAGTTATTAGTTTTTTCTTAGCGAGTCTATTCGAAGCTGATAGATTGGCGACAACAGTGTCTTTTTTGCGATGTCTGTTTACTATTCAGTCACCGTGGCATGTTGCCCAATTCAGCAACACTTCAAACTGATAAACTTTATTATCGAAAATTTGGACCGAAAAGTACTTTTTAGATTCAAATTCACCACAATTGACTTTCTGCATGAACGATTCGAGTGAACGGTTATCTTAATTGGGGGTGACGTAATTAAGCTACCAAAATTGGACAATTTAAGACCGCTAAACTCTTTTTTGTGGCGTTTTGTATTATTGTAGTGCTATGTCTATAAGTCGCAATCAAATTCAAAATATAACTTAGAACATCACAGTGTAGCGGCGGATATTTCCATAGACCTCAATGTCGACCTGCCCTTACTGAAAAGCCCTTTATACAGACAAGCTTCGTGTGCTTTGGGCTACAAGCATATGATATTCGACAACTTTTTAGTCCCTGGTAGTCATAGGTCGTGGGTTGGATTTCCACCAGAGACTTTGGTCTGCCTCACTAAAACGAGTGAAGGTGTATGTTACAATTCTCCGTAATTTAAGTTAGAATCTAATCTGTAGTTGTATTGTGACATTTAATAAAAAAAAAAGACTTTGTAGAAACTAAAATTTAAATTTCATTTTTTCCATATTGCAATCAGTCGATAAATTATTTTCTATTTCTTCAATCTTAAGTTATGAAAAGTGGAATGCGTCCGTATTTAAAATGAACAGTACTTTAGTATTCCTGGTTGGTTATCTTGGCCACGCACTTGTGTAGCATAGGAAGCAGTAAATATTTTGCTGTAGGATTATGGATTATGGATTAAAATGAAAAATTGATAATCCTTTAGAATATCACACTTTAATTTTTATATATTCTACCGTTTCATATCTCTTTCCATTTTCACTGTCTCTGTTTGTATTAGAAATATAAAAGCACCTTCACATATTTCTCTTCTTCAGATTTTGCTGCTGTCAATTTGTACTTTCTCTAAAGTATGCTTGCATGCTGCTACGATGTTGATAAAAAAATATTTAGTCCTTTTAAGTAAATTTAAGGACACATAAAATGGAGCACAAAGCGACTTTAGTGAAATTATACAATTTAAAAAGACAGAGTTTTTTTTTATAAAAACTGCCTACTTAGGATAATCTTAAAAGATAGACCTCTTAAAAAAGCATCCTTTTATAAAAAATATATTTAATAAAGATACATTTTTGAAGAAAAAACACACTATAAAAAAGGTTCTTTTTATCAAAAGTGTCTTGTATAAAAATTAAATTTTAGTAAGGCGAAATTTAAAACAAAATATATTTTGAAAAAGTACCATTTTCTAAAAGAACCTTTTGCAACAAGGATCTGTTATTAAGAGCACCTTCGAATAAATTATTTCAAAGGGGGTCTTTGAAAAAAATAACGAAGGGTATCTTTGAAAAAGATACCGTTAAGAAGTACCTATTATAAAGAATACGTTCAAGAGGAAAAACTTTTTAAAAAGCACCTTTTATAAACAATACTTTTTCTACGCAGATCAATTTGAAAAATAATTATATACAGAGTACGTTTTACATACAGCGAAGCTTTAAAAGTACCTATAACATAAAGTTGTTAAAAAAAAAATGCAATTACTATAAAAAATACCGTTCGTAAAGAGCACCTATTATAAAAAGTATCTTTTAGAAAAAATATCTTTAAAAAGTATCTTTTATAATTAACACTAAATATAAAAAGTACCTTTAATGAAAGGTATCTCTATAAAGAGAATGATAAAGTGCACTTTTTATTAAAAAGTACTATTTTAAATGGTTCCCTTTAAAAATGGTACTTCTTATAATCAATGTCGTTTATAAAAGGTACTTGTTATTAAAATGTCCTTTTCCAAAAGATTTATTTTATAAAATATACTTTCGACAAAGGGTACTTTTTGTAAAAATAAACTATTTAGTCAAGAAATTACTTCTTATTGAAATTTGCTTCATTAAATGCGTCTTCTAAAATTCTCTATGTTCCGCCTTAAATTAGAAAGTAATGAAAAATGTTTATCAAAGACCTCTCGGTCAAAAAACTCAAAAGAATAAATATTTGCTATGCAGGTTTTCTTATTTGCAAAAACTGCTGATGAAGTGTTTGGTTGAATTGGTTTTGGTTACCTAAAGGCACCGAGAACGTATGAGTAATTTTTAATACGATTTAACGGGAGTAGGCTTGGCTACGTATGAGAGATTTTTAATTCATTCAAATTATGGGATTTTTTACTTTTAAAATTAAATAATCTCAATTTTTTAAATTGTGGCATCCGTTCCTTTAGGACAAATTTGTAAACTTAATTTATCGTAAATTTTAAAAACTTTTGTTAATTTATTTTAAAATTTCGAAACAGATATAAGTGAAGAGGAATATTCTACATTGTACGTGGCTGCGTGTTATGTATGTCGGTTGGAATCAGTTGGCCTCAGATGGTATCTAAGCATGTTCGAAGCTTATAAGGTGAGAAAAAGTCGACATCGTGGCGCCATAACTCTTGCCTAATTAATTGGATTGGCAATGTTAAAAAAAGGACAAACAAACAAACAAAGACAGCGCACATAACAAAACGTTTTAAATATTTTCGCACACAAAAAAAAACATTTCAAAATTACAATTACTACGTGCGTTTCCTGGTGAATGTTTACGAATAAAGTTGAAGAATACAAAAAAACCAAGACAAGCAAATTCTGCTAGGCTAAAAAAACATTGCTGTCTCAGGACTGTGTTTTTATCTGTAAATTTTGTTATACGCGAACTTTCTTTATTGATAAGGTTTATTAACTATAAATTATCGATACAGAAAATGCTTGTAATCGATAATTTCCTGTCATTAATAAGTTCTCCATACGAAAAATATACTTTATCGCCAAACTTTGTTTTTAAATATTGTTTTCCTATCGATAAATTTTCGATTATAATAGTAGTTCTTTCTCAACGATGATTAATTTTCAATACTAGATTTTACCCATCGATAATAAATTCTCAACATAGAAATTAGTTGTTGTCCATGATTAAGTTTCGATAAATTTATGAATTACGAATCCTTTGCTATCTATGAGAAATTTGCGACATATAACTTTATTGCTATCGATAAATTTTCGATAAAGAAAATTTTTGCCATTAGTCATAAAACGATAAAAGATAATAATGTTTCCATATAGAAAATTATTGTTATCAACAAATTTGTGGTGTAGAAAAATTTTGCAATCGATAAACATTTCATATACAAGTTTTTTGATATCGATGATATATTTTGGACAAAGAACATTTTCGCTATCAAGAAATTTTTGGTGTAGACATTTTATGATACCGATTATACATTTTTTATAGTCAATTTTGCTAACGATAGATTTTTGATATAGAAAATTTTGCTCTCGATATTTTAGACTCTTAATGATAAATTTTCGGTATAGAAAATGTTTGCTATCGATATGTTTGATATTCGAGAGAGAAATTTTTTACGTGGTAAATTTCGGATATAGAAACTTTTTGCTACCCATGATAAATTTTCCTATATAATTTTTTTACTATCGATAAATTTTCGATATGCATAGGAGTTCTTTGCTATCAATAATAAATATGCTTTGTATATAATTTTGCTGCAAACTAGATATTATATGACATTTTTGCTATTAATAAATTATGGATAAAGACTCTTTTTGATATACATATAAATGTTTTGTTATCGTTGATACATTTTCGATGTATTAAATTTTTGTTATCGATAAATGTTTGATATAAAAACACATTTCTACAGTTCTGGGGGCAAAATACGGTTTTCAGTAGTGGTCGAAATTTCAAGAGAATTTTAATGGAAATTCCTTTAAATTAAATTCTAAAGGCATTTGAGCTGATAACTAAAATGATTATTCCTGATACCTGAACATTTTAGAAAACATGCTAGAATGTTTTTGAATGTGTTTTTTTAATACAAAAAATATGTAACCATAATTCTTTCGGTGTTTAATTATTTAAATACATATTTCTATATTTAATTTTTTAAATAAAGAAAACAAAACAAAAGTTTGTATCTCTACAGATGTTTTTCTAGATCTTGTTTTGTTCCACCATGACCTTCTTCAATAGAAAGGCATACATACATACATATGTATATTTGACATAAAATAAACTCACGCACACAATTGTACATTTCATATATTTATTCGACTAAAAAACAAAAACAAAAGAATTTAAAGCAAGAACGAACATTCAAACAATGTCACTGTAAAACGTTTGTGTTGTTTATTTTGCAGAAATGCTGCCTTTCTATTTTAATATTATTTTACACTTTTCCCTTTGCTACAATTATTTAACAGTTAAGTTTTCTGCATGCGCTGCCTTTAACTACAAGTCTAACAAAATGGCTGAAGATTAAGTGTGGCTGCTGCGAGCCACGTCAAAGAGTCAACTGTATATTAAAATAATTGCAAATGTTTATACAAGGAAAGGGCGGAGAGGAGTGATACGAAATTTCGAACCATTGTAAATGCTGCATAAATATTTAGTTACTTAAGTGAATTGTTGTAGATATAAAATGTAATACTATCTACACCGAGCGCACAGACTAAAATTCCTTGACATGAACTTGTTGTCAGTTAAAATAAAGAGAAATTCATGTATTTTTTTACGTCACGGCCTTTTTTTGTGAACCAAATTCAAACACTTGTAGAAAAGTATGTGGGAAAGTGTTTGTTGTTCTTTCGTTATTCTGATCTGAAACGTAAGTTTTTTAAGACAGAGTAAAAAATATTGGCTTAAGCACCGCATACATTTAACTTTCTATAAAAGAGAACATTTTAAAACAGAGCGGTTATTTATGTTTTAAAGTATTAAAGAAATAAAATTAATATTTCTTCACTACCAAGAACCTTTTGCCGATGCTGTTTCATGTTCCAAGTTAAATATTGCATAACTTCAATGGGATCTCAGCATCATATTTGGTTCATGTTTTACTCCTGGAATTCTCATTCAACACTGATCTAGGAACTTAAAATGAGAGAAGTCTAATGTCGAGAATCTCACCGCAGAAACAAAAGATATGTTGGAGGAAAAGAACGATATGGTTTTAAATTGGTATAAAGAAATCCCACTTCACGAACGAGAGAGAAAAAGAGAAAGAGAGTCACATTATATCAGTGAAGGAGGATGTAAATAAACTGTGAAAAGAAATTTAAACTAAAACCGAAGAAGTGTTTTAACTATTTTTTTAAAAAGACATTGCAATGAAGAGTAGTGCCTTGATTACACGTAACGAGTAGAGAGTGGCGAAATAGTAAAACGGCGTAAAAAATAAATCTCTTAACTGAGTGGAGAGCGGCTGCCGAGTGCATGAGCACATGTAATGAGCGAGTCAGTGAATCGCTGCGAGGAGAACAGTGGTATAGCGAGAAAGTAGTGCTCGGCCTAGTAAATAAAATGTAATTCTCATGAATATCTCGCTATTATACTCGCCTTACTGTTTTGTTGAATCGACCACTCGAGTTATAATCTTTGCATGTAAGCAAGGCATAAGCCTCACAATCCCCCAATATTAGTTGATTGGCCGAAGTTGAGGGCTCTTTGATATAGACTAATAGTGGCAAGTTGCCAGATCTGTATTGGAATTCTAATAATTGGTAATATACTTTTCTTTAAGCCTTCATTCTGGACTTTAAGGTGGGTTAGGTTGGCCTTTCTACACGCTGTTCCCCAAATAGATATTTTTAGAGGTACAACAACAAAAGGAAGACGATTCTCATGGCGGAAAATTGTGAGGCACTCGCTACACTTTAAATTTAAAGGGGCAGGCTTCAACCTAAAAGAATTTAAGCATACAAGTTGCAAAAAGGCTAAATAACCTAAGAATATAATTTAAAGAAAATCTAGTTCTATGTGCACAAATTGAAGCCGGCAATATTAAATACTCCACCAACTTTATCACTGGGAAACATTTTAACTTTTATACGAGTAAGTAAAGTAAGTAAACAAGGCTTAAAATAAGTTTGGGTTTTTTAACTAAAAGCATAAGTTAAGTATCGAATATCAGATGATTATTAAGTACTTGCGAGGAATATCATTATCACAAATTAGTAAACAAGACCACTTTATTCGAAAGTACATAAAAATTACTGCGTTGCCATAATAATATTTTTCACTTTATCCATTTTATAGCTATTTTTACTCTTTCTTGTACTTCTAATAAGTGTCTTACTTCTACTTGCAGAACCTTTTTGACAAGAGCACGAGTACGAGGCATTTCTCTCAAGGTTTTCTACTTGTTTGCTCGTTATTATTTATTTTTTATTTACAGAAAGTTTTATTTATGTTTTAACTTGGATTCTCTGTGTTTCAAATTTGTCAAAGCAACAAATCTTGTGTTTAAAGAGGTTTAAATAAAATTTAAATTGAATTAATTTCAGCTGAAAGTATTAGATTCATTCCAATTTGTGTGTTTTATTCAGGGAATTCCGGGTCCATACAAGAAATATTCTTAGAAAATGTTGGTGGGTTTGGTTTTGAATAAAAAACAAAAAATTTTGAAATTTGAGGAACCTTTTCCTTCCTGTCTGTCTGTTTGCAAACTTATCATTTCAGTATAGCTGGATAAATTTTTATAAAATTTAGAATACCTGTGATAGTATTTATGTAAATATATAACTGTAGGAATAATCGCCAAAATAAAATTCACCACAAATCCAACAGCGAAAGGCTGAACATTAAAGCAATAACAACAACTAAAAACTTGGAGTTCTGTTTTGTTGGTGAGCTAAACAACATGGAAAATTCTCAAAAAATCCTGCTTGCATACCAAGAAATGTTCAGTAAACTTTTGAACGAAAATTTTTAGAATATCTGAAAAATAAATAAAAGCAAAAATAGCATACGTTTTTAAACCAGAAGCGTTAATATATTGAGCCGCCTGAACACCGGTTATATTTCATATTGAATCATATTATTTTGACTTAACTTTATTGAATACAATCAACATGTTCCTGTTTCGACATACAAAAATCAAAATAATATTTAAAGATACCTTGAGTACAACAAGAAGCCGTAAATGATAAGAAAAGTGAAATAAGCGATAAAAAATACTGCTGTGCCAGGTGTTATAAATAATTCTCATTTTGTTTATGAAACTGAAAGTTTAAAATAACATATTTCTAGGCTTGGGTACAGGTTTCCTTATGAGCTTCAGCATTCAACGTAATGAGCAAAAAGACCAGCTTTTCCCCTAACAATAATTTTGACTTCTTAATAATAATGGGAAAATCAGAAGGACTATACTAGATTAAATATATGTTAGTGCTTTCTTGAAAATAGTGCGACACTTACATCTTTAAGCGTTAGTAATTAAGTTGAGCGTTTTACCCATACACAATACAATTTGAGTACAATCTCCTTCAACTACTTTATTTCGTAAACAAGTCATTTTGAGGAAAGATGGCATCGGATGCTATTCCGTGTCCTTGTATCCACGAATGATGTTGTGCGACATGATCTTTCACGTTGCGACCTAGTTGTGAAACTTGCCAAAAATGCAATCCCTTTGATTTTTCGTACAACCTTAAGACAATTTCATACAAAGAAACAACACACTCTGCCATCTCGAGCACAAGCTCCTCAAGTTGTACCAACATTCGAAACTTGGCTTTTCTTAAGGAAGTGATATCCATTTGCTTTTCACACTCTCTAATTGTAAGTTTTGTTGTAACTCTCGCTGTGGATGTGTAAAAACAGAGTAGATATGTGATATTAGTATCCCCTTGGAACCATATCCGCTTGGAACCATATCCCACAAATTACTGTAAAGCCTTCAAAACTAAGTTTCAAGAATTCAGTTCCAATAATGGATCGTCAGAAGCAATAACTAAAATATTTAACGATGCTAGTTATAAAAAAATAAAATAACGATATGATAGAAGAACGCAGACAGATAAAAAATAAACAAGCAGGTAGTAATGATGCGTCCCAAATAGAACGTATTGGTTTATGCACAAAACACCCGGAGCTATGTTTGCATGTAAAGAAATGCGCATGCCAAAAGAATCGGGGATGAACAAGATGTCTGTGTGGAAAGCCAGCGTATAATTGTGCGTCCGTTAGGGACAATGACGGGAAATTAATAACTGCAGCCGATAAACAATATATCAGATGGGAGGAACATTTCAATCAAACCCTCAATAATCCTAAAGGACTTATACCCGTAAGCCAGCACAAAGATAACTCCAATAGCTGTCGAGGGATAAACTTGGATGTGCCTAGTAAAGCGGAAGTAGTAAATCCTATAAGAAGTCTGAGGAATGGTAAAACTTCTGGAAATGCATAAATAGCATAACAGCTGAAGTCACTCGGTGTTGTGTAGCATAATTGGCTTCCATTGTTGCAAAGAATGTGGAACGAAGAAATCTTACCATCATCGTGGAATAATAATAAATAAACATTATAAGGAAAGCAAACCTGCATGACCGCAAACACTATCGAGGAATAATTTTACTGCCAATTCCAAGGAAAATAATGAGCAAAAAAATACTTAATCGAATATGAGAAGCAAACGCGGCATGAAAACCAATTTGGGTT
The DNA here is from genome assembly GCA_963932375.1 of Phania funesta. Classification (NCBI taxonomy): domain Eukaryota; kingdom Metazoa; phylum Arthropoda; class Insecta; order Diptera; family Tachinidae; genus Phania; species Phania funesta. The sequence goes on from OZ010652.1 coordinate 51,341,198, forward strand.
CCGTGAAAATCGCGCTGGTGTGGATCTTATAAATAGAGTGAGAACCATTTTTGAACAATGCACTGATTTCAAAACATCTGTTTATAGATTTTAAAAAAGCAATTGACAGCACTAATAGATTTCAACTACCTGGCCAGCGTTGTTGGAAATACGAGAGGAACCGAATAAGATGTCACGAGCCGGATAAACAAAGCTAAGCTACGTTTGGTGTGTTAAACAACATGTGAGACTTGGAAGAGTACAAGCAGTATCGACAAACGTTTACAGACATTCACAAACAAATGCTTCAGAAATATTCTGGGTATATAGTGGCCAAAGAGAATCAGTAATGCAAAATTGTGGGTAAGAACAAATCAAAAACCAGTGCCCAATGAAATAAAATGTCGCAAATGGCGATGGATTGGCCATGTACTTAGTAGACCTAACGATAAAATGTGCTTGACAAGAGCTTACATGGAGCCATCAAGGTACTCGACGCCCCGGCGCACCCTCAAAAACTTGGCAAATAACTATTGAAGAGGAGCTACGTGCCCCAAATTATACTTGGAATAATGTCGTGAAGCGAATAATAGAATGAGATAGAGAGGAGTGGTTGAGGCCCTAAGCTCCAATGGAAGAGAAGAATGGCAGAAGAATAAAACGATTATTATCGGGAAATATAAGTGGAAACCGCGGATGCAACATAAAAATATTTAATTTAATAGAAAAAAAGATAGAACAACAAAAGTCAAACAACTTTTGTTTAAAAACTTTAATAAAACTCGTTTTCTTTCAAAATCACTCGTTGTTATAGACGATTTTCTGTATAACTGAAAATGACAATTAAAGAAAAATTAAAATAATTTTAAAATAAAATGCAAAACATTCATTTCATTGGATTGATTTGAATATCTAGATGCAACTTGCCTCTCTCACACACTTTTTAAATCACCGACAATTTTGCTGAACAACTGATGCAGTCAGTTCTAAAGAATTAGAAAATGTCTATTAGGAAAATAAACACATAAAATGAAAGATTAAAAATTTACAAATAATTAAAATATTCCACACAAATTGAGGCGCATTGATTGTGGGCGAAAAAGCCAACTGCCAGATAGTTTTGTACAAAGCAAACTTTTATGTATTTTTTTTTACATCATTATTCTACAACAAGAAGATTATTGATTTTGCAACAAACATGCAGTGAATTATTTTCCAAATAAACAAATAAATTTATAAAATGATAGAATTGTACATGGCGGGGTAAAGGGTTAAGGCAAATAAAAATTAACACGCCAGCTAAAGCGATTTCAATTGCCACTTTAAAACACACATTTGTAAAATAGTCGAAGTTATCACAGCCATTAAGTTGTAGAAATTATTAGCAGGACACTTGGAAATTATTACAAAATTTTATCGACACTCCAGTTCAGTTGTAAATACACGCCCTTGGGTGGGTAGTTATCACGGTTCAAGTGCGCAGGCAATTCGTAGTACCGTTGAAAAGTTTGAGCTTGAGTGTACTCTTTTGAACTTTGAGCCACCAACTGGACAGAAATTGTTGCGAAGTAGAGAAAACATAATATCGAGTAAGGCCCAGAAATATCGATTGCATCCCGACCAGCTGATCGGCTTATCTTGCGATTCGATATATATACATCCCTATAAGATTGTGTTGCCACAAGAACTAAAGCCGGAAAACAGATTTTTGAAAAAAATAAAATCACCTTGAAGTACAGCCACCGGAGCTGGGCGGTCATTTGAATGACCTGCTCTTCCGTACATAATGGCATAAGTGTAGCTTTAAAATTAAGTCAGCATCAGCTTGATATCTCACAGAGTTGTTTTTTTTTTAATATACAAAATTTAAAAACAATCTATTCGTAACTCAATGTAATTATTTACACTGCGAATCACTTAAAGGAATTCTGATTTCTATATCATTTTTAGACGATTATATATTGTAACGTGCCGTTACAAATTTACAAACATAAACACACCCACTATTCACACCGAACCACAAACATTAGTCATAGGTAGTTAACATACCGTACTGACACATACCTTATTAGTACTAGGTAGCCAACATATTACGAAACACAATATACAAGTTCTTTACACGTTATAATTCTCATTTAGTTTATAGTAAATATTGGATATAGTGCGGAGCGTCGGCCAATTAAAGGGGAGCAGTTATCGTTGCTTTACAAACTAGAGTTACAAGGAGGCCACTTGAACTGTAGTCCGAGAGTTTTACCGATTCTTGATCTGGCCGTAGTAGAACCGTAGATTTGTCGAATTCAAGGTCTCCCGATTGTTTATTATTCGTAGTTTAGTCGCAAGATGATTATACGATTTCCCGAAATTATCCACTATTCTACGTATTGAATCGCATCTTGCCAAAATTCTTGGTATTTAATGTTGAAAGCTATGGTAAAATAACAAAAGGACGCACCAAAATGGCCACAACGCTTAGAGACACGCAGCCATGTTTCGGAGAAAATTCGCACAGTTCGTTATATTTTAAAGTTGTGTCCGTTCACAGTTGATAGAAAACTTCAGAAGAATCCACCATAGAATACAATGTCGTGGTAAAGGAATTGGTTCAAAATTTTATTTTCTAAAAAAAAGTTTCATTATCGATGGAACAGATATATACAACTTTCATTTTCACGACCTAAGAAAGGAAGAAATATTTTTACAAATAAGACACAGTAGGGAAGAAGGAGTTATGGTAGGGGGCACAATATCCAACTATTTCACTATCGACTTGGTATTTGAAAAAGAAAATACGACTGGAGCATCGTACAAAAGGATATTAGAAGGTGCGTTTCTACAATTTACAAACTTAGTTGGACCTATACCACAGACCTTCCAATACGACAATGCTTCAACTCACATTGCCTGGTCTGTAAAAGTGTAAATTCGTGACCAAGATCTTTTTAAATTGGCCTCCATATTCTCCGGATCTTAATATAATTCAAAATGCCCGACGGATAGCAATTTGATACAATGGATGCTTTAAAGGACGGAATTAAAAATATAAATATATTATATTGGATCGCTGTGCCTAAACGAATTCTTGAAATCATTTATGTTATAGTAGCAGCATCCTTTACTACATTTTTTATTTTACTACTATTTAATTGAACTAAATTTCAAACTAAAATTCAAGTTATATAAAGCAATAATAATAATTTAGAACAGGTAATTAAAAAACAAATTGTTTTGTTAAAACAATAAACAACAACCACGTTTTCTGTTACTTAAATTATGGATCACCAGAATACAGGCTTTACAACGAAAACATTTGGTAACTCCCCAATATCTGGTTGACAATATATATTCGTTTAAAATTGGTCAAACTAAATTCCTTATTTAAGTGATGCGCAGTGTATGTAGGTGCTCTGCTTAAGCTTCAAATAAACATTTTTTTGTAGATGGAACCACCCTATTGTAGACTCACAAATATCTACGTGTTTAAGATTCTTAAATTTCACCATTCATGTGTTAGTGATACTAAACTCGTGTGAAGTCGCCTTGTGCTTTTAAGCCTTTTCTTTCGTAACGTAAAATATATGGGCTGGTTAAAAAGCAGAGCCGGTTTATAGCCAGAGTGAAAACCCACTTGGATACTTTAATGTTTTTAACAATTTTCATTTGTTTTTTACTTCTCTCCCCTTTTTTATGGCTTAAACTATTTAAAAAAACGATATAGTCTGGCTGCTGTGGCTGACAATGATTACGGAGACTAAAAACTTTATCGTCATTTAGGTGGATTTTTAAAAAGTTTTTCTTTTGCTTTGCAGGGGTTTTTTCGGGCAGTGAAAAGAAAATATTTTAGAGCTCTGTTCACCCCATTAACGGGCTGACTGTGGGCAGGTATGTATTCAAAATTAAGTTGTACTACTAGTACTTCGAAAACTTTTTAATGAGCTCTTAAGCAGAAAAGGAAGAAAATTAAAATTGTTCCGCGACTAAAGATAATTTTAATGAGGCTTTTATTTTCGTTGTTGTTCATGAATGTTATTTATTTGATTGAATATTGCCTGTGTGTATCAAGACTGTACATGTTCGTTGGCAAATAAAAGGGAGAACATGTTATTCCAGCTTCCATTTTAAGGTTACATTTTTCTCTGAATTATATTTATACAATCTTGCTTGTATTCTTACTTTAAAGAGAAAGTAATAAAATGTTTGATTCAAGTAAAATCATTTGATTTGTTCTAAACGGCAGACATTAAAAAAATATTGTAATACATTTTTATGAAAAGATGAGACGACTGAAAATCACTGGCACCGTTCAAGTAACTTAAATTTCATTAAAAATTGCTTCTACTCTTAAAGTTCAATCAATATAAAGGGTGTTGTAAAATTCGTATCAGAGAAGGAAGCTGAAGACGTTGGTTAACAATGGTTACGCCACTGATCCGAAGTAAGGAACTATTGACAGCAAAAGAAGCTTGGAATGTTTTACCGGCTAAAAACTTGGCTAAACCCTTCACAGACAATAGGATCCTAAAACTAAATAGGAATGACCTTCGACATTTGATTGGTTTTCTGTCCGGCCACATCGCATTGAACTCTCGTCTGTGGAGGCAAAATCAGATTAGTTCTCTTTTGTGACGTGTATACCTTGATGAGGATGAAATTACGATATACATTCTTTTCGAATGTATTGTTTTAATTAGTGATCGAAGACGAATTCGGATGATATGTGTTGGGCTTTTCTGACCTCAGTGCTAATCCTCATTAGAAGCGTTATACAAACATTGATGATGTCATAAATGATCTCAGGCACGAACGATCCATAAGGCCAATGGACCAGATTGAACCTTCTTACTACTATTTTATTATGGTTGTATTACTGTTTTTGCTATGAAGAGAATTATTGAAAAAATGGATCATTCTGAGCGCCCAATAAAAAGTCTTTCAATTAATAAAATTGAAGCAGTGCAAAACAAAAACTGGCAACAACCATGCCATGCTTACGAAGTAAAATTGATCATGTACAACAGAGGGAGAGAAAATAAGAGAGAGAGAGAGAGATAGAGCGACAGACATAGACAGCAAGATGCCTATAGCACATAAACAATTGAATGACTATTAATTATCATAGCTGCTGTATTCCTAAAAACTATACCCAACCTGCGATTATCGTATTACAAATGCATTTAATTAATGTCACTATTTGATGTAAATTGTGAACTACAGGCGTCGTACTTTTGAAGAAAGAAGCATGATTAAAGTTTGACTTCTTCTGCTTTTTTATATTGGGATGTATTCTAAAAACACGTATCGTTTTGAAAGCGCCAAAGTGGTCGTCAGCTGACAAACAGAAAGGTATGGCTTGCCGTAACTGAGTACACTGTCAGAAGCTCTGACTTATATTTCTTCGTAGTGGCGGCCGGTAACAGATGCCTGTGTCTGCTAGAAGTTTGGCTAAACAAATCCAGAGAGTGGAAGTTAACACTAATTTATATAAATCCATAATTCCCGGTACAAAAGCATACGTAAGGGATGCGTGGTCAAGGGGGTGCTTGATTTCCAGCTTCAATACAGACTTAGTTCAAGCCGAGTTCACTACATTCAAGAGTAAAACCAGTAATAGCACGAGATTCAGAGAATGAAACGTAGTTGCAAATTATAAATAATTAAATTGTGGAAAGAAGGGGGTCGAAAATAGATCCATAGAGTTAGCGGCTTGCTTCGAAGGTAATTTCGTATAAAATATCTCAAACTTATAAAACATAAAGACTAATTTAAGAACGCAGTAAGTCAGCTTTTTATTTTAATTGTTTACTGAAATTTGGCGATTTTAAATCGAAGTCTTTTTCAGATGCCCAATTGCATTATAACAAGCGGGTTCAGACGTAATCGCAGCTAAAGTCGACGGAAGCAGTAAAAAAATTTGATGGAATTTAATTTATTATTTTGGCACCTAATAACAAAAGAAAAACCAACATAAAACCACTTCCTTTTGGACTGCTCCCTGAAAAATTGACTACTTTGATGCCTATTTTTCCAACATTCCATTTAATTCATTTATTTAACTATTTTATTTTCATCATGACTAAAATTGTCTAGAACATGAAGTGAGATTTTTGTTCAACTTTAATTTTCTTGTAATTTTTACTTTTCTTTATTTTAGTAAAGAGTCGTTTATTATTTTGCTGTTCGGATTTTCTTTGATGCTGTTTTAATAATAAATTTTATTCTATTAAATAAAACTTTTAAGGATCTTTTTCGTTAGTTTCTTATCCACTTCATATAATTTTATTAAAGTTTATTACGAAATTAAAACTTTCCCCAGGAGTCCATTTACGTGCAGAGGTTTATAAAAATCGTATAAAATTAAGTTTGTAAAATGTTTGTTTCTATCGCCAAGAAGCAAAACCATAAAAATTTTAACTGTCTGCAACAATTATTTGTATCGCTGAATAATAAAGACAAAACAGTAAAAGTAATTCTGACACTACTGGATCAAAAGAGTGGCATTTTAAAAAATTCATAAGAGATTCAAAAACGGTTAGATTTCAAGTTTGAAATAAAGTTCAAACGCGAGAAAATCCATTGCAGATGAAACAAATTTATAACCAAAAACTAGTGAGCAAAGATTAAAATATTCGACGCTAAATTCATGTAGTCTTAATCGCAGCTACCGGAAGTGCTATCAAGAACTTGATAAAAAAAAACAGAAGGGGCTGTATTAGAGGCTTGGCAAAAAAATAATATTTTACAGACCAGTATTAAGAGTTAAGAAGACTGGTTTGTAAAAACAAAATAACAATAGAAAGGAGAATCAGAGGTATCAGAGGTCGTATTCGATTGAAACCCACCAAGGACGCTATTGAAGTCGTTTTCAAATATCATTAGCAACCGTTATGCTCTATGTTGTGATTGGACTTAAAATGGCGAAACAATAAACAAGGAACTAAATGAGACGTTTTTATAGGCGTGGCGAAATAATTTTAATGGAGTTATGTAAGTGGTTTTCGGCCGACGAGTCATTGTTGATAGCTTGTGGCGGAATCTGTAAAATCTGTTGCTTACTGTTCAGGGGCTACAAACAAATTACTCTAGAGAATCACAAAATAAACTAGCATATAAAACTTTTTTATTAAAGTGAGCGATGGCCCTGCGATGTGTCAAATTCGAGCGGACCCGTCCAGTAAACAATCAGCAAATAAATAGCGAAAATATCGAAGCAGTTCGTGACATACGGCGGTTGATTTCCCACGCCACGTATAATAACTTGGTCTTTGTCAGACTTAAACTTGGCGAGTTTTGGGTGGAGACTTGGGACTTAAACTTAAAACTGATACATGAGGTCAAAGTTGACGACTATAGAAATTGTCGTGTCGATTAGTTTGTCACGCCAGCAGCGAACGTCATAGAAAACCGACTTCTTTTGGCCGGATTTATATCTTGAAGTAGGAGACATGTGGTTCCAGCGAATCTGGTTATTTTTCGCAGACTCTGTCGCGCTTGTCTTCTTCTTATGCTTCAGGTCTATGACAAAGAGTCGCCATCGACTGATGCCCTATGTGACACATTTGATCGGTATCATAGTCTATTTATATTGGTGTATATTGGCCTCACAAATAAGAGAAGAATTCGTTAATACCCCACACAGACGCACACATACAGCTTGCTGTCATCCATTTTAATAACGAACTGCCTTTATTGAAACACCCTTTATATTATATTCATTATTTGCTCCGTAGAATAAATTTTCTTGTTCATTTACAACCAAAATTATTACACGGTTAAAGTATTAAATATGGTTTCTGTGGCTTAAAATTTACTCAACAGGAGCAAAAAGTAACCCTTGAAGTATGCAACGCATTTTCAATTTAAGTGGTTTTCGCTCAAGAATTTTATGCTTAAATTTCTTGTTTAAATATTTTATTAATAAAAAGTAGAAAGTGGTAAACGAAAACTTCTGTAAAAATAAAGAAATAATGCCACAAAAAATGGAATGATAATTATTTCGTTTACCTTTAAAAAGAGTTGCATTAAAAAATTCTTTATTAAAAATACGTTGGTAAATTATTTGGACAAAGGCGTACGGCAATGAATACTAGTATGTATAAGTCTGGAATCAATGGTAGTAGTGATTTTCCAGGCACACCCAATGCGAATTTGAGGATTACGATGGTTTAGAAAAGTTTGCAGCTGAGCGCTAGTACTGGTAATTTTTATACGAGTGAAATCCTGGTTAGGCAGTAGCTTGATATCCAGGAGTAGACTTTGGCAATAAAAAAACACACCGACATGCAAACACTAATTTATTAAGTGCATTGAAATCAATTTTATTCAAAACATTTGTTTTCAGCCATGACATTTTTATATAAACAGAATTTTAGCCAATTTTTCAGCATGCTGGTGCTAATATCGGTAATAACGAGGACACCTCTAATCAGTGCTCGATACTTAGCAGTGAATATTGGATAAATAAACCGGCTTACCAGCTCATAAAGCATACAATGACTTCACTTTTTCTAAAAAGAACGGTGTCTTCAAAATACAAAGCTTTATGATCAAATTCTCTCTAAGTGCGGCTACTTTGTTTACTGGTGTTACAATTTAACGTGAACAGAGCTTCGCCATTAACATATATTATTAGTGAATGAGGATATTAAAAGCTGCCGCACAGTGCTTTGTTGTCGAACAAAATTAGACCAAAATAGAGAGAGAAAAGTTAGGTTAGAAAAAAATTGGTGAGGCAGAAAAAATCCGCGCATGGATGCGGGTACTTTCCAGCGTTTTCATTACGATTTCAGCTAAACTAAGCTCCACAAATAACAAATATTTACCAAAGGAGAAACAAAAATTATTTTAAAGACCAGATATCGAGACGCCCCTTTTAACAACCACCAAGAACGAAATTGAAGCTGTTTTTAAGCCGTTAACAAACCTTATGCTATATTTTGTGACTTAAACTGCGATACAATAAACAAAATACTAAATGGCTTTGAAATAGTTTTCATTCTAAACAGTCACTAGTGCAACTTTTTTACGATCCCCTCTAATATACACGTTATAAATACAGTGGTTCTTCGAGCTCGAAAAACTCAAAATATGGTGGGGTTTTCCCTTTTTTAAGTAGAGAAACCAGAAATTTCAAAAAAAAGAAGAAAGATTAGAAAAAATATTAAGATATTTTTTTAAAACATTTACTCAAACTTTAGAAATATTTATTGATGTCACTACAAAAATAAAATGATTAAATTAGTCATTTTGTGCTTCTGCTACTAATAAAATGCATACTTTTTAACATAGATGGAGGTAGTGCACAAAATGTAGATTTAACTGAACATTGCACTAGCACTAAATAAAATTGTTTTGTACAACTTTTCACCACTTTTTGCCAATTTTTTCACTATCACTAAACATAGATTTAGTGCAAATATCTGCACTACATTCAATTGGTGCAATTTAGCACTAAACAAAGGCCTGTATTTAACATACAGTCAATAAATTTTCAAAATTAGTGGCCATGAAGTTATTATTTTCTTATTTTTTGTTCTCTCTTTCCTTTCTGCTTTAATTCAATTTTGAAGTATTAGTCTTAGGTTTTGATTTAGTGTTCAAAACTAATTATTAATTATTATCAATGCTTTTCAGTAACATAACGAAAGACTGCTGTGAAAATATGTATATGAAATTTGAAGTTCATATAATGGATTTTTTGCCCTTTTTTAGTTTAATTTATTAAAATTTTCATGATTGTAATACATGCGAGTATGTGTTATTTGTTTGTTATTTCGGTTATTATAAAAAAATATTTAATTTCCTGATGGTGCTACACAATGGAGTTGCGAAATATCGGAAAAATAAAAGAATTTTTTTATATAAGATTAAAATTTCGAGAAATAATGATTTTTATAGCTGATAACATGAAGCATTCAATTATTTGGTTTAAGAAGTGCGTTTTTGGACCTAAAAAAATATTTAAAAATATGCTCTCTTGATTCCTAATAGTAGTTTATTAAAATATTTGCTATTATGGCCCATATACTCACTTAATTATGGGAACAATTTTTTTTATCAATTTCTTCTAAAATTGAATTTTCACGAATTATTTTATCAGGGCCAAAAAAACACACTCTTTCCATATGCAATTTATGGAACAAAACGCGGTGTGCCGGGGGCTGACGGGCAATTATTTTGAAATCAAGACTTTCCTTCTACTAACAAGAGTTTAAGTGCAGTTGTTAAACTCATCCAGTCTTTATTCGATTCTAAAAGTCTATTTGAGAAATACCCTTCACGTGGCCCTTTGTAGGAACTCACAAATGTTTACCGACTGTTCTCTTTTCAATGTCTTATAGGAAATATCAATGATGATTAACTTTACCATATGTCTGTTTTGTTTTTTGGAATAACTAAACTGACAGCAAAGTGTCCTGCCTGAAATCGCCGATTCTCCATTAATTATGAAGCAACCCGTGTGTGTGTGAATTGCTTTCGCATTGCACAGGAGCCATTGCAGGTAAATAATGGCTCAAGGAAAAAATCAAATTGGAAACTAGAAAAGCCAAAGTTATCAGTCATGTTATACTCATAGTCTCAAAACTAACATTACGGCCGTTACAATTGTCGTAGAGGTGTTGCATATATGAGTGTGTTGCAGTGTGGACAGCTTCGTCATCATCGTAAAATTAATTAAGCGTAAAATGGCAACAAGGCTAGCAAAGAAATTTAATCAAGAAAGAAACTATGAAAAACCCCTATTGTGAATTATGAAATACAAAAAAAAAACGTTAAGACTTTAATAAAAGAACAGCAACAACTGTTAAAGTTCAAATTCACGCATATAGAAGTATTTGTTAATGTTTAACTGTATGAGTAGGTCAGTTAATTTATTTTCATATTAAAAATAACACCCGCTATAACTTTTTCCTTTAATTCGAGATTGAAACAAGAGCAAACTCTGACATTTCAACCACAATTTGATTGCGAGCCATAGAATTGAAAAGAGTGAAATATTTCACAGGAATGTACGTATGTATGTATTTATGTACATGTGATGTGTGTACTTATGTATGTGTGCATAAAAACTTTTAACGTAAAATATAAACAAAATAATGATTTTTTTTCGCGTTGTATTACTCATATTCAACCGGAAAGTTAATCCTTTTTTTGGAAGCTTCTTTGTTTTCATAAAATATTTGTTCAACGAAATTTGTAGGCCGTTAAATAAGCGAAAATATATTAAAATGCAAATAAACAAAACAACTTTGTAAAATTGTGGTATGTTTTTTTGAACTATTCCTCAATTGTTGCAAGCTAGTTTCCACCCAAAAGACCTAAAAAAATCCCTTGACGTTAATATTTTCAGCTTTTGTGAATTGCTTAAATTTTAATTAACCCTTTCATATAAAAAAAAATAGGTTAAATGTTTCGCTTAAATAAAAAAGTGGTATTAATAAGGACATGTTTGAAAGTGGGTGTTGGTACTTCCGTACAATGCTTTGCCTTTGCCATGAGAAGACAACAACTTTATCAAAATAATTCTTAAGGATTTTATAATATTGAAAAGTTTAAAGGACTTAAAAAATGTTGGATTGTTTTAGAAGCACTTTATGAAATTATATTTTATCATAGGAACTTTTTTATAGTACTTTCTGCATCAATTCTTTTTATAGCTTCTCTAAATGTGCATTAGTATAAGGTTATCTTCTTTAACAGCTTCTTAATGCAAAATGAAACTAAAAATAATTACCATTTTGGGAAGGTACTATTTTGTACAGGTATTGTTTCGTAAAGATTTTTTCTTAAAAAACGTATGAGTGTTGTTAAAAACAACCAAAAACATTTGGTGCTTTTTTATCATTTTTATTGAAAAGGTTTTTAGTTAAAAGGTACTTTTTAAACGCACTTTTCTTAAAGTTATTTGTTTTAAAAGGTACTTTGTTCAAGTTATACTTTTTTTTATGGGAATTTTCTTTAAACAAATTTTTATAAGTTGCATTTTTCAAATATTAAATTGTATGAAAGTGCTTTTTCAACGGCACTCTTTGAAAGGTACTTTTTAATAACATACTTATTTAAATTTTTTGTAACGCTTAATTGTTAATAGAACATTTTATTATATTTATAAAGAAGTTTTTTTAGATCGTACTCTTTGTAAACATGTACTTTTTCAAAATTCCATTAAAGCACTTTTTATGTACTTTCTTTTAAAATGTATTTGGTTATATAAAAGTTTTTAAACAGGTATGAAAAGATTTTTTTTAAAAGTACTATTTTAGAAATGTTCCTTTATTAAACGTACTTCTTCAGAAAGTCATTTTTCGATGACAAATTTTAGAACATACTTCTCATAAAAGTTGGTTTCTTAAAAGTACTCTAAAACGCACTTACGCATTTCAAAAGGTACCCTTTTCAAAGGGACGTTTTTATGTAAATGTATGGACTTCTTAATAAAGCAATTTTTAATTTTCCTTTTGTTTCTTGACCTTATAACTTCTAAATCGTTAGTCTAGCGTAAAAAATTATTAGAAACGATATTGCAGGAAATTTGGCCAGCGTGAATCTATCTTTGCTTAAGGTTACAGTTTCAGATCTATTAGCGAAAAACTAAAAAAAGTCACCTTAGGAGTGCTGCTCTTCCACAAGCTCGTTTAATTCTAAAGGTATTTTTTATTATAAAAGATTGCATAAATAAAAATTCAACGCAAGTTTTTATAATTTATTACAAAAATATGCTCGTTTGCACTTCATTGATTTGAGTAGAGAAGAACTATGTACAAATTAAAATTTCATATGGATGCATTCATCTGGCAAACATCATCTCGTTCTTAGTATTAAACTTTACAAGAGGAATATCAAACTCAGTGCAGAATATAGAGAAGAGGGTGAACAAGGAATTTTATTTTAGAATTTTATAGAAAACAGAAATAGAAATAAATAAATAATCATAGCAAATGACGGATGAATGCTCCTCACGATGTGGTTTTCTTTTTTAATAAATATTTTTTTCATTTTGATTTTTAAAGTCAATCGCTGGATTGGAAAATTGTTTACTGGAGGAGAAATATATTTTTGCAATTTATGCAAATATTTTTTTAAATAAAATTTTCCTATGCAAATGTGCTATTTTCATATGTAAATATACGAAAGAGTTCTTGGAATTTGAATGGTCATATGTGAGTTTTGTTGGTTTTTTATTTGCTTTTCTTAGGAACACAATTTATTAACTGCACACATCTGTTTTTAATACAAAAGAACAATAAACCATTAAACAAATAGTAAATAGCAAAAGACTATTTTATTATTGCAGGTTAACAGAAGGGTTTGAAGGAAACTTTTGCGTAGAGTGACTACATGTCTATTATTCTGGTCATATATAGACAACACGTGAAACGAAATTTTAACTAACTACCCTTTAGATTACTTATCTACAACAAAGGGGCAGTTTCCCCAAAAATTGAGTGCTGAAATCCGAAGTTGCATCAAAAACTTTTCATTATTTATAAATAAGATAATTCTGTGGATTTCGTTAGTATCCATGTACACCTGAACAAATTTTTTCGGATTATGAAAGCGCAAACTGTTTGACAAAACATGAATTAATTTATGTATCTAGACAAAAAGTTTTCAGTATTATTGAGGTATATCGAAAAAAACAATGAACAAAAATCTGATCGCTGACCAGTTATTATCTTAAAAAGCCACATACGCCGATATTTAAGAACTATTTTTATTGTTACATATAAATACTGGAGTGCATTTTTTCATCTTAAATCCCCATAGTGGTTGCACCGACGGATACTTCCCTGCTCAAAATGACCAATAATAAATATCTTTTAAACGAAAATCTTAAAAACTTTTTGTTTTATAAAAAATTTCTTCCGCCAAAGGCTTGAAGCTGAATACGCACCTGTGTTCCAGTTACACCATACTTTTATTATATTCAATTAAATCAATTTTTACGTACAATCCTCATGTAAATACAGGATCAAAAATCTACAATTTTTACAATACTGATTTGTGAGCGAAAAGCATAAATCGAATTACTTGTATATTTATATTTTTTATACATAATAGTTGGGCTTTTTAAAGGTTTCACACTCCGATAGGGATTAAACTGCTTTACAGCAATATTCTGTTCAGTTGCGGGGTCATATTTGCCCCATTGTGCACCTTAATAACGCACTTTTTGGTGCGCTTTATTGGCCGGTGGAAGCATCGATCTTAAACGGCAATAGGTATAGCACTATGATTACCAAGCAATTGGAGCCCCAAATGGATGATATCCTTACTGAGAACATGTTAATCCAACAGGACTGCGCCATATGCTATAAACGCATCAAGCAATCGATCTACTAAACGAAACACATTGGCGAACCAGTTATTTCTCGATAAGTTGCTCACCAAGATTGTGCGACTTAAAGCCTTTAGATTATTTTCTCTGGGGTTACGTCAAGTCATTAGTTTCTAGAAACAAACCTGCAACTCTAGATGAATTGAGAGACAACATTATACGGATCAAAGCCAAGGTGCTCTTCTAAATGCTTTTAAAAGTGGTCGAAAATTCAACTATCACATTGCCCTACAACCGAGGTAGCCATGGCGCATGGATTACTGAAGTTATATCCAAAAAACAATCGCATAATAAAATTATTTCAATTCAAATTGCCCTATACTTGCATTTTTTAAATATTTGTATTTATGTCGGGTATTATTTTTGATATTTGGTTTTGCAGTGTAATTTATTCCAGTGTAAAAAAAGACTCGTGACATGTGGCAATGCCAAAAATGATCCGTAAGGTTTACCATTTCACTAATTTCATCTTTGAGAATGAGTGAGAGATGTGTTTTGTAAATTAGGTCCATTAGGTCCATTAGGTCGTCATAATCGACCCGCCGAAAAGACTGTTCAAGCTGTTGTGACAAAATTCCGCACCATTTTCATATTATTTGACATAAATCCACCAACCCGTATGCGAGGACTGCACACCGATTAATATATTGTTGCTGTGTCAATGAAGATTGCGATATGTCAATTCGTCGCCGTTGTCAACAATTGGGCCTTTGTTATTCGACCACCTGGTTTTTTTTAAGCTTATTTTTGGCTCAGTGGGTAAGACAACAGGCAGAATTACCAAACTTGGTGTGAACAGCAGCGAGAGGCTGCTAATGCACCCTGAAATATGCACTGTTTGGTTCGGTATGTAGGCCGGCGGCATAATTTTCCAAGAACGATGAAAATCGCAACGTTACAGTCAATGGAGCAAGGTACCGTGCGATAATTACCGACTTTTTTATGCCCAAAATGAAAAAATTGGACTTGACCTCTAAGACCAAGCGATTTTACCCCATAAGACTATTTTTTGTTGGGATACGTGAAGTCTCTCGGGTAGATGGGGAATTTAGCTACAATTCCAGCCCTGGAAGACAACCTTACAGCCGGTGAGATAGCGGCCGAAATGCTGGGAAAAGTATTCCACCATTAGAGTTCACGGAAGAGGTCGTCCGCGAAGCGTAGTCGCGAGCAACAATTATGTGGCAGGCAGGCATTTATCGGCCCAAATAAATATTTCATTTACTTTTGCATATTTGCTTTGCTTTTTTTTAATTTTCAAAACCCAAACGATTTAAAAATCACCGGATATTTTTATTTTGTATAAATGTACAACCAACCACCAAGTTTCGCCTCTAGCGAAGTAAGTAAAAGTAGCAAATATAAAAATATCAGTATCTAGTTGTTTATAATTAATTTTAATAACATTTTTTTATTAAATCATTAAGTTAAATATTAAACTGCGAGTGCGCACGATGACCATAAATCCCCCCAAGCTGTTGTTAACTTAATACCACAAAGTATTTTGTACTAAAAGTTTTAAAACTTTATTTAGATTAAAATAAAATACAGCAGATGATGATGGAAACAACAACAACAAACTTTAAAACTTAAGCAAACGCTTTTTAAGTTTTCATTACACACCAACTAATACATACACAGTTATTTACACAGTGTAAGCCTTGTGCAAATGTGTGTGTGTGTGCTTATGGCTGTGTATTTGGTGGTTTTTTGTTTTATTGCTGAAATACCATGTAATCGGCTTGAAATACTATAAAGGATTTTCATCAAATAATCAAGATAAAGAAGGAGATTTTATTAACTTTAAAAACTATAAAATAATTTCAAAATACATATAATACTCGTACAGTAAGGGAAATTTACATAGAGGCAAGTAAAAAAGCCAGATGCAAATAAGTTTTTGGTGCGTGTTTGAAAGCCATTTTGTTTTTGAATTTTAGCATTATGGAATATATTTTTATACAACAACAAGATCATAAGGGCATAAAATTATTTACATTTTACATGGAAAAAAAGTACTTTCCTATTCAAAGGTCCCAAAAAGCATCGGGCACTTATTCCGGTTTTTAATAGGGAACTACGAAGTCACTTTAAGAGAAACTTTGATGATGTAATACGAAATCGTAATGTTTATTTACACATTGAAGCAAGCGTCAACGTTAAAAGCCCTTCTTCCGACAACGTACTTCGAGTCAATATAAACTGGAGCCACACAAATAGTAGTGTTAGTGTATATAAGACGTGGATCCAGGGAGAGGGAAAATAGGATTCCGCTACTATCCCCCAAAATGCCTTTAAAAAACGTCGTTTAAAAAACACCTTTTAGAAAAGTACTTTCATAAAAAGTACCTTTAGAAAAAATACTTTTTATAACGTATTTGAATAAGAACCTTTTTAATAATGTATAGCTTTTTAAAACGGTAGTAAAAATTAAAGTACTTTTTTCTTTAAAAGTAAATTTTATAAATTCATTGTGATAAACAATGAAAATTCAGTGCCAATATGACAATCAAATGCTAATATAGCAACACAGCATAAGCTTTTAAATTGATTTGACAATGCTTTGAAAAAACGCAGGTCATAGATACGAGGGTGGTTCAATAAATCCACGACTACTTAAACATCTCTTGTGTCTAGTTCAAAAAATACACGTAAATTACCTTCTGTTAAGAGACATTTGTAAAATTCTACTCTCACAATACAGCATTTTTTATATTTTCAATAAAATTCTTGATATTACTGTAAGCCAGAATTACGTAGATTTAAGAGGGTTATTAGCGGGGAAGAATAACACATATCTAGACTTGGACGTCAGCGTCAGACTTATGGGCGTGGCAAACAAATTTAAGGGACGTTTAAGAATCGTCACTAAAATATATCCCATCCTAGGGGGTAAATAGTGGAACTTTTTTTTGTAGGCCGGGTATAGTGCACACGTGTGTAGTGGCAATGGGAAAAGCGCATGATCCGGAATACGCATGCATTATTTCCTAAACCTAAAAAAATGGTTCGGCTGAAAAAATTATAAAATCATTGAAGAAATAAATGCTTATTTTGAGGGCCATGCGAAAGCCTACTTTTTGGAAGGTATAAAAAGTTTGGACAAAATATGTTGACTTAAAAAGAGATTGTGATAAAAATAGAGATTTTCTTAAATAATGCTTACGTAAATAAGAGTATGTTAATCAGAATGTTGGACTAAGGCGCCAAGTAGATTATTCGAATTTTCAGAAAGATTGAATTCGATGTGTATTAAAAAATGTTTTATCTCAAACTACAGTTTTGGTATGGATTTCTTCGATTGTACCTTTTTAACATTCACGTAAAGATAAATATCTATTTCGGCATATCAGTGCCGTGTCAGGTGAGTATAAGTGTCAGTGAAAAATAAAATGTTGTTGCCTTAGTCTTAAATAAAAGTGCTCAGGCACGTCTGGCACAGCGCCGTTTTTTGACGAACAGTGCTGCTGCAGAGTTCGTTGCATGATTTTTAAATAAATACGTCGGCAGCCTTGTTTTTGTGTTCTATTGCCAGTTGGATTTTGAGATGGAGGAAACCGCAGGACATACTACGGATGTGTGTGAATTGGTATCACTGATCGACACTGATTGGCACTGATGTGTGTAAACTGACCTTAAGTCGTGATGTCGTTATTTAAAATATTCAAATAAATGACTTAGAGCGTTTGCTGATAAAACTACTTATGTCAATTATATTCCGTTAAACATAAAATAAAAAAACACGCAAGTAATTAATGTTAAGCTCTTAAAATAAAAAAAATATTCAAGAAATGAATTTTGAATTGATATACACTTTTGATCAGATGTTTTAAAATAATGTTTTTTGTAGGCCATACAAACATAGCAACAACGTTAAATTTTACCGCAGCAGTATTTAAAAGTTTGTATTTCAAGATGCATAACAAATTTGTCGTCATGCATATTTTTAATAGTCGGATTTAATTTGAACCAAAATAGGCAAGAAACGTATTTTAAATATTGCGGAAAGATCGAAAATCAAAGTTTATGGATATTGCTATCGGTCTATAGTGCGGGCAATTAGGCGAAGCCCCCAAAAAGTGATCGGATGCTTAAAAAATATTGCAAACCTATACAATGGAAGCATTCAACCCGCTCTAACTCCAACCGAGATAAGAAAAATCTTAAGAAATGCATGAATCTCTGGTCTTTCACCACCAAAAATCGATGTCTCAAGCTGATATCCAGGAAAATGGTGAGAAGAGTCATTGCAAGCTGTGAGGACGTGAAATTAAAAAAAAAATGAAGTAAAACCCGCCGCTGAATAATGTAGGCAAAGAAAATCGATTACAATTTTCTAGAGAGCATATGACAAGCGACATTCAAGTGAGATGCACTTGGATTTTTAGTGACTAAAAGAAATTTAACTTGGACTGCCCACATGGGTTCAATTTTCACGATATGAAAAAAATAATATGAGCTATTTGGTGGAGTTATGATCTGAGGTACTATAACGCTTTACGGCACAATCGATTTAGAATTTCAAAGTGTAAAAATGACTGCAGAAACTTACAGGACTTCGCTACAATCAGCTGTTGTTAAAGTGAGTAATATTTTTGGACCAATTTCATAGATTCTGCAACAAGATAATGCTCCCATAAATAATGCCAGAGTCGTAAAAGAATTAAACCCAAATACTCGTCTGTTTAATTGGCCACCATATTCTCCCGACCTAAACATAATTGAAAATATTTTGAGTTGGTTTTCCCGCCGGGTTACGAAGGGCGAAGAGAATGCCACGATAAGGAATAACTAATTCAAGCCATTAATGACTCCTGGAATAAGATTTCGTTGGATTATTTGAAGTCACCTTATGACTCTAGAGAGGTAGCAGCCACTATTAAAAGTAATTAAATCGTTTGGATCATATTTAATTATTCGTGTTTTTATGCAGAGGATACTTTAAGATACTGTTGAAACAAACTTTAATTCTTAAGTGGTTCTGATCATTTGATCGAAAGTGTAAAATAGCGTATGTGGCTGAGTGTTTTTTATAACAAAAAGGTATTGCCAGCAAGCAAAAGCTAGATGACATACTTTCTTCAATTTCGGAGCCACTTTAAGAAATTCTTAATTAAATTAATTTTGGATGAGCAATTCCAAATTGTTAAAAGAACATATGTGTTTATTTAAGAAAAGCCACGGATATACAAAAAGAACTAAAACTGTTTAAACAATCAAATACAATAAAACAGATTATTTTTAATTACTGGCTAATTACTGCTAAGTCACTGTAAAGCGATTTCTTCAAAAACACATCTAATGCGCTTTAAATCAAGTTTGAAAAAAAAAATATTAAAGATGATTATGAGTCTGGAGGGCAATCAATATTTCGTTTGTATTTATTTTTGAGTATGGCCACGTGCAATGCCATAAAAAATATTTTATTTAAAATTCTTCACAATTTATTTCCTTTCAGAAACGTACACACGCACATCAACCTTTAGAAAATAAACAGACAACACTTTTTTTAACTTTTGAATGGCCGAACACAACAATTTCCGTTTCACATCAAATTCACTCACTTTTATGAAAATTATAAAATTTTAGGCGCAAAAATTCGTTACAAAAAGTCGATTTTTTTGCAATAAAAGTTTAGAGAGAAAACCAAATGAAGCCAGCAAAAGATTTTCAAGTTTTAAAATTCACTTTCGTTCAGTATTTTTATTTCTTTAAATATTAAAATTGTAATTGTGTGCTGTAGTAAATTATAAATTAGGGGCTGCGGTGTTGAAAGCTGAGCGCGCTTTACAAAAACTAAAGAAAATTTTTGCAAGAACTTAAATTTAGGCAGAAGCAAAAATAAAATTTTTGTTGAAAAATAATATATATATTTTTAAATTTATTTTAGAAAGATTTTCAAGTTTATCAGAGAGCGTTTTAAAACGTTTAAAATGCACGGCAGACACAAATCGACTGATTAATGGCAACTAAAAATCACGCACATAAAAAAGTTGGTGAAGTAAACAAAATCATATCCACAGATTTTCCGGTATTTATCAAAAAACCAAAGGCACGAGAAAAGCTTTCATAAAAAGCTGTTAGGCCAGAGAACGAACAAGAAACTAAATACCCTTTAAAGGGTTAAATTAATAGAAAGAACGCAAAAGCCCCATTACACACTTGAGCTTGAACTTTACGCGAAAGTTAAATATTAACTGAATGTCATATAAAGGGAAAGCTTTAGTAAGGACTCTCTCCTGCTCTCTCTCTCTCTCTATCTCTATCTATTTCTCGCAATGAAAGCTACAGAGCACCAAATCGAATATTGTGCATAACATAAAAGCTATTGGATGCACAACATGCTGTGTGACTCTTGGAAAACTATTTTCATTAAATGCTTGTAACTGAGGAGCTTGATTCGACTTAAAAACACAAGAATTAAATTAAGATATGTTAAAATGCGCCATTAAAACCATTGTGTACTGAGTGAAAGTTCTTCCTGTAAACTACGATATTATTTGAGATAAATATGGGACGTTTTTGCGAAATAAGGAACTTGACTTTTAACGACTACCAATTCAAATTCACCCAGCTGCAACCGAACAATTTGATTTTATTTGTATTTCCAGTCAGTCTCAAACAATTAGCCAACTAAAATTAATATTCCTTAATACATATTTTTCATGCTGCAGATTAGCAGGTAATGTCTACTGTGTGCCTCTACTTATTGTAGTCTTCAAGCACGAAGATCTGAACTCTCAGAAGCTACTTATGTGCATTTTAAATGAAGTGTTATGTGGACAATTACTACGAAATTTAAGGCACATGCGACGATACACTCTGCAAAATATATTAAATTTTGATTTGCTTCATCGAATGCAACGATTTTAAGTCACAAATATTTGGTGGCTGGTCAATACGTTGTTATGTCGCGAGTGATTTTACTGGTACCTTTTTTGTTCAACAAAAAGTAGCTGTGTTGACATAAGTTATTTTCTAATTTTACACACTTCGCTTTTGTCTCCGTGAAGCTGTCAATTTTCTGTATTGTAATATTTTAATAATTAAATAAATACTCCAATAATTTTATAATTTCCATATCCAATTACGAAAAGTTTAATGTGCCCGGATTTTAACTGAACCGTTCTTTACTTAAATTCGATTTGGCTCGACGATATATAATTTTATTCTCAAATGGATGAAATAAATTAAAAAGCATATAAAGGATGTTTAAAATTGACTTTCCACATGACGGTGTCAAATATTATCATAATTTGCATCACTGTTCTCTGGCACGGATCCAGCTTAAGATTTTTGGGGGGAAGTATTGACGAAAACAACGAATTCTTAAAAGTTGTATTTTTGGAGGGGAAAAAAATCCCCTTTTTTCTACCCTTATCAGCGCCTGCTGCATTAAGTGAAATTATTAATTGTTAATATGTCAACATAGGCAGCTTTCGCTATCGAATATGTGCTAATCCAACCATCCATTTATACTTAAAAATACACACATCATAAGTAACGAAATTTAAATTTTCAACTCTGGTTGGAAATAACAACGTATGTGCGTTTTTCTATACGATAATTTGACAGCAAGTGATTGTTGGCAGACTTTGTTAGTGCTTTAAAAATAGATATACAAGGTTGTTTATGAGCTAATGTTTCAAAACAATGACGATCTTTATAAAACAAGGGGGATTGTAAGAGCCTGTTGTATCGAGGGAAACCAAATCGCCTGATCTCGACTCGATTGCAGAAAAAGCAGAGAGAAGCAGTGAAATGAAATTTCCGTTTTAAGAAACATTCCGAAGTACTGAAAGCAAGGAATATGTCATATTTGTTCTGCCTTACAATCCAATTACAATCGCGATAACTATGGAAGATTACATGAACAGAGAGAACGCCAACGCCAAATAACGTAACATAATTTTCTGAAATTGACTTTTTGCTGCAGATTTATTCTACAACGTCTGATAAATAATTGAATCGAAAATAATAATATTGGCGCGATAAAAATATTCCGAATGCATGACCTTATTTTGTTTTTGCTTCCACGCATTTACGCCTACGTGAATGTAATAAAAAACGGAGAAAAATCAAATTAAACAATATTTCATAAAAACTTGATGCCAATCATTAGACACTTTTTTAATTCATAATTTTCTTATCATTTTTAAGAAATTTCAAATGCACAATAGCGTGCTTAGAGCGAAAAACTACCCACGATCACGAGTGAGCATGCATTATTCACGCAATCATGTTAGTGGTGCCATCTCTACTTTTATTTACTTAGTTCGCTATAAATCCTACCCCAGTACATTCAAAATTTGGACTTTAAATAACGATTACTTTTTCTAATAATTTTGTTTTTCCAAAATTACGCTGAATACTGGCTGCATAAGATCATTTGTAGGCTACATTTAAACTTGATTTAAAAAGTTTCGAACAAGTTGAAGAAAGTAAAAAAAAATTCTTTAGTAAGAATTTTGCGCGTTACGTTGTTATAGCGATTAGGGCTCGATATGTCAATTGGCAGAAGATATTTTTGTATTTTAAAACCTGATTATAAAATGTTTAATTTATATGAGGGCACGAATAACCGACAGCTCGAGTTAATAAGAAAGAAAATAATTTGAGCTCTTTTAATAAAACAAATCTTGTCTTGAAGACATTCGGATTTCAGTTTCAAATGTTTTAATAAGAAGAATCTTTTGATGGAACCGAAAAGTATTTTTCTTGTTTAAATTAAAAGAATTTTAAAGTATTCATTTCTTTTCGGAGAAAAAAAAACTTTGCATAAAGAGCTTTAAGCTTATGAGTTTTACATTGAGCAAACAACAGCATACTTTTCTGAAAATGAGAGAGAGAGAGAGAGTGAAAGCATTGAGAAGCAAAACTATACGTGTACTCAAATGTTAACAGGACATTTCTTGTTTTGTGAATGAAACTTCTCATTAATTTTTGGGTTTAAAGCAAAATTGTTTGAAGTCATAATGAAAGTATTCACAGTTACTGCAAACGACCCCATGGCAAAAGGCAAATAATAGACCGCTCTATACCAGGGCATGATAGAAGAAACAAAAGCAAACTTAGTATTAAGCAATTTAACTGGATTTTGTGCCAGCGTCTTCTTTATTACCAATAGCGGTATTTTCGTGTGAGTGATTAAGGATCTCGCTACAATTACAGGCAAAGGAAAAAAACATGATTGTATTATTTTATTGTACCAACTTGACTTATTTTGCTGATAATCATTTGAAAGGAATAACAAAAGGCTACATAAAACAGGACAAGTAAACGAGATAATACGCTTATAAGAGCATTTATTTGTAAGTTTGTCGTTATAATGTGTTTTTAAGACTAAAAACTTAAAGACGTATGTAACATATGTATTTAAAAAAACAAAAAGGGACCGATTTATTAAAGCCCCTTTCACATTATTCTACAAGTGACTCTATTTTCGCTGGGTTTTTGCAAAGAGAAATCTACTGATAATCGTTCTGACTGTCACAAAAATCACGAATAAATTATTCTCATTACATTGTTTGTCTACTCGGCCGCACTTCTGTAAAAATGCAACCCTGTTAAAACCTAAAGCTTTTAGAGAGTTTTGAAAAAATTGTGAAAGCCCATCAAATTTTCATCCCATTTGTTTATCAGACTTGGCTAAATATTATACTAGAAGCTGTCAAAGTTATCAGGTATGTTCTCACGCGTGCCAAACGTGTTGGAATTATCAAAAAAATATTATCGTAATTCTGGCTCAGTTGTGAATACGTAACGAGAATTTCGTCAGGAGGTGGGCTTTAGTGCGCAGACAATTCGTCGACGCATGGTTTGACCATGAGTACACTTTTTCGTACCTTAAGCTACCACACAGATAGAGATTGTTACAAGTTGAAGAAAACATAACAGCCGTAGCGGTAAATTTCGAAAAAAAAACTAGGAAATGTCGATTCGGCGCCAATCAGCTGAACTGGGCATTGCCAGAGAGCTAACCCGGTTTCTTTTGCGGTTGCATTTAAGCCTCCATCCCTATAGGATTATGCTGATATAAGAATTGAAGCCATAGGCAACGCCATGAGTTTGCAAATTGGGCGCTGGAAATAATGGCAAGAGATGCGGATCGACGTGATAACTCTTACGGTTGTTGTATTACTTTAATACATTTTCCCTCAAAATCTTCAAGCTCTATTAAGCTCGAAAATTAAAGGAACATTTCGAAAAAGAAACTTTAAGATCCAAATATTCTGACGTGCTTATATTCAATATTTATGAACAATAAAAAAAAATTAAATGAATTATCGTTTCATGAATTGTTGTATTGTCATCCAATAGTAGGGCCTTAAAAAGTCTTGCAGATGTTTTTAGCTTTAACTTCAAATATGTGGGCCTGTGATTTCAATAAAATGTGTCAAAATGAATAATATGAAATTAATACTCATTTGCGTTTTAATTCAATTTATATATCATCGGATTAGTCATCTAGGTTACACCTAATAATTAATGCAGACTGCTCCATATGGTGTTCAAAAGTTATTTTAGATAAATCTAAAGCATTAGTGGCGCACAAATATCTGCCAGCCTAAGTTGGTGCTATGGCGCAGAAGTTATAGATAGAATAGGCTACAAATACCTCGGGTTATTGATAGCATCTGAAGAACAAGCTAGCTGCCTCAAAATTAGCAATAAGTTCTACATGCACATAATATATAGCTAACTCACAAATTCCATTAAAAAGCTAATTTAATATATTCCATGCAGCCTTAGATCAATTGAGGCACATGGTAGTGCGCCAGGCCAAGATCAGGTCTAATGCACATAGTGTGTATATTTACCCGAAACCATTTACGCTGTTTTTACCCCCTCATAACTTTGCTTCCTTTAATCATAAAATAATGAAACTGGAAACATATGGTCTCTACATAAAGGTAAGTCAAGTTTGAAAATTTTAAATAACAGCCTGCCGAGATATGAAGGTAGAAAAGATGCATATATTGGTATCTATTCACTGACTCACTCATCAATATTATGGGACACCTCCACTACAGCGAGAGTGCTGAAACGGGCAGCTAAAATTTGGTAAAGCAATGAGAAAATTTTTAAAACGGGAACTTTTTATCCAGGGGGACTAGGGTCCCTCCTTATTTGTGTGAAGCATTTCCACTATAGGCAGAGAGCTGAAATTTGATATAACCCAACCGTCTGTAAGCTTTAAGTTAAACAAATTTTCACATTGATGTTTTTGTGCGGATATAGATAAATACAAAATAGATACAATTACTTTAATCTCTTAATAAATAATAAATTATTTCCCACAAAGTCTCTTTTACTTTAAGAAAAACAAAACATTCGTTATTTCTACTGCTTTTCATAACTTATTTAGAGCCTGGCATTCGCTGGTCTTGTTACGGGTTTTATTGTGTTTAATTTATAAAAGTCTATTAGAAATTCAAGAACTTTGTGTTGTTTCTCTGGAGTAAAATTTTTTTTTGTTTTCCTATTGTTTATAAGTGATAAAAGACAATAAGGAAAATCATTGTTAAACATTGGTTTTTCATCCGTTTTATTTTCCTTTTCCTTGTTCTTATTTTCTAGTGAGTGGCTGGTGGCCTTGTACTATTAACGGCGAAATTAATACAGAAATAATTGTGTTCAACAACATTTGAAAGTGGCCTAAGCAACAACAAACAAATTAAATTTACACTATTTATTGCCTTTAAATGTTTAGAGCTGATGGCCAATGTAGCTGGAGCTGTTTAGTTAAAATTAATATTACAACTGAATATCCTTAGGATTAAATAAATAATTTAAATGTTCTCCGAATAAATTCTACTATTGTCCTTCCTTTTTAGGATAAAATAAATAAAAAGCCTTAACGGTTCAGCACAAACATTTTTCATAATAATTTTCTTCGGTTTCTATGTGTTTCCTTTATAAAAGGAATCAAGGACAACATCTTATATATAGAATTTCATGCAAAGAAACAGATCAAATTTATAACTATTTTATTGTGTTTACACCAGTCAAAATAGTTCATATATCGGATTTTAAGGTATAACTGAAATTCTAATTATAATCATATAGGAAAACAATTCGATATGGGTTTTAAAGGAACAAATGTGGAAGAGTCTACTTTTATTTTACGTTTAATTTAAACTTTAAAAACTTTAAAACGTGAACTGAAATTTGTTGAGGCAATTAATTAATTGCTTGGTCATTAATTAAATTACTGTGTTACTTCATTTTAAAAGATACAGAGTAAGGGAGAGAGGTAGTGGTGAAGTAGATGGATGGATTTTGTCCCCCTCAAAGTAATCCCCCAAGCTGCAATACACTTATGCCAACGTTTTTTCCAATCATCGTAACAGTTGTTAAAGTCAATTTCCGGAATAGTCTTCAATTCACTCAAAACGCTTTCCCCGGAGCGGTCGCTTGAGTTTGCTGAACAGCCAGAAGTCACACGGAGCTAAATCAAGCGAATACGGTGGTTTTGGAAGGATATTGATTGAATTTTTGGCGAAAAACTTACGAATAATCAATGCGGTATGCGACGGTGCATTATCGTGGTGCAAAAACCAAGAGTTGTCGGCCAATAAAATGGTTTTCACTGATCCCTCCTATATTCCAACGATATCAGTAACGTCTTTGACTGTTAATCGTCGATTCTCGAACACCAATTCCTTGATGTTATTGACATGTCGATCATCAGTTGATGTTGATGGCCGCCCTGGACGTGGTTCGTCGTCAACGCGTTCTCGACCCTCTTTGAATAATTTGTACCAATCAAAAACACTTGCTCGCGACATACAATTATCACAGAAGGCCTCTTGCAACATTTTCAGAACGTTTCGACACCAGAAATTTTATTCCGCACACAAAATTTAATGGAACTTCTTTGTTGAATAATTTCACTCATTGTAAAAATCGCCGAAAGCATTTGTTATTCTTCAGGAAGACAAGCGTAAGCTAAACACTAATGATTACTTTGATGTGATATTTGGCACAGATGTCACTGACAGTCATACCAATGTAGAAAAAAATTTCGACGAATGGATTTCCGTGCAGAAATTTAAATTAAAAAATCTTACTATTTTTTCCCCACTGTAGTAGTTATTTTGTTATTTACTTTGCTTCGCGCACGATTTGGTGTTAAAGAGTGATACCGGCGAAGGAATTCGCTGTGATAGATGTATACACGTATGAATAGAAGCAACCAAGAATTTAACTTTTCTGTACTTATTGAGGAATAATAACACAGCAGTCAAAGTTATTTGTATTGCAAGATTGCCAACTCTTATAAAATATATACATTGTTTCGCGCGAAATTGTAATTTCTTAGGGACACATCGACTTGACAACCCTTACAAAGAACAAGCTACATCATCTAACGGGAAGTCATTTCTAACATTCGCGGAAAATTATAAGCTGCTGATTGGCGTGGGCTGAGGTACGAGCCCATATCTTTAAAGCCATCGAATGTCTAATAGTCAACGCGCTAACAACCTAAGCCATATCACCCTCAATGCTAAGTGCTGCAGTATTTTTATTCAAAAGATCTTAAGGAACAGCGATAACACGTTCGGTATCAGAGCAAGTTCGATATCAATCGCAACGTACGCACACAATGAGCGGTTGATGGTGAGCAGCAAAGTACTTATAAGCATGCAAACGCAATAACTGTCCACTGTCTGAAATATTTTGCGTAAAGATGTCCATGAGCTGAGATCAAGTTATTATCCACTCTGCACATTTGACAAACGGGTCAAAGGAAACATTGAAGTTGATTCACAATTTCATTGGAATCCCACTTTTAGGCTCCGCCAGCAAGAAGAATTTCATCCGAAAAAAATTTACAGTTTGTCACAGAGGCAGACTACAATTACTTTAATAGTTATAGGCTGTAATAGCACCACGACCTGACAGATCGTGTAGCCTGATAGTGATAGATTGTTCACCATTGTGCTCAGCTCAAGTAATCCTAATTTTTTTTTATAAATATTGTAATCATTGTGGTCTTAACTTTAACTAGGTTGTCTGGATCTAATATCCTGCTGCCAAGGTAGTTCATTCAATTTGAGCGGTTACGGATGATCACTTTATCTTCCGACGATGACAAGAATTTTTGAATGCCCCTTAAGATTGCCTTCCTCAAGGTCAAGACTTAGATCTGCGAGATGCAGGGAAGTGAGTTCAGTGGTAATTTCTAAGGCTGGTGAGGGGCAAGTTCATATTGCTAAAGTTACACTCAAGCAGGCTATCCGATGTACCTTGTTTTGAATCATCTAAATTACAGGTTTTAGTACGATAGCGCAGTATAACACGCAGAACATTTCAGAGACGTCTAATTTCACTAAGTGAAGATGTCAACTGAATACCTCCTTCGTGCGCTTCGATGTTGTTAAATTATTTTCTCTTTAAAGTCGCTTGCCTACGACGATAAGCAATTGATAACTTTGAAGCCAGTTCCATATGTGTTATAGCAAACATACAGCCAGATTTACTTCGTAGAGTGTGTGAGAGTTTGACATGCGGTTTGTAGTAATTTTTATTTCGATTTAAGTTTTTTCGTTTAAAAATTCGTGAAACGTAACGTACTTCTCGTTTATAATGACGGAAGAACTGATCACAGAGACAATTTCTACTCAAAGTGTATTTTAGCCGTTGCTAATGAGAAAACTGTCTTGAAATATAAAAAATTAAATAAATCAGACTCACCTGCATAAAATAGTGGCAGCATATTGAAAATGACCAGGAGTGATAATAAATATTTGGAAATTTTTTGCAGATCCCTATAGAGTTCTGTAGCAGTGAGAAAAGGTTGGATAGAAAAAGTCGGCTGTTGTTGTTGTTGTTGATTTTGTGTGCTAGTTGTTGTAGAAAAATTGCCTTTAAAACATTTGTTTCGTTGTTGTTGTTGTTGTATTGCATCTTGCTGTTGTTGTATTGATGTTGTAGATGTGTAAGTTTTGTGTCTCTCATAGTCGTGGCAACATTGTTGCTCAGCAACATTTCTTTGGCAGCATTTTGTAGTTTCGTTTGTAAGTTTCTGAAGGAAATTATTATTTTCATTAGAGCCTGAGACTGGCAGACCGTTTTCAAAGATGACGTTTTTGTTGCAGTTGTTTGTTGGCATTTTTGTGTTGTGTTTTTTGTTGTTGTTGTTGTTAGTGTTGTAGTTGGTGTGGATTTTAAACTTCTCAATTCCTTTATAATCATGTATAGAGTTATCAGCATAATTAACAGCATAGTTATGTTGTTGTTGTTGTTGTATTGTCCTTTCGTTGCTTCTGCTGATGAGGAAGTCTGGTGTAGGCGCAAGTAGACGACATTTTCGTTTACTATTCGTATCATCAAATGTGTTGTTAATGTTTGTTGTTGCAGTTGGTTGCCATTGAATAACAGCAGCATTGCCTCTAGCAACATCATCTGTATGTAATGTTGCTGCTTCTTGTTCTGTTGCCTGTATGTACTTGTCGTAACAACACCTGTTCTTTTCCGGTATTGCACCAGGCCATATTTGTTCTGGTTGTTTCTGCTGTTGTTGTTGTTGGCCCGAGATGAACACAATTTTTGTTTTAATGTTGTTGTCTTTCGTAGGAACGTGTGGAAAACTTTTCGTTTTAGCGCAAGTGAATGAGTTTTTATCGAAATTAATTCCTGTTTCACTTTCTTCTCTCGCGTCCGTCTTCGTTGAATTGCTGTAACGAATATTTGCTTTTGTGTAGTTGTTGTATGTGTTTTTGTTCTTGATTCTAATATTTCCGGTGATATTGTGTACTTTTTCTTCTTCTTCTTCTGCTTGTTTTCGTTTGGCTTCCGTTTTGATAGAAAATATTGATAGTTTTTCTTTAAAATTACGTTGAATAGTTGTTTTTGTTGTTGAAGAAATAAATGTTTTTGTTTTAGTTGTTGGGTTTTTCTGTTTTGTGTCGATATTATAAAGAAGCTGTGCTGAGGCCATGTTGTGCCCTAGAAAAGAACAATAAGGGAAAAAGAGAAAGAATAATTTAAAATAATTTTTTAAGGCTGTTTTAGGAAAATGTATTAAAAGAAAATCGAAAACACGTGCCACATACATATTATTATAAAATTGTAACATAAAGGGTCTGCGATAAAGAAAGGAAGAAAATAATTTAATCTTTTTATTACTTGTGGGAAACTAACAAAAAGACAGAAAAACAAAAATGAAACAATCTTCCGTTTATGAAACGACGACGGCAAGTGTGAAAAGGACGGTTAAACTTTTTAGTACCTTTGTCTCTTAAGTTTGCAACAACAACAATAACATGTATATTTTAAATCAGTTTAAAATTAACTTTAAAGATATCTTCCCTTATTCTGCTAAAATTTAATTTTGAAAAACGTTTTGAAAGTTTTCAAAGTCTATGGAACAGAATAAGTCCCTTAACGGGAACTAAGTCGCTTAATAAAAGCAACAGAATTTTGTTTTTCTAAAGATAAATAGAGAGTTGAACGAAGCAAAGATTTTAACACTTATTTATGTCTGAATTCCTAGACTTAATTGATACAACCGCCCCGAATGCTTCAGTAATATAATGCGAAGCTCCCCATTGAATTTAATGCACTGTACTCATGAAAGTTTCACACGAAAGAGTTTTTAATACACGGAATTTTAAGTGACGTACAATACAAAGAAATGTCTGCTTGGCAAAAAAATTTTTAGTGGTTGGTTGACGCTGCCAAAGTTACCAATGCTATTCAACTCTCGAAATATTAACTAAAGCTTACCATTTGAATTGAAATTTAAAAAAAATCTAAATTCCAGTAGGCGACATTCGACGTGAGTTGGATGGTCACCATGGAGTCAGGTGTGCAGGCAAATTATCTATCCGTGGAGTGAGGTCAGTACTAAATTGGGAAACGCCAGAGAGTCAACTCGGCTTATTTTGCGGATAGTTTTGGCCCTACATCTCTATAAGATAGGGCTGACGCAAGAACTGAAACCGGACGGCTACAAACACCGTGAGATTGCTCAGTTTGCTGAATATGTTGGCTGGAGATCTATAGGCGCATTTATGTCCTTGGATAAGCTTGAGGCCAAAATAATGCCGCATATATAGGACTCAGTCATCCAAAATAGGACTGACTACATGAACCAATCCCATCGAAGCTGATGCGAACATTTGAATGAAGTGGATTCCATACATAACGGCATAAATATAGTTTCTAAATAAAGTTAAAATAAATTTGATTTCTCATAACGTTGCTGTGTTTATTTTTCTATTGTTCTAACCTGTAGTGCGATTCACTAACTTTTAACGATTCGACAATCGCAAAATTTGTCGACAACTTTTTGTTGTTTACATTAACGATAGTGTGATTCACTAACTACTCATAAACGACAGTAGACTTCGTTAATTTTTTGTTTATTCAAATAGATATCAAGTGGCATCTCTGTCAAAAAAATATCAAATAAACGAAAAGCACAAAGAATGGAAAAAAACAAATACTTTTTGAAAAAAATTGTTTGTGCGTTTTGCTATTTTTGCAAAAGTTAAGTAAAAACCATTTGAGGCTTTTTCTACATGAAGTATAAATATATTATGTATGTACCTAGTGCCTTGCTTATTAAAAATATTGTGTATAAATAATTTTTAAACAAATTAAAAGTGCCCCTAAAAGATGCCATGAAATTTATTTTTGTCTACAATCGTTAAGCTAACAATAACAGCTGACTAAACGATTACGAATGTTGTTTAAAAAAAGTTACTAAATAGCAACATCGTTAATGTTGTTGTTAAAGGTTTTTATCGAGGCGATTGTCGTTAAAAAAGAATAGTGAATCGCACTACTGATAACTTTAATAAATATCGTGAACAAAAATTGGACATCATGATTGCAGCAAATATTTGGCAACAGGATGCCGTTTTAGTGCAATCATTGAATTGGTTTAATTCTAATGAATTTCTAAATGTTTAAAAAACATTATGCAGAAATCATAAACTTGGGGCACTCTCCTGGATAATTTTCATTAAATTGGTACTATTGACCTTGTGTTTGGGTAAAGTTTGGACATTTTTGTAAAGGAATTTAGTTTCAACAAACTTAAAAGAAACCCTAATCCTGTAGGACCCCATTTTTGCTATCCTTCATAAGTTTCCGAATGTAAAGTCAGAACAGAGACCCCTTCTTTCAACTCCAGACAGATAAATCATTCTCAAACGCATTGACTGGAAAATTTCGAAAAACGCACTGGATTAAAATCATGTCCACCCGCAAAAAAATAAAAAAATTATCTCCTCTTCTCAACCCGAAATATAAAGACTAATACACTTAATATCAGATTTTAAGGTTACTTTTATACTTTTAAGTAATTTTCTAAGTTAGTATGTTCACCTAATAAGAGAACTGAAAATTTTAAGATAGAAAAATAATTTTCATGCCTGAACAATGGTTTTTGTTGGAAGAAATTTGTCGGCAATCACAACGTATGTTTTAGAAGTGTCTCGAGCGAAACGGAATAAAAATTTTATCGATCGAACGCGAAAGATTAAAATAAAAAATACATACATTTCTAGGAGCCAATAAAAAATTTGTTCCAGTAAACTAAAGTAATTGAAAGTAATTTATTACAACTTAAGTTGTTTACGATGAAATCGAACAAACCATTTGCCAATTTCGAATGGGGTTTCGCATCAGTGTTTCTCATTTCTTAAGTTGTAAATACATGTATTCATTCATAACACAAAACTTAGTTCAATCAACCCTGACGACAAAATTTATTTGAAAAATATTCTTAAAACTTGAACACAAACAAAAGTTCATTAAATTCATGTAGTGACTTTCTTCTTCCTTTTGTTTTTTGTTTTTTTTGTGATGTAAATGAGGGACAAACGTAAAGAAACCCATGTGAGTATAAACTTACCTACAATCGAGATAGGAAGCAATTCAGTCAAATAATTTCTAAACAACCAACCCAAATACATGAGTGAATATAATGGAGCAATAAAAACAAAAACCATCTTTAAGTCAACGATTTGCAAAATTGAATTTTCTCAATTTATTTATTTTACGACAAAAAACCTAAAAACAGTGGATATAATGCTAAAGAGATTTCTAATAAGGCCAATTCGATATTAAGAGCCTATGGCGGCGATAATGCTTCTTAGTCAGCCACTGCATGCTTAAAGAAGAGTTTGGAAGAGCAACCTAAATGCCAGGCGGCTCAATTTCTCATGAGTTACTGTTACCTGGAAAAATTGCCAACCTACAGGAGATACATCAGGTTGCAATGTAACTATATTACAAAAGTTACTGTTTGCGCTGGCTGGTTCCTTCTTCTTGAAAAACGACGTCAACATTGAAACGCAGTTTTATATTCCAGCCAGTCTTAAATTCAGTCTGCCCAAAGATTTACTAGAGGCGTGTTTCCATTAATGCGTAGATGGTACTGAATGGGTACAGCTACTTCGTTAATGAAACTATTACGATGAATGTATATTCTTCTACTAGGTAACAACACGATAAATTCGTGGAACCTTTTATTCGAAAAGATGCGAATTAATATAAGATTGGTCGACCTTATGTTCGTATACTATGATAGATGCAAGATAGCTTTGGGGGACCTTGTGTATTGGGGAAATACGGTAAAATATGAAAATTTTATGTTAAATTTGGGATACCTTTTATTCGGCAAAATACGATTCAATACGAAGAATATATGATAATTTGGAGAGAGCTTATACTCGTCATGCAACTAAACTACGATTAACACAATATAATTTCGGGAGACCTGGTATTCGGAAAATTTACGGTTTTTGGTTCTACTACGGACAAAACAGGAATCGGTTAAGCTCTTGGACTGCAGCTTAAGTGGCCTTGTAACTATATATCGTGCTGTAGCGATATCCGCTGGAGTTCTCATCGCCAAACCTTCACACTATATCCAATATTTATTATAAACTGAATGAGAATTATATCGTATAAATACCCTGTATTTTCTATTTCTTCATATTTGGGCTAATTAGTACTAATAATGTGTGTGTCAGTACATGTTACTAATGTTTGTGTTTTCGTTTACATAATGGGTGCCTTTATGTTCTTAAAATTGTATCGGAACGTTACAATGTAAACGGCAAACCCTACCAATCATTGATAGCTAAGTCTTCTTGTCCTATCAAGCTCATGCGATTTGACCCCGCTGGATTTTTGTGTGTGGAGTTTTCTCGTGCAATGCACTAATGACCTCAAAGTCAACATAACCCAGGCCATGGCCCAAATAAACCCAGGATCTATACGACAGAGTCAATAAAATTAATTCTTCACGGATCCGTGCTACCGTACCAAGTGGACAATTAAATGATATCTTATCGCATACGCATTCCCATACATGGGCCTTTTAAATAATAAAGGATAAAATAATACCTCATAAGGTGTCTTGTTCTATACATTCAAATATCGACCCGCCCTTATTCGAAGTCGCTGGGAAAATTCGGATTCACTATTTATTATAACTTTTCTTATTATAACTTTTCTTAATAATCTCCTTTGTATATAATAGCTTCTCTTTTTAACCGGCAGTTTTTTGATATGCAATCCAACTCTGAAATGTGTTGGGACTTTAAAAATGTCATGATAATAAAAGAAAAAAAGATTCCTGGAGTTGAGATTTTCCTGCATTACAAGCGTTAGAAAAGGCATCTGAAAGAAGTTTTTGTCGAATAGCGCGGCTAATTAAAGAGTTTTTCTGCAAAGTGTGCGACCGAGTGCTTCATGTTAAACAATTTCCAAGTTAACGACAACAAATTCGTTAAGTTCATTAAAACAAATTCTATTGCAGTAAGGATGAACAGAACAGAAATGCAAAAGTACCTCAGACAGTCTTTGATTCAGTCCTTTAAATACATCTGTTGGAGTAAGTTTTGCATCGAGGCCTTGGCTGTTTATTTTGACCAGGACCTACTTGGAAGGACCCTATTGACCCTTGCACGCATTGAAAACTATCATATTTGTTTGATCGCATTTGGATACTGTTCTAAGCAATTTTGGGTGCAGTACAGCCTGTCTAAAAATTCTGCTACTCTTGATAACATCGAAACTCCAAAGCGAACTTCACATCGTAATTCCAAAGCGAATTCTCCACACCGATTTTAAGACGAAACACAGGCAAACATACCTGCCCATAGGATTAGCGTAATAGCAGATATATTCAAATTATGTCACTTATCAGACTTTATCACCAGAACTACGACCAGTTGGACACCAAACGGCCGGAGAGTAGTCAACTACATTGATCGAAAACTATTTGACTCTCATGATACCGCAACTGGATGGATCAGAAATTAAAACAGTCGAGCAATGTACTCGTATGCGCTCATCAGGTCCAAGACCGCTGATGTCAGAGTCCGAAAAATTCTGATTTACACTGGGAAAATTATGTTCCACAACTATCACCAAAACCCGACTTAACTGTTTGAGAAGGACAATTTTCAATTTTGTTGTTTGGGAAATTATTAATTTTTAACCGTGCCTGAGTACATGGTATAATATGTAATTGCCTGCCATTGATCTCGCTATCGCTTTTCCTATAAAACAACCAACTAGAAATTGCAACTGTCCTTGCCTGATTTTGTCTGGTTTCTGAGTTATTGCACAGCATTAAAGATTTTGGATAAAAGAACTGCTTTTCGGTTTTCAAATAAACGTTATTCGTCTGTTTGTTGTCGCAGTTCAATTCCTTGCTAAGACTTAAAATAATCATGACGGAATTTGTTTTTACTGTTTCTAACCTCAAAGTCATACTTTAATGCGACTTGATCCTATTAGCTGCTCTTCAGCGGACTGTACTGAAAGTGGATCTGTGGATTATTTAAAATTATGTTTATTTACACGGCTTGTTGTTACTGGTTGGTTTTTCTTAACCTTAAGAACCATTTACAATCGGTTCTGCTTTGAATGTAAAAATCACTTTGTCACTTTCGATCCGATGTTTGCTTATTCTTCCATTGCAACTTGCAGTCAAACTTTATGTTACATCGTATCTTAACTTTTTATTCCAATAATGGCATAAATGCTTAATTGTAGTAAAATCGGGGGAAGGAGATGTTGATGTGTGACAAATTTTCTTTTGAAATGTTTAGTAATTCGTTCCCGTCTATTATACTTTATATGCTTACGATTTCGCCGATAGCCGTAGGCGGCAAACAACCCTATACCATGACTCCAGCACGACCACGTTTGTTACTTTTGCTAAAGAGGAATTGAGTAGCATAAATACCTGTTTGGACAAAGTGTTATTGTGTACTGAGAACTTATTCGGTTTGACGTGTTTTGGTCATTACTGGAGAGTACTGCACTACAAAAAAAAAAAACTATATTCTGATCACAGGCTGCAATGGTGGGGCTATACTCTCTGTGTGGGCCATTATGTCGATTGCTGGTGTCGGGGAACTTGTATTTATAGAAGACACTTTTTCAAACGTTAAGTAAGCAAGAGGACGATGAATTTTGTGCGTGTGCATGTTGTGTCATTTAGTGCAAATAAATCTAAAAAGTACGACCTTGAACCTATTCAAATCGGTAGCACCTTATTGTACAAGGCGGTGGAAATGTGAACATTTTGCTGACTTACTTCTTAGAAAAATTCTCTAAATAATAAAGAACGTCTACTATAAGTTTTAGTGAAGTAAAAAAACCAGGTTATTCGACATTCGAAAAATTTCAATTTCAAAAAAAATCGACTGCTGTATTCTGAAAAACCCCCGGTCGAATGTTTTCAATCACCTTGCTACAAATATTTTTTAATTTTGATAATTGTGGCACTTTCTTTGGAAAGACAGATAGTTAAGAAAAGGGGATAGACAAGATTCAACTTCTGGAATTGCACGTTATGTTTATTATTAGCAATGTTGCAGTGCCTCTGGTGTTATGAAGGTTGATAACCTGAAGCTACTATAGCCATTTTATTATTTTATTTTATTGCGCCGACGATTTAGTGTAATAGAGTGATACTGACGATGAACTCTGAAATATTTACTCATCTACGTGGAAAATCAAAAAAAGTCTGCAAAAACAAAAGACTGATCAGAACTAGTAGAGGCTATGTTAAATTTAATTGACCCTTTTTAGTAAAAAAATAAAAATTAATAACCTGTACTCAGCGTAAACATTTTCAGAACTGCTGGGGGATGCTGGCATCAAAGGTTTATGGTAAATTAGTAGAGAGATAGTAGAGAGGTCTGGATTGTTATTAAAAACGAATAAAGTTTATAGATGGCACAGAAAACAAACAAATTTACAAAACAATTATAAAGGCTCAAGTCGTACGGAAATCCTTTTAGCAGATTTTATTGTCATGGAATTAGTTTTATTTTAAGATTTGCCTACAATTGCATGCGTTTGCTATTGGACTATCGTTGTTAGATCTAACATTTTTTTTTATTTTATAATGTCTTAGTTATAAATTTATTAGGAGTTGCTTAAAAAGGAAAAATAATGCGAAGAGACGCGGGGGATTAAGTTCTTTGAAAACACTGCGCGTCTAGTGAAAGTGTGTTAAACACCACAAAAAACCAGTACAAAAAAAGTATTACGTTAAATGTTCTCTAAAAACTATCAAATAACATATTTCTGTTTTTATTTCAGCAGATTTATAATAAAAACTTAACGAACATTAAACTATTCCATTTAACAGTTAATGGGTCGATTATGTAAAGCAACCGAACTTCGGTTTATTATTTTCTTTAGTTGTTTATTTTTTAAGTTATTCGAATATATTTTTTTCGAATATTCGAACAATATTTACAATCTTTTCGCTTGTTCAAATAAAAAAAAATTAGAAACCTTTGGTTGAACACTTTTAAAATCGAATAATTTGAGCGAGAGCGTATTATACATAACTCCTTTCCGATTTTTAAAAATCTCTTTAGTAGCATGGGTCACTGAATATAGACTTTATATTGGAAACTCATATGTCATCAGTATTCTTAATTATCCCGCAATATTTTCGAGATCACTGCTTTGTAATGGGTTCCATGTCAAAGACTTACGATTAGTATTGTAACTGAGGAATTTTCAATATATGAAGTGCTGTCAAAAAAATTTGGAAGCCGCAAGACATTGAATTCATCAAATCTTCGTCTCAGACGCTGTGGTTTAATATAAGTTCAGAAAAATACATCTGCTTCGCCATCAGTAGCTTCTTAATGTAACATCAAGTTGGCATTGAATACGAACCTGTTGACGTATGAAATGGCATTAGTTTCGAATGCTTTTGGAGACTCACTGAATGCTTACGTTTGGTCGTGTTCTGTTTGTAACTCATCGTGAAACGTAGAATTTTGTGTTCATTGCCATACAGTAGCGCTTTCTAGTAGGCATGAGTGTAAGTGAATGTGTAAAAATATTAGTTTTGTTCTGCATTACTAAAATCCGTAGCAACAAATATAAAAACTTGCACTTTTTCTGCTTACTACGAATATGGATTATTCTTCGCTGGGAAGTGCTTTAATTTATATCTTTTATTATTCCGTTTAGATTTTAAACATTTCTACACGATCGATAGCAATACGCCTAAAAATATTAGACTTCAACATTGGGTTTCCAAATGCTTTATTTGTCGTTTAAATTCTAAACAATTTATTTATTTATTAAAGCTTTATAATCAAAGTCGTTTGCAAAGCAAAGTCAAATCAGTAGCGAGCTTCACTACTTTTTAACGATTTGATAGTCGCTAAATAAGTCGACACTTTTGTTGTTTGCAGTAACGATTATGAGAATCTGTTTAATTAAATTGAAATCAAGGGTCATCTCTGTCAAACAATATGCCAAAAAGCACAAAGTAAAAGATTTATAAACCAACTAAATATGTTATGAATTTTAGTTTGTCGATTGAGTAAGCAACACAAAAATATATATTTATCGTTTAGTTTTCCCAACAATCGTTAAATCACAACGATAGCGAATGTCGTTTAAAAGGTTTACAGAATACCAACATTGTCAATTTTGTCGTTAACTTTTTTAACGATACGATTATTGTTAAAAAATAAGTTAATCGCACTACAGTGTTGCCATTGATGCGCTTTTCGGGTAAGTAAGTGTGCTTTTTTACCACTTCTTTTCCCAGCGATTTTTTCTATATACCCACTATAAAAATGTGCTATTTATAATTTTTCACAGTGCTATTAGTGCTTTGTAGTACAACAATGTATTTAGTTTTTTGCCTCTTGGCATCGCGAATTTTAACAACTTTTTCCTTAAGTGCTAATAACGTAATAAATGCTTTTTGTACAACATTGGAATTTTTTCTTCGAATTGTTTTTTTTTCAATAATTTTGGGTTAAGAAAACAACCAGGAGTCGAGAAAATTTATTTTATTGGTAACCTTAAAATTTTTGTTGACAAATTTCAAATAAAAGGTGAAATAATAAATTGGCCGTTTATGTGATAAATACACTGAAGATGGCACCTTGCCGAAACCGGTTTGTCTTCAAACCAAACTTGACAAAGGATCTACATAAATATTGCCCTTCCCTCAGATAGACCGATTAATGCTTGCAAACTTTTATGAGTTCGGTTCTAAAAAAAAATAATTAAGACCTGTAAAAGATGCTTTGGTCCGATGGTTAAACAATCTACTGCGATGTAGTGAAACGAAAAAGTAAGAAGCGATGGCGAAGACAAGCAATAGCTTTTTTAATTCAACAAATACGATGATACGTATTGTATTTTAAAGGATTTTTAAATACTTTTCTTTCGATACCTTTTACTACTTACTGTGCTTTTGTTATTGCAAGAATTGGCAACACTTATAACTAGCTTTTATTGTATTTTATACCCGTCTAATCTAGTAAAGCTTAAAGGAAAACTTGCTTTTAACATGTACTAACGTGGCGTCTCACTTTACAGAAAAGCTTTAGCAGATTAGTTATGTTAAGTAAAATGAACAAGTAAAACACTTTGATAGCTTATGTTGCCTTAGCTTAAAACATAACCAATTTGAACTAAAGCTTTAAATTAGATAGAACAAAGGTGACTCGGGATGAAATACAAATAAAAGCTGGCCTTTCTTAATTTTAAATTCTTCGTAAATTTTCGGTTATTTGTTTTGTGAATTTTGGAATTTTTCGAGAAATTCCGAGTTCTGTTTTTGGGATAATTTATACTTTTTAATAAAGTTGAGATTTTTTAACGAATTACAGATTTCGATTTGTGACAAAATTTCAAATTGTTATCTTTCTTCGATGAAATAACGATTTTTGCCAAAATGTCTACTTTTAAAACATTTGAGATTTTTGATGAAGTTTTTAACTTTCGGTGAAATTTCAAACTGATTGAAATTCTGTTTTAAGATTCTTTTTTGTACAATTTCGCCTTTTTGACAAATTTTATTCTTTTGTATTATTTATTTTTGCTACGATTTTTTCGTTTAGTGTTGAATTTCCGTTTTATGGTGAATTCCCGAAATTTGGTGAAATGTAGATTTTTTATGATTTTTGAATTTTTTGTTGCAATTTTTAAGAGTTAGTAAATTCCTGAGATGTGGTCGCATTTAAATTTTTATGCGACATATAGAATTTTAGTAAAATTTTAACGTTAATTTTTACAAAAATAATATTTTGAGTTTTGGTAATATTTCTACGTGAAAATATTTGTAAAATTTCTAAATTTGGTAATTTTTTTTTTTGAAAATTGAGATAAGTTATAAATAAGTTTCTTTTTGGCAAATTTTGTTTTTTGTGATTTATAAATTTTTTGGTAAATTTTAAATTTTAACCCAATTGCGGATTTTTCATGAGCATACGTTTTCTGCGGTCCTCGGGTAGGCAATTCCTATATAGGGACATAACAGTCAGTTTGATATAATTGCAGAAAATGTATATTTTATGGACTTGCAGATAAGCTGTTCCTCGTAAGAGTGAAAATATAAAAGAAAAAACCAAGAATAATTTTTTTTTACCCATATCTCGAACATGTGGACTGACGAAAGAGTTGACCAAACTACGGACAGAAGGACATGGTGAAATGAGTTCCCCTACCTATAAGGATCCAGAATAGACATATAGAGATGCACATCAGGAGGTAGTTCGGTGCAAAAGGGAAATTTCTCCTTTCAAAACCAATAATAATTTACATTTTTACATACAACAATTTTAGATACTCCCGGTCTTTTGATCCTGCCAACTTAATGGTCGCATTATTTTCACTCGGTTTTAAAATCTGCTTGTATTGATAATTCATTTTTTATTTTTGTTTCGCTAGCTAATTATCGATACCTTGCAATCTATTGCAATGAAATCTAGTGAGTGTATATGATTAGCTTAGATGCGACCAGCGATGCTAATTTTTTATTATAATTTTTACCGCTTCATATGTGAATATGAGCTAAATGCAAATATTTATTATCATACATCTAGAGAACTGTAAAAGACTTCAAAATTTGTGTGAGTAACAAAACTTTGTACCCGAACCGAAAATAAGCGAACAGTTAGTTGAGCCCCTCGAGTCCAAATACGTACCGCTTCTTCGGCCATGTTTTCGGGAATAAAGTTAACAATGACGAAAGGCCAAATAATAGGGGCCTCTTAAGCATGCACTCTTTAATAGGGCGGCATTTTATTTAAGAAACGCAAACACCATTAGTTGAAGAACGATCTAGCTCCATATATTACCGTACTAGCTTCATTATCTACTGTGTTTACATAAGGAACGCACCGCCCGGCTTAGCGGGGCAATGCTGATAGACTTGGAACTACTGTCGAAACTGAAAATGCAACTTAACAGTAATCAACTTTTTTTTATCAGTTGAAAGGCAAACAAGATTTAAAAGAGCTGCAACTGTTTGAGGTCAACACATGAAGCCTGCTTTTTTATTTTTATTATTTATTTTATTAAGGCTGCGAGGAGATGTTAGTGGCTCCCTTGGGTGCTCATTGCAATATTAAAATTGTAACAAAATTAAAAAAAAATTAATGTTTTTATTCCCTAGTTTCTGAACTGGCAGTATTCCTATAAAAGCATTTTAAATATGTATGAACATATGTATATTTTTTATTAAACAAAATTAAATTATTTTTATTTCTTAGAAAAAACATTTTCGTGGGTCATAAAATTGAAATTTTATATTTTAAACTTTGTTAAAATTCTGTTTGCCAACTTGGATTTTTCATATCGAATTACTTGATTCACAACAACAAAAAAATCGCCGTTTACCTTTTTCGATTGGGTGTAAAATAACCTTCAGAATTTTAGCAATATGATGAATAAAACTTTGCAAATAGTAAACCACGTAGTTTTATAACAAGCAGTCAACAGGAATAAATACGATTACAACAGCAACAAAAATATATTATTAGTTTTATTGCCACTTGTTTTCTGGCATTTTTCATAGAATCTCTGACCCAAAAAACCCCCCTGTAACGATAACGAAAGAAAAAATTAAAATAAATTTACCAGTTAACTATCAGGTAACCTAAAAATCCGTAAAATACTTGTTTGTTGTGATTGCTAAAGTACGTGTTCACAGATTGCACAGCCGCAAAGCATTTATATATATGTGCAGGGATGTGTGCGTTACAGATTTTTGCAAAATTAGTATGAACTAAATTTAGCAACTAAATATTTATTGTAACTATAACACGATGGACGCTATTTACTGAGTCTGACCGTGATGATGTTAACTTTTATTAAAATGTTGTTTGAGAATTTAACATTTGATGGTTGCTTATGCCATCATTATATTTTATTAGTAAAATTTTATAAACAAATTGAGAATTGTTTGTGAAACCCTATGAAACGATATTGAGTTTTTTGCACAATCTAACAACCATTTCGTGCATTTGTATCTTCTTACTTTTTTCGATCCATATTTTTTTAATGAATTTCCGTCATCCCTTATCAAGTTTGGTTTAGTGAAAACCCGGTTTCGGCAATGTGCCATCTTCAGTTCTGAGACTAAAAAATAACACTGAAGATGGCACATTGCCGAAACGATTTGTGTCCAAACCAAACTTGACGAGTTATGACGAAAATTCGTTCCATAAATCTACATCAAAACACCCTGCCGGATAATCAAATCAAGAATGATCATGCACTTCAAAGTTAATGATCAAAAGTAAAGGCATTTGATTGCTTCAGAATGCTTGATGGAAAAACGGCACTTAATCATGGGACGCATTTTTGTATTAACGGCTTTGATAGCAAGCAAAATCGTCATATTTAGAACAATACCAATGAAATTCCGTATTTCTCTCAAAACAACATTGACAACGTCTTCGCCATCAACGGCGGGCGCTACAGATTATAAATTTTTTTTGCCAGAAATGGTCAATATTAATATGAACGTGGGGTTTCCTTACAACAGCGCCTACATGCCTTACAGTGGAAGATACAATGGACATTCAGAATGAGCAATTTGTCGGTATAGTTGACTCTCGCGGATCGTGTGATTTAGCTCTGCTAGACTTTTTCTTGTGGGATTTTCTGAAGCCGTAGGTCCATCACAATAATCCTGCAATAAACCAATTAAATTCACCATAATCTCAACTCCTCGCTCGAATTAGTGCGAATCCATGACGGTCATATTCGAAACGATGTCATATTCCTTATACTATAGTGGCATACGTGAGCCCTTTTAAATAAATTTTGAAGTAAACTAAAAATTGTCAAACTTTTTGTTTATATAAACGTGTTTGGGAGAAATATCCCATATTTCCTTCTCCTGTGTCCGTGTCTGCTACATGCAATACCAAGTCTTCTATTTATGCCTTTTGTAAAGGCTGAAAAGCACAACTCATAGATGTTGCGAATATTATGGCGAGAGAAGTATCTTCTGAAATATATTGACATTTTGATAGGGTGGAACAATTTTCAATACCTTTTTGCGTTTTACAATCTACTTGTAGTGAATATGAAATTCAAAAGGCTTCTTTGCAGGTGAGAGAAGGTCATAATAGTAAACAAATAAATTTAAAAGCAGCGATGTAACCCGAGCATTTCACTTAGGATGTAGTACACTGAACCACAAATTTACTAAACACTGCAAAATGGGGCGTAAAATTGAACAAAAGTGGGTTATGGGTTGTTATAAACTAAAGAACTCATCGTTCAAATCAACGGAAATGTTTTGTTAAAAAGAATTATTTGATTTAATAAAAGAAGTTTCTTCAATTCGACAGCTACTTTCGCGTTATTCCTATAACGAAATTTTTGTTAAATTGAATAAAAATTTATTTAAAATAACTTCGAATTTTCGCAACATTTTATCAATATTAACTAATAAATTAAAGTGTTTACATTTCTCTACAATATTTAGTAAATATGTATTTGTGCATATGTATGTGTGCATGTAGTTCCACACTTTATCACGTAA
Source organism: Phania funesta (assembly GCA_963932375.1). Taxonomy (NCBI): domain Eukaryota; kingdom Metazoa; phylum Arthropoda; class Insecta; order Diptera; family Tachinidae; genus Phania; species Phania funesta. The sequence goes on from OZ010652.1 coordinate 51,385,825, forward strand.
TAAAAATTACCTGTGGATCTTTTTCATATATTTTTATATCTGACCATATATTGAGCGATATTCCCGTAAAAAAATTCCAACGAAAATATTGTTTGTATTACATTTTGATTTTTTCAAAAAACTTTAGGACTTTTCAAAATGTTTGGAACAATTCTTCTGTTCATAACTCGAAAATATGCAAAGAACTGCCTTCTTCCTTCACAAACTTTGCGTGTTAGCTATTCCCAAATGTTTTAAATAATGTTTAAGTCAGGAGAATGTGGTGGCCACGATAGTATTACAACTGCTCCAGAAGCCAGCTCTATACAAGAAGATCAAAATGGATGGGTACCATTGCCATGTTGAAAAATAAAAGGAAGGGAGCCAAAAATGTCCGCAAATTCCACGAACGCAGTTTCAAGAAGGTTTTCGTAACCAGTTCCCGTCATTCGCTCATTTATAAAAACTAAACTGACAGCGCCCGAATACGTGATAGCGCCCGAGACCATTAAGCCACACTCGCTGCTATAGTGACGACTTAAAATTCTTTCCTCCTTCCTTATATCATAGAAATAATAATTATATCCATAATAGAAATAATAATTTTGTGGACTATCGATGTTAAAGCGCTTTTCGATGGAAAAAATATCTGTTTTCCAAACATTTGCTGCACTATCCACATCATTTTCCAAATTTCAACCTCTGCTGCTTATTTATGCATGGCTTTCAATGGTGGCTTCTTTTGAAGTTTTCGACGCTTCAGGTATTCCCAGCTTTTTATAACATTCAAAATCGTTGTTTTACTTTTTTTACACTGTGACTCCGACAGCAGCTCCAATTTTACTTAAACTCACACTCGTAATTGAATTTGAGACTATTTGGAGAATTTCGCATCTATCTCGGGGTGAAACCTTTTGATATGTCTGTCCTTTGTACCTTTTATCATACTCTGATGAACTCTTAATATAATTGTTTAGTACTTTCGGAATTCGACTAAGTTTTCTGGCTATAGCAAGGGTTAGAAAACCCTTGAGAAAATGCGTGAATTTTTGCTATTTCTGAGGAACTAAGCGACGGTTTTTTCCCATATTTTTTTTTTATAGCAAAAGACATGTTTTTCTAATCGCAATTAAATGTAAATTGATTCAAATTGACGTAACAATTAAAGAATAATTGAACATTCTGTACTGAGGTTAATCTAAGTTAACACTGAAATACTAAAATTTTTGCTACTGCTTACGAAAATAATTATACTGACCCATTTGGAATTTTTGTCAATAAAACAACAGAGTACCCTCTTGCCATTGACTTTAATAAATTTTTTATAGTTATTAAGGAAACACCGAAATTGTTACTTTTCCTACCTCCACAATCAGGGTAAATCAATCAAATACATTTGTGGTATGTTTGACCGATGTTGGCAAATAATAGAAAATGTAGTTAAAGGGGCAAAGGAACGTAGTTACATTCAAAATATTTTTCGAAGGGGCGTCCAAAATCATTGACTTTAAGAAACCAGAGACAAGTGCTTAAAACAAATCAAGAAAATCCCAATTTATTTGCTTAGGAGGACACTACGAGCAAATACAAGTGGCGAAACTTTATGTAGGGTTTTAAGAGCCAATAACGGTAATGTGGCGTGCCGTGAAAGAAACCTTTGCTGAGTTCCACAAAACTAAAGCTTTCGAATTTTGAAAAAAACATAACATTCAATTACGAAAGAAAATTAAAGTTATCTGGATCAGATGGACGACGTATCGTGTGGCGCAAGCCAAGGAAATCTCTCAATTTAAAAACTATAAAACCAACAGTAAAACATGGTTATGGGTCTCTAATGGTGTGTGGCCATATGTCGGCGTCTGGAGTGGGGAAGTTGGTTTTTATTGACAGCATTATGGATAAACATGTGTACCTGGCAATTTTGAAGGAGAAACTACTGAAAAAATGAGGCTATCTAGGAATGGGCATTTTGTCCAACGAAAATTATGGCTCTTATATAACAGCAAACATCTGCCAACACCATCCCAAAGTCCTAACATGAATTCCATTAAAAATCTTTGGGCTTATCTGGATGGAAAAGTCCGAGAACAACAAGTTTCCCCTTAAGCTACTTTAAACTGGATATTGGAAGAAAAAATGTACAAAATGCCGGCAGAAAAATGTCGCAACTTAGTGGAATTAATGCCACGACGTCTGAAATTAGTTCTAGCAAGGAACGGCTTCCATACAAAATATTACAATGACCATTTTGATTAATAAAGTAAAAATTTCAGAACATGCCGATATTTATGTGAGTAACTGTATTTCTGAGTTGTTTGCCTTACGATGCGTTACTACTGCTTTAACAGAATTTCAGCTATAATTTTAACTAATTCGTATTCAAGTCCATAGATTATATAAGAATTTATTTAAATAAAAAAATCTATTATATAAATTTGAAGTAATTTTGTTTGTTTGAATAAAATTTATGTGGACTTGAGTAAAGAATCATTTACTAAATTTTTTCGTTAATATAACCTACGAAAATTGGTTCAGTGTAGTGACTTTAATCACTACATACATGGCTACTTTGTTATTACTTCCTACATCCAACTGTTGGTAGTTTTGTAGTTAAATTGCATTTTTTTTTCGGCAAACCCACTGTTTCATTACAAGAGTTACGATATCAATATACAAAGTCCAAAAGGTCGTTTCGTTTACTGACTTATTTTTCTTACTCAGTCAAGCAATTAACTTTTTGTACTCGCAACTGTCTTTAATTTTGCTATTTCAAATTTACTACGTGACACAGCAATTCATATTTACGTATAATCAGTGTTGCCAACTCTTAAAGTAATAAAAACAGTGAGAGCAGTTCCTAAATGGTTAAAAAAGGTAAAAAATTTAACGAAAGGGATGAAAGGACACCAAATAAAAGTTTTACAAATTATTGAGTTGCTCATATAATGTAAAATAAACAAAAAAGGGGCTAATAACTACAAAAGACAATTTTTACTTTTTGCAAACATTTTAGATTAAAATTGAAAAAAGTACCGAACACCACAAAATAGTACTAATAGAATCTTTAAAATTTTTTTTTAAATATTTCGAGCGAAAATTCTCCACGGGTGTTCGCGGCGTTCAGGCTGCCTTTAAATCACTCTTTGCTTGATAATTCTTATCCAGACTTGATTTGGAGTGTTCTAAAACACCCCAGCAACCAGCAGTAATATTTTCTTGCACTAGATACTAGTTAGCAGATTAATTTATCTACATAGATAGGCATCTGATACTTGGCTTTTTAGTTCAGAGACATTTTGTGGCATTATTTAGTTAACAATTACGTCGCCTATAGGATACCGATAATTATTTACATATAAAAGAGCGCAGTGTATAAAAAAATAATCCTTAAAATAACAGCTGTTAAAGTAACCAAAAATTACAAATCCATTTGATGAGTACACACTTTGCAACATGTTTGTGCAACCAGGCAGGTTTCTTTGGTGGTTGCACAGTGTGTAGTCGTGTTCTGGTTTGATTTTGTATTGCATTCGAAGTTCCAAAAATATCAAAATATTTTAATAATTTCTGGTGTCATTGACGTTGATTGCATAGTGTGAATCGTTGTTTATTGTTCATACTCATTTAGTTCATTGAAAAAAAGGAAGCTGTGAATATGTATGATTTTGTTCACTGTAGAAAAAATTAAACAAGCTGAAGAAAACGAAGATTGAACAAGATGAGCGTTGGATAAACTGTATTATTTTATAAAAATATTATCAAAATTGTGGTACGCGAAAAATGAAAAATATGAAAATAAAACCATTTAATTTTTGCAACTGCGTTATTCCCGCGATGTTTAATGGGAATACAGAACTGATGTTGCGTTTTTTGTTTAATTGTTTGTATCAGTGAGTGTCATTGTCATTACGCCAAGGCCTCGCTTATAGTGTTTAATACGGGGAAAGGCTTGTTTTTATCCTTGACTGATATAATCGAAAGTGATGGCAAGCCAAGACATACAAAGGCTAATGAGAGAGTCTGAAGTAGAAGCATTGTAGTTAAAAGAAATGACAATTGGAGTAGAAATAAATACATTTTTTTTTTAACTCATAACTTATCGAAGGTAAACCTAATTCTGACTGAAAACTTTCCGATTTTTTTGGTGAAAGAAACTTTATCGATTCGCATGTTAACAAACAAAGAATTTTACAAAAACAAGAGGAAGTAAGTTTTGCAACAAACCGAACAACCATACTGAGTCATCTCAGAAGCGCCCACGTATTTTGAGCGATGTCTACCTGCAATTCTTTCTTATAAAATTTACTTTCCTTTACGCTTGTCGTCATGGAATTTCACGCAAGGTGGGCACTACAAAACATGATTTTTGGATGTACCAACGATGAAAATTGTTATACAGATACAAAAAAGTCAATCACACATTAATGTAATCTATCAATTCTCTCAAACGAATGGTCATACAACGTTGAGGATTCTTCCCATTACTTTGTTCGAATGGCAATGCTATCATCTGAAGAGTTTTTTCTAAAACCAATTTAGTCAAAGTGCTTTGTGGGAGAAAAGATGTTTGTTAAATTTTTTACGGAGTTGTTTTTGTTAAATTTGCTGCTCCCTTGATGTCATCCCACCATTCAGGCGATTTGGTTATGGACCATTGCGGGGTTTATGTATTATAAACTAGATCTTGTCTTCCAATATCAGCCCCATGTTAACCTTGCATAGCACCTAGATAATCGAGGTGTCGCGAATTACTGTCACTCTATATCTTGAGCACTTGGTGATTCCAATCTAACTGAGAAGCTGTTGTTGAATTTTTAGTCTAAATGCTGGCACAATATTTTATGCCCGCTGAAGGAACTGTTGCGAAAGGAACCCCAGAGTAGGCCGCATGACGTTCAACTGATAACATCAACGTAAGCTGCACGCTAAGAAAAAACATGGTTGAGGTAACAATATCATAAAATATGGTTATGTTTGTTACAGAATGGCTGCCACAGAGTAACGAACACAGGCGACTAAATCCATCGAACTTTTAATGATCAACGTAAGATGGAGCCCCCTAATACTTTGACTAAACACCTAAAGTATTTTACGTATGTTAAGAAAATTTTATAGTTACAGTTATTATATTATTTTTGTATGGTTTGTGGTTAGAATTTTAGTAAAAATTATTTTGTTCAACTCAACCATGTTGAAATTTTTATGAATGAAAACCAGGTAATGATTAAATGTAAACAATAACTTTATCATCGCAACTAAATATTGTTCAACATGTTTTCAAATAACCATTATGAGTTTGCGACAATATTATATTGTTGTAGATCGTTTTTTTCTTTACGAGTAGAAATTTAAATCAATTTTAATGACCCTCTAGAAATTGGGGCTAATGGGATGTTTCACAGTGGCAAAGTTTAATGTGGTTTATTAGTGAAGTCTTTCATAGTTCGGCAAACAATACAAATGATTTTTAAATGAAATAATTGTCAGCTGGCATGTAATGTGCTGGATTTGCCCCAGTCTTTGCCATGTGTTTTTAGCAATGAATCCTCTAACATTAACGTTTTCCACTTTACTCTCGCCAGATACCACTGTGGCCGGTATATTAAACAGTTTCAAATAAACGACCATTTGGCAAACGCCAACACTCAATTTCACATAATAAAAACTGAACAAAAAAACATTGCTACCTTTCGGCATTTCTGTGGCTGCCATTTGCTGTTCGTATTCATAAATAAGTTTGCTTGTTGTAAATTTTAATTAAAAATTCGTAAATTTTCTTGCAACACACAGAGGCGGTAGATGATATGAACTAAATGAACTAAGAGGTTGTTCAGGGATTAATTTTGAACAAAGTTGTTATGTAAAGGTTGGCAATTTGGTAAATTTGACAAGAGAGAGAGGAAACTAACACAAGACCACATCTTAAACTACTGTGGAAAGGCGAGGAAGCAAATTACTGCATTTGTTTTCGATCGAAATTTCCATCGGATTAAACTGGCGATTTCAATCGTTATCGAATGTGGTAATTTACTGTTAGACTGAAGATTATCCTTTCCAGAACTCGGTGTTAAAGTCGGAAAACAAACGCAACTGATCGATCTGTCGATCTACGTTAAGTTTGCTACTTATTTCCATTTTAGTCCTTTACTTTTATTAAGATTATTTTACCAACTGCAGTTTCACAGATCTTTTAAGCAAATATTTTGCTGACTTGGTTCCTTATTTTCCTTTTCCGATTCATTTCATGTTTTCCGAGTTTGCGTTTATTTTCGACTGCTAATATGTTTTCCAATTTTTTTTACTTCTTTTCTAATTTTGATTTGTTTTTTTTTCGATTTACGTGATTATTACGACGCGGTTTTCATCGACGTAACCATCATTCTTCATTTTTGACGGTTTTTTAGCTTTTAGCGAATATTTGGTGATTAGCAATTTGTGTTGTTGACTTGCGATTGTTATAGAATTTTTTACTATTCTTTTAATAATGTTTAAGATATATTGAACATTTTTTTTGTAACTAGCGATTTTATGTTTTTTCGGTGATTTTTTATGACAGATGTAATTTTTGCAAAGGTAGCACTTTTTCCTGGTTAAAGTCTTATATTTTTTAAAATAATTTACGTTACTTTTTTGTGGCGTTTTTCGTAAGTTTGTCGATTTCAATAATTTTCATATTTTCTTGCTTGCGATACTAAAAATGCTTGCCAACCTTATTGAAATTGTGTATTTATTTCATATTTTATCAATTTGTTATGAATGAAAATAGTTGTGTGATTTCAGTATTTCTTTGTGAAACGACGGATATTTTGAGAAAACATTTTTTAGCTTGGTTTTGGCCATTGTAAGGTTCTATCATGTTTTTCTTTGGGATATCAAAAGAGTTTATTAATTTGTCGACTTTTTTGACAATTGCGATATTTCAGCTTTCATTTGTGTCCTTTCTGTAATATTCAAATGTTAACCTTTTTTCCAATAAGCGATTTTTTCTGATAACCTCTATTTAGTTTTATAACAATTTTAAGACGATTTTGTGAACTCGCCTTCGGCAATTTGTTAGTGATTTGAATTGACAAAATAAGAAACTCACAAAAATTCTAGATTTTATGAAATATTTGCAATTTTCCACAATTAGAGTCTTTTGATTGTTTAAGTAGGAATTTTCACTAAAGTTTTCTCGGAATATATTTGTAGGAAAAAATCGAATTCAAAACATTTAAAAATTCTTCTTTTTTATATATTCTACGAGTGATCAAAGTACTGCTAAAGTATAAATTCCTTCTTAAAAGAATAGAAAGCTTTGTGGCTACAGATAAGTACTTGTTGACACCTTTCCACTCACAGACACATTTGGCCATTGCATTGGCAACTAAACAGGTTATTAGTATTGTTGTCCTCTCTTGTGTATGAATAGTTTTTATTTGGGTATGTGTATCTTAATGTTACGGTAAATTGTTATCATATAGAATACAAATTATCAACCAATGACAGAAGGAAATTTTCGGCAAGAAAATAAAAGAAGAGGACAAAATCCCAACATATAAGAGACATTTTTAATAATGGAAATTTGAAAACAACAAAATTGGATTCATAATTCGATTTAGCATTGATTTCGCTTCCACTGTCTTGATGAAATCACACCTGTAAGAGGTATGATCTGTGAGCTACTGACTTCTAATACTACAACTACTACTAATACTACTACTACTACTACTACTACTACTATTACTACTACTACTATTTTCAATACTTTTGCATTAAAAAAATACGTAATTTCGAATACTCCTTTTTTGTGCTTTAAATACTCACGATGATTGCGGCGACGCGACTTCAAATGCAGTTGACTGCAGTCGTCGTCATGTATTCAGTTATATAATCATAATGAAGTCGATAGCAACACCGTAAGCAGCCAATATTGAAAATTGACGCTTCGTTACATATTAAAATTAAAATAATATTTGTGTTGCATGTCTGAGAAATATTCAGTGAACAGTCGATGCTAAAATGGTGGATTAACCCAGCGAATATAACTCGTAATAAAGAAAGATTTTATAAAACGTGTGTCCTGTATACTTTCCTGGCATATCGGTCAACCCGTCATAAAGAAAAGGGAGGATGGGAAGAAGAGGATCACAACAAAGCCTTTTTAAATAAATAATAGATTAAATTGAATTAAAAGCAGGAACAATTATATTTTCTCTCTTTCGAGGTCGAACAACAACGTTGTGGCAAGTAGCGGGAAACATTTGGATGCTAAAATAAGAAGTGTGTGGTAGAAAAAAAATATAGACTAATAAGACCCAAAGCAAAAAAAAAAAACAGGAAGCCCGACTAGCTTAATCGGTAGGGCATAAGACTCACTCCTAAATCTCAGGGTTGTGGGTTCGGGACGCACATTGTTTGCTTTGACAAAAACCCTAACTCCCATTCACAATGAAAGAAAAGCAATAAAGGAAGGTTACCTCATTGGCAGCGCTGATATGCTGGTACGGTACACCGGCTAGGGCTCGCCGTTTTGGGGTGATTCTTACAAATACTGTCTACGAATTATCAGCAGATACACAAAATCACACCAGCTACTAAAAGGGAATTTTTTCTTTAAGGAAAATAAAGGATGGAGCCCCAAGCAGGTCTCATGACTCTCTGTCCACACACCCGCAGGAGAAATCATTGAGCTGGAGTCTTGCTCAATATAGGTGTCTTCCACTGGAAGCCATATGCCCTAATCATGGCATCTTAACTCTTCTTCGTTGAATGCCCCTATTATTACCCTTGCCGCATACTAACTCTGCTCAGCACTTCATTTAAGACCTTAATTGACCTAAATTTTCTATAGATAAATTATTTTAATAAATTGAGCAATTAGTACATAACTAATGCATAAATTGAATTATATTCGCAATGCTACGCTGGTGAACTGTGTTTAGTGAGCAGAAAATTCTCTGAAGTGAACACATTAACACCACTAACTACACTCGACAACTTACAACAACATAACCACGATCATATAAAAGAGACGACAAATATTATTGTTGCCAATTTAGCTATCTCTTTCATATAATGGTGTTAATTGGAAATTGTCTACGTAAAAACGCATAAAAAAACGACAGCAGCTTCGTCAGCAGCCGATATTGAAAATTGACGTTTAGATGCAAAATAAATTTCAAATTAATATTTGTGTTGCTAAAAACTTACTGATAAATACTTAGTCAATTTCGTAAAAGTCATTGCTGAAACAGCGCATATTACAGTTCCCGTATATGAAGCAATCTTGGAAAGAAGGGGGTCGAAAAGGCAAACATAAAGATAGCGATCTGCTTCGATATCCCCCTATATTAATATTAATAATAATAATAAAAGTTCTCACTTACTTCACATTTCTTATTGAACTGGCAGCATCAAAATGTTTTAGTTTTGACAGATTGTGGCCTGCTGTCGTCTAAGTGTTTATTGCCTAAATGTTTTATGTTTTGTAAAAAAAATATAATTTCTCATATTTTGATACCCGAGTTTACTTTTACAAAATTTGTCCTAAAAAGTACAGAAATATTGAAAAAGGACTTTTTTGGTTATAGATTGGTACCATTTAAGTTTTTCAATTTTCCATCCATGGCAGCAAGTTTTCTGGCCGCAAATATGAGTTTATAGCAGGGAATGTAGACAGTTAAACCAATTGTTCTTTATTGGCCTCATCATAGGACAAAACACACATAAATTTAATTACAGAGTTTTAGTATTTGGGGTTCCTGTTGCGCGCGGCTAAAAGGTTATTTAATTTTCATTTGTAATTCACCAAAATGTTACTGTTTTGTAGTTTTCCATTTGTAACTTGTGCAAAAACATGCAAATATAGCCAAAACAAAAACTGCAAAACAAGCTAAACCAAACTAATTGCATTTTGTGGCAGCTGCAAAACATTTCTCTAGCGAAAGAATAACAACGCAATAAAAATAACCAGCCAACTAAAACAACTCTGAATGGAAGCAACCCGAAAAATGAGAAGAAATACTGTTGTGCATAATAAATAAAAATGCCCAAATAAAATTTAAATAATCATAGAAACAGAAAAAATAGTTTAGGTGCATCTGTGTTGGCAAAAAGGTATTGACTTGATTTATACCCACACACACGTAAGGGTTATTTTACAATTGCATACTTTTAGGTCCAACGATATTAACCTTCATAAAGAATTCGGGTGAATTTCGACCCATTTTAGAAAGAAAGGGAATTTTTTTTCTGAAAGTTAGTGGTTTATATTTTTTAACCTGGAATAACACAATTGAGTATTTGTTATGCTGAACTGCGCAATTTGCGACATAATTTGGGGTTTGGTACCAAGAATCCAAACGGAAAACAATATCACCATGACACCAGGGTTCACTTCATATCCTCGAACACGAATTACGTAGGATGAGATTGCTAGTTTTCAATGATTTTGCCCACCTCTACAATATTTTGAAATATAACTATAATAAAGCTAAACTTGTTTTTGGTAATAATAAGATTGACGTTGGCGACACCTAAATATTCCCATTTGAAGTTAAAATTTTGTAACCTGGTCAAATAATGTATTTACGGAGACCTTGTGAGATTTTAAAAAAAGGATACCGATTTTTCGAGCAATCTTGCCATTTATAAACTTCTATCGGAATTATATGATTTGACAATTAGAATACTCACAGTGAACGACGAATTTTAGACAAGTTTGCACCGATACATGAATTTTGGAATCTATGCGTTGACATGTTGTCCAAATTTTATAATCCATCTCAAGATATGACACTTAATGGTCAGGTCGGCAGGTGTCATTGAGTACAAAATGTCTATTCCGGCAAAACATACCCTGAAAAACCAGCTAAAAATGGTATATGGGTGCTTTGCGATTCTGCTACTTGTTATGCCTGGAATATTCAACCGTATAGAGGTAAATAAATAGGGACTGTGCCTGATAGAAATCAAGGAACGCGCATAGTTCTCAATTTGGCCCTTGGTCGAAAAGAATTTAGAAGATTATAATGCGACTGCAGAAAATTGTTTTACAGCATACAAAAATTATTAGAAACACAAATCACTTCAGAAGGACGTATATGTAAAATAAGACTGACTAAAGCCATATCTGTATTTTCATCATTTTTTTTTTGTTTTTTTGTTTCACCAACTGCTTTCGTGTATTCCTGAAAAATAAGCTTACGAATCTCCTCCACACCAGAAGTTTGTAATCGCAAAGTTAAGAAATTGGAGATGTTATTAGACTACAATAAATACAATGCGTTTAGTAACATGTGTCCCATAATTCTGTCCCATAATTCTTTCCCTTATTAGAAAGTTAAAAAACATTTGCAAAGGTAGCAAATTGCCAAGGAATGGGATGGTCGTGTACATATCAAGAGCTTGGTCCTCGTTTCGATCTCAGTACTTTTAACGGTGGAAATTTTTGAATAGAAATTTTAATATTTATGTTTTTGTGAGAATCTGAATTTTTTTCCAAACTATTTATGTTTGTTAATGTATGTGTGTATCTATAAAACTTCTTACAACTTAAAGGTTGGGTTATATCAAATTTCAGCTCTCTACCTATAGTGGAAATGCTCCACTAAGTACTCCCTGGACCACCATTCCTATATAGTGGCTTGGGCCAGCCTATCACAATTTTTCCATAATGGTCAATGGATATAAGTTCAAGATTAACAGTTTCACCAAAGGGGCTGTTTTTAAATGCAATTTAATTTTGTTTCCTAAATATTTTAGATGTTTTACTTTTATGGGTCAATTAATAATTGAAGAAATTTTTACAAAAGGGGTCTTTTATGGATCTGGTTCCTGCTTGCTATTGTAGGCTTTTGGAAAAAAGGTCAAAATTACTTTAACTGTTAAATTGCTAACAGAGCTCTGTTGAGTGCAAAAGCAGCCATTTAAAAAAAAACGGTTTGTGCCTCTGCTAGTTAAATTCGAATTTATCTTCGCACACATGTGGAAGTGCCCCATAACATTGTTGAGTGCGTCAGTGAGTCAATAAATAGGTACCAAAATATGCACTTTTTCACCTTCATTTATCCGGAAGCTTTTTTGGAAAAAAATTCGAACTTGGCCTATGAGAGTCTATTGAAAATTCCGTTACACTAATCAAAAAAATATATTTCAGTAAAAAAATAAATTGAAACTATGAAACAAATGCAAAGTGAAATATAATACAAAGTTGATATTTCACCACTCCTCCTCTTTTGTGTTTTACTTCAGACATAGTAATGTGGTTAGCTTTGCTGCTGGTAGCGGTTTCGTTAACATATCAGCTACCATTTATTCTGTAGGACAGTATATGCATTTGATAATTTTTTTCTCTACATAGTCTTTGAAAAAATGAAATTTCGTGTCGATGTGCTTCAATCTGTTACTGAGACTGGATTAGCTTGTTAGAATTGGTACTTTTTCAAAGATGAAACCAATTTGGAGGCTTGAATTGGCCAGCCAGTTCTGATCCTGCCAGACTTCATTTTTATTTTAAAATAAAGTAGCACTTTTTACAAATTTCATTGGAAACATTTTGCAAATTTTATTTCCGGTTTGTAAATAGAAAACATACAAATGTGCACTAGAATGTCCGTGTCTGTTACTGCTTCACTTTAATGTTTTATGTTTGTTAATTTAAGCTTATGTGGGTGGGTAAATGAGTAGATGTGTGTGTATGATTTGCCAAGTCCTATTTGCATTTTGTCAATTCAGTTGTTTATTATAAATTTTTTTTTTTTTTTGGGACCAAAGTATTGTTACTGCTGATCCTTATACATGCATATGCATGTCCGTATGTAAGCGAGACAAGCAGATAAAGTTGGACTAAAACTGTGGTTGAACAAATTGCAAACACCAACAACAACGATAAGAACATGCTGCATAGTAATTATTCCAGAAAATTGTAGTTCAAATAAACAATAATTAAAGCTGAGCAAATTCAAATGTTTTGTTTTCATATAAATGACATTTTGTAGATGAGGTAAAATTAAGGACTTGTTAATACATAAAGTGTCTGACGGTATGTCATCATTTTGGGAATTTATTTTGTGCCTCCTTTTAAAGAAAAAAGCAATTTTTAATGCACGTTTGTTATATTTTATTTGGCAAATCTGTCTCTGTAAAATATTGGGGTTATCAGCCCCTAATGAGGATTGTGTGGACCCTGAACAACACGTTATCTCGACAACCGTGGAGAGAATCCATAGCTTTGATAAAGTCACGTGTAGAAATAAAGAATACCGGTCACATAGGACACCGAGGAAATATTGTCATGTAAATGTACGACAACGTTTGCGTTAGGGTCAATAAATACTTAAGTCTTTGTTGACTCCCAACTACATAAATACCTACCAAACCGCCTTTTTAAGATAATATAATATACACCTCTAATCTGCGATTAAATGATTAGTTTCACATTTGCTTATAGCGCTGTCGTTTTCAGTTCTGAATGAAAGAAACATTCTAGTGGGGCACTTTTTAAACTTTCGAACTGATTTTTTATTACTAACACCACCGCCCAAAAACGGGAAACAACTTCCATGAATGGGCCTGTACTTTATAGTCTATTTTGAAATTTTTCGGCCACAATAGGTAGGGTATCCAACTCTATTGACTCTTTGAGACATCGATGGGTGGACATCTTTTTCTCCATTACAGGGATAACGGGTCGGAGAAGTTAATATCTGATGAAACTCCGGAAGAGATTTGCAAGAATGCCTGGAAAGGGGTGGACGGGTTAATCTTCAAAGGTTAATCTTCGATAGATATGGACGATGAAGCCTCGCAAAAGGTTGAGAGTTTAATCTCTGCAGTAGGAATTTTGCAGATATGGACGGGTCAGTCTCCAAAGATACTCCTACGGAAGAGGCTGAGACATTGTGTGTAGCATAAGCTAGCATAAGGCTTATGACCACGGTCAGACACATATTTAAATGTGATTGCCATGGTGAAGTAAGGTAGTGAAAAATCACAAATCGCCTGCCTGCAATCAGTTCGAGGATAGAAGGGGGGTCTATAAATTTAGCAGTCTACTTCGATATAAATAAATACGATTACATAGTTTTGAATAATATTCTCTTTAATATACAATGGAATAAATGTAGCTTCAAAGTAAAGTCAAATCGATTTGATATCTCTTACAGCTGTTGTTTTATTCAAGTTCCTTTTCGCATCGTTCCTGTCGGTTCAGCCTATAATTTCCTTTTAAATTATCAATCGAATTTCGCGGGAGATTTTTCCCTTCCCTAATATTTGTTTCCGGGGAAAATCATCTATTCTAACAAATCAGCGAATATACTGGTACAGGGCCATTTTACACTTACTCGAACCATGTAGGGAATAGGAGGGAAAAGAAAACTCCTAGGGAAATTTTAATTCATAATACAAAAATTGGGTGAAGACAAATATTTCTCAGAGAATTATGTATTTAAAAGTGTATAAGAAGCTGGTCTTACTCATGCTTATGAAGAGTCACAAACAATGCCTGTACCATAAATTACACGCAAACGGACCATATGTGAAAAAAGTACCAAAATTTTTCTACGATTCCCAAACAGTTGTTGTCGATACTTCCGATTTAAAGAGTTTTATACAAATTTCGTATTCTTGGCAAAAAAGGAACTGTTATTAAAAATAATCTGTTAATTTAATTCGTAATAAACCAAAACAGCTAAGAGGTTTTAGCTGCAATGACAACGAAACTATTTATGGCCAAGTTGAATCATTTAAATTCATGCACAAGATTTACAACTTTAAAGTTCCATTTTATTATTTTTTTTCAACACAACCCATGGAATTGTTCTATTTTTTCAGAGCCCAATTAGGATGGTAAAAATAATATTTTATATATATTTTTTTCAATTGTATATTTGTGCTACATTATGAGCTTTAAGTAGTTAATGAACAAATGCGAGCGTAAAATTTGAAAAGTGGCTACAATAGTGTATAAATATGTGTTTAACAAACCATAAATGGAAAACATAGCAGAAATTAAACTATTCGAGTTGTGTGCTTTTTTTGCAGCTTGGTACCCATTTTGTGGTGTGGCTTGAAATAATAAAAAAAAAATTACAATGGCAAAATAGAAAAATTAAAAGGAAAATTATACGGGACCAACACGGCGTAGCAATGTCATTTATCAACAAAGAAGCAAAAGTACGTGCCAATCCACTCAAACACTAAAACAAATGCAAACTAAAAATTGCACCCAGCTAAGATCTACGGTGAAACTAATTATACGAGTAGTCTAGGAATGGAGTGTGAGACAATAAGGGCGTGGATAATTCAAGGCGGATTATTTGCGGGAAAGAATGTTTTATGCCGGGACTTACAGGCGAATAGTAGCTAGAAATTAAATAATATTTTTCGGACACTCCAACTGTTTTACAGTAGTCGTAATCTACTAAGTGATACGATTTTGCGCAAATGAATATCAATCTCGTTACCATTGTGCAAGGGAAAGTAATTTGTCCGTTCATTGCCTCTGGTATTGTGACAAAAGTTTGTTCAAAGGTTCCTCTTATCTAGTTAGACTAGCGTCGTGTTTTTTTCTTAATCTCTCACTGGCAAGCATCACATTGCTTTGTAATTAAGAAAGGCGATCTTCAGAGGAGGATAGTTAATAGGATTATTTAGTGTAAATTGATATCCGATTTATAGGCATCTACCTTTAAAGTGTTAGTAAATGCTTCTGCTTAAAGTGTTAGTAAATGTAACGCTTAAGGAAGAGTTTTTCTTGTAGTTTGTCGTACGATCCATTTAACTCAAGTGAATGAGCTTTCGAAGTACGTGTTATACGCAGAAACGTTCACATGCCAGAAACTAGTTCACTCATTCTCTTGTAGTAACGATAAAATAGTGAAACACTTCCCATATTGCACGGATGTTCAAGAGAGACAATAGAGTCAGATACCCGACTGTCAACGATGATAGCCCTGATCGCCTTCTATAGTAGTTCCGTTAATAGTCTGTGAAGCACTGGCTCAAATTAGCGATAAGACTGCTTAACGTTAAAAAATAAATTCAGTGAACCGGACATCGGCCGAGTTTTCATGTCAGATATGACCAAAGTTTCTGATTCCTTAATACTTTTATCAGCTTTAATCATACATGAAGCTTTCGTTTGTGGTCGGTTGCTAAAACCAATCAATGAAATATGACTTCTGAACGAAACTGAATGAAACCGAGTGGTAAATGTTTACTGCAACTTTGACAAAGAAAGTCGTTTAATAAAATAAAAAGTATTAACCCGTATAGAGTGCGATGCCTAAAATTCCTAACCGATTTCAAGAGTAATCAGAAGTGCATTATGCCATACTTTATTAAATGCCGTTTAGGTATCTAGAGCCACACATTTAGAACGACTCCGCCTTTCCGTTGAAAGAGCTTACGAAACTACCTTTTTTAAGGGAAGAAAGTATTCTGCGGAAAACCTCAGAGTAGTTCCATCGCTTGGTTGTATGGCATAGCGGTTTCACTTGTGAAACAATCAAAATGTCATCCTGTTAAATTCAAATAAACGGCCTAAAAATACCACCCTCAGGAAGTGCATTGTTTCGCGTGCCGTATGTGTAGTAACACCGTCCTACTTGAGCCACGTTGTCTTTATACAAATTAAGGCAACCTGTTTAAATCGAGTGGATAAACGCAGGCGTTGGACTACCAGGAAAAGGACGATGAAATTCACGCTGTATAAAATCAAAGTCTAAATATTACGTAAAAAAATTAACAGAATCATTTGGCGTTCATGAGGAGTGCTTAAGCGATCCAACATTTCCATTCTTACTACAAGTACTTTACAAATGTCTTAAACGAACTGACTGACTTACATTCCCCTTCATTTGCAAAAGTTATTCTATCTTCCAATAGCGCCATCTTGTATAACAAATTTACTTCCTCCTGTAAATTGGTCCAAAAGCTTATTAATCTTAGATTGTCAAGAAAAAAAGATGTTCGCATTTAAAGAAATTTCTTCAGACCTAAAATGTTTCTCCTGTTAAAGTTTCATACAAAAGCAAAATGCTTTTTTAGTTAAAGTTTAATGTGGGTTATTTTAAAAGCAATAAAAAAACAAATAAACAAAATGATAGAACGTTCCCATTGTTGTAAGGCCGAATAAGAAAGCATAATGAGTTTACACTAATAACTTGTTGAACGGTATTAATTTGAAAGGTGTATTCACATTGAGCAAATATTTGATTTAATTAGCTCCAGCACACATGGAAAAGTGAACCGCCTCTTTATATAAAAATACACATATATTCTCACCAGACATAACAAGTGCCAATATTTGGAAATGCATCTGAAGCACAGTGGTTTTGTTAATCCACCACTATGGCAGATGATGAAAACAAGCGTCACAAATGGAAAAGCGGAAATATGGCTGGTGCCGTTGAAAACAGAATAATGACACAAGTCAGGTCCACTTTTGGACCGGCGCAATAGAAAGTTGTTTCTTTTTTGTTATTTGGGTTGGTCGGGTTCTTCAAATTGATGCCAGTTTTCGAGATATACCGTTATACAAAAAAAGAAACCATTGCACGTTAAATATTATTACTGAATTACTGGAGAACGGTTTGTCCAATTAAGTTAAATTAAAAAATCCGAAATTTGACAAAAGTTGCCGTATGCACACAAAAGTAAAACGATCTCTCACAAAATCTGTAAGTGTCGCACTGTTGTCCACATATTACAGCTTTATTCAAAAGGTGATACCTTAACTTAATTCTGAATAAAATCAAAAGTGGTGCATCGATTTTAATACAATGTGTCTCGTTTTATGTGAAGTCATATGAAGCTATATGACTTCAGAGAAGAGAAAGAGAATTTTGCCATTTTTTATGATTTGAAAAAAAAAATTTTAAATTTCAAAATTTTTCATAAAATTAAATTTTTTTTGCCAACTTACTCGATATCTCTGATACAACTAATGCAGATTTAAAGACAATATTAGCGTAATTTAAAAGTAACTTTAGTGCGAAATTCTCAGCTAAATATTGTGCCACTTTCTTCAATTTGGAGACAACAGTATATCCCGAAAACAGGAACCGACTTAAAAATGAATTCAGCACCACAAATTATTTTATAAACAACTTGAAGTTGTGCTATAGCAAAGCCTTGTATACTTATGTTATCTGCCCATCATTCCAACCCTTCGAAACAGTAAAATACCTGCAGTATTGAGTGAGAATTTGTGGTTATCGGAGGTTGATTTTGTTACTGTAAATATGAAAATAAAATTTATTCCAAATTTTATTTGCAGTTTTACTCAACTACAAAGGCCTGAATTAAAGTCATGGGTGTAATTTATATCGTGTACTAAGACCAAGTTTAGCGAAAAGCAAGTTATAAGTACAAATACAAGTGTATGTAATTACTGTAACTTTTTTTTTTTTGTTTCATGGCTCATGTGAAGCACTTAGTATTGAGAGCAAAAAAATCTTAGCAAACATTTTGCCTTAAAGTAGGTTATGATGTGGTCCCACAAATAAATGACTACGGTATAGAACATGGGGCAAACGCTCTCTAAGGCTTTTCTGGCACACCTTTTAAATGAAAATTTTCCATTGCCGCTTTGGTGCTGCAACGTTGAATATCCTTCTACAATACTCGGGTGCGTAGAACTTTAATTTCAAATGACGAAATGGAAAGAAATTCAATATAAATACTTCATCTTGCAATTGAAATGTTTCACGCGTTTTAGAAAATGTGGCACCGCCTTGTGAAAATCGTATGCCATCTACATTAATACGATCTATTTGAGGCAGAAAGAAGTAACAATTACTGTTAGACCAGCCTAAATTTCAAAGGAGTAAGATTCGGTAGACCCTTCGGTCTAATATCCGCATTAAACACTGACACGTTATGCACCTGATTGGCGAAGCCATTAAAGACGTAAGTGCTCTATTTTCGCGAACGCTAAACTGTCGGCTACCAAAATGATTTTCTTCTGCGGTTAGCAACTCTTTACCACACAATTTTAATTTGATAAAATTTTCAAAGACATTTGATCAGAGTTACACTTTTTTGCTTGCGTGTGTTTAGATTATCTCAATCTCACTCCTCAAAACACATATTAAATTCCGTACTTGTCTTTGCATGCTTGTGCTTGCTGATGCAGTTTCTGTTGCTAATAAAAATAATGTTGCTAGTTGCCATCCATGAAGGGTCCCTCCTTAAAACGCGTTGCAATATAAAGCAAATTTATTTCGTTGTTTTTATGAAAATTAAACAATTTTCTTGCATTTAACTTGACAAAATTTTAAAGCAAATGACAACAAATTAGAATACTTTGGCAAAGCGTAGTGCTCTATATATTGTATGCTGCAATTTTAAAGCTTGGAGCATGGAGACATATATTTCAAGTATTTTTAATATTTGCAATAACCAGCGTAAACTCGCATAATAGAGACAATTCTATTTTTATTTCTCCATCTGGGTAGTTTTCTGGATACATTTTATCAATCTAGTGGGGTTCGTAGAAGTTAGGGTCGATCCTTAAAGGAATTAAAACAAGCTATTTGTTTGCAGTGTTAACGAAATCCTTTTTTTTATTTGCATGGGTTGGTCTCACTACATGCGCCACAGCTTCGCATGTTACGATTCAATCAAAATATACATCGTTACTAAAGATAATCTTTCAATTTAACGAGCAAACGGCTTTGGCCATGGTCAACGTTGTCCCACTGGGTTAGTTGTATATATTACGGGAGCAAGCACAAGTTCCCGGATTCTTCTTTACGCCTTCCTGGATATCGACGATGCTCTCAGCCGATTTGGCTGATGGATAGTTAGTTGATTGTTTACCAAACCGGTTGTCTTGAGTTTGGCCACCGAATGTTAAAGAATCACTTTTAAAAGAAAAGCTTTTATTTATGGGATCTTTTTATTTTCTAGTGCATGGCCACCATAGTCAATATTGAGCGGCTTTTATTGGAATACTCTTTTTATACAATATATATATATATTACAAAAGCTATTGACGTTAAGAATCGCTATAACGATCTGTTTGTAGTTTTTCAAAATAGAAAGAAAAAATAACTAAAAAGGGGCTACCTAGCATAAATAGGTCGAGAAGGGACGAAATTTAAAATTTAAATCATAATTTTTCGTTATTGCAATGGAGGTTATACGAACTGGTGTTTACTTCTTTTTTTGAAATTTTCTTATTGTTGAGACAAAATTATTGAACGTGCATTCCACAGAGATTTAACAAGAAATCTGACAAAATAATCAGGAGCCATTAAATCGGTTGTCACATAAAGTAGTATAGTAAATTTATGAAACACGGATGGGTCCACTCTGGCAGTACTGGAGTGGCAACAGTAGGACCTCGTTTTCGAAAAGCAATTGCCATGGCATAACCAGCTTCCATCTGTTGCAATGAATGTTCGCAGTTTTAAAATCATTAGCAAACTACCTTTCCAATCAATGTTGGTATGGCAGTGCCTTTAACTTTGAGATACCTTAGCGGGAAACTTAGTAACTCTAACATGGGTACCGAGACATGAGGGTCATGTAGGCAATGATATGGCAGATTATCTGGCTAAAACATGCCTTTCATAGTTTCAAAACATTTCCGTGTGGTAAGCAATAGCTTCAGAAATAGCCTAATACGCAAGGTGAAAAACATGATCTACTCGATTACTGGAGGGCTTAAACAGGCACGCGGCAACCGAAAAATTCATTCACCCCGATAAAATTAAGGCAGAGACTATTCTAAATCTCAGTGGCAGTAATATTGAGCCCTACACTGAACTGTTAAACAGGACTCGGCGGTGGCAAGTCACAGATTTAACTACCTAAGCAGTAGGATAATAGTTCCAGACAACCTAGTTGAAATAAAGCCCACAATGAGTACAAGATTTATAAAAGGTCTGAAATTGTTCTAGTTGGGAACGAGGCTGCACGATACATCCATCAGGTGGCGGTGCTATTATAGTCCCTAACTTATAAGGACAATAACCAATTCGAAGCTTTATGTTTCCAAAAAACATCTGATAGAATAAGTGTCTTCAACGGTATTTATAACCAGTACAATCGTTAGCTACTAATGATACATTACTAGATCAGTCACAAGACTACGAGCAACATTCAAGAAACAGGAAGAGAGTGAGTGGAATAAGAAAGAGAATGACATAGAATGAGAGGAGAGACCCAAGCAGCAGAAATAAGAGAGAGAGAGAGACTTGCAAAATAAAATTTTGTATTATTACCACACCCAGATGTTTAAGTGTTTAGTTACATCACTGGCTAATACTATGTTCACACAAGCGCCTTAATTGAGGCAATAAAGTTTATATTGAGTTATACAATTTGTTGTTCACACACATGCAATCTTTTCATGACCCGACAATTATGCTTGAAAAAGCCTTTAATCATGGTAATTTACCACCATTATATGAAATAAATAGCTAAATTGGTAACAATTATGTAATATTGGAAATATTGTTGTAAGTTGTCAGGTTCATTCGCGAGAACTTTATGCTCACTGAATACACTTCGCCAGACTTGCATTGTGAATTTAACTCAATTTATGGTTTATTTATATACTAATTGCACAATTAATAATTGAATTCTTGTATGGTAAATTGAACTCAATTCAGTTTTTAATTGCGTAAATCTTTGCAAACTACACGGAACTTTGACGCATGCCTATTATCAGAAAGATGCATGGTAAACGCATAGTATTTTTCTTGGCAAGATTACACAACTTTCAATTTTTCTAGCTAATCTCTCGTGGTTCATTTTGAATTTTAAATTTGTTTGCCCAGCATGCGCCATTAATTTGGGTTTGGCTGTAAGACTTGAATGCTGTACTCGGAAAAGAAAAAAAAATAGAGCAACACAACAAAAATATTTTTCCCATTTTTATCAGTGTTACCATGTCGGTGGTTT
The DNA here is from genome assembly GCA_963932375.1 of Phania funesta. Taxonomy (NCBI): domain Eukaryota; kingdom Metazoa; phylum Arthropoda; class Insecta; order Diptera; family Tachinidae; genus Phania; species Phania funesta. The sequence continues at coordinate 51,407,704 of OZ010652.1, forward strand.
CTAAATATTTTTTGTAATTTTTAGCTGTATTTACCTACGAGTAACACAGCAATTTACAGGAACATTTATAGTTTTCACATTACTTTTTACAAAACTTTTTTTTTAAGTTTGGGAGATTAATCCGACATTTAAAAAACGGCTTAAACGTGCATAAAAAGTACGTTAGCTGCCATAGTAGAATTAACAACGTTTTATAGCAAAATAGTGATACTAAAACTTGAAAATATAGCGAATCAAGCAATAGAGCTTTAACTATCAGCATGAAATGGCTTTTAAACCAAGACAACAGTCCAACGGCAATACATGGATAGAAACTCATTATTTTAAAACGGGTGGTTTCATGTGAAAAATGTTTATAGCAAAATAAAATCTTATGGTGTTTGTAAAACGTAAAAATATTTTATCAAAATTATTTTGCGCTTTCGAGCAGCGTTGCCACGACAGCAAATTTGTTGTAACCAAAATTTCTCTAAAAAGTAACCAAATGCAAAAAAAAATTATCTAAATTTTAATGTAATTAATTTATTTGAAATATCCGGGCCTACTCCCATTGGCGTTAATTACCATTTATCAGTATTCATTGGTAGCGTCAAAGTTGAAACGACTTTAAGAAAAGAAATTGGAAAATTATCCAGCATATGACAGGGGTGTTCCTTGAACCGAGATTGGATTACTCTTGTAATACAAATGTTGAAAAGTTTTGCAGCGACCAAAAAATAAATTCATATAAGAAAATTTTTTCATTCCATTGCTTTATCTTCCGACATTTGAGATTTAACCAAAGTCTTGGTCAATGGGACCAAAACTTCGGATAAAATTTTACTAAACTTGGGTAGAGCCCAGACAAAATTAGAGGCCATTCCCAACGCAAAGTGGATATGATCCCGACGCAAAAACCCGCAAACAAATTGCGGCTTTATTGTTGACATGACTGTATATTTCCGTATGGTACATTTTCGTTTTTGGAGGGCTTTGGTCAAGGACGTATTAAAGAAATGTTTAATGGATTCAAAATGAGATCACAAATCTTAAGAAGAATATATTTTTAGCAGTGATCTTATCAAAATAATGTTTCTTACATTGAATCTAGGATGGCAAATATATTACTTTTTTATCGTAACATTTTACGATACAGCACACGGCCTTTTTTGATTTTTCGTTTGAACTAGCAACTCTAAACAAACATATGCAATATCGTCAAATATAACACACACACACTATGTTTTATTAATTTTCGTTTTCGTTAAATTCGTTTCCACGTTTCAACGATATAGAAACAAATAAAACGCCAGCGGGATTAGCGCAAATTGTTTATTTTATTTTTCGTACAACCAAGACACAACTTAATACAACGAGCCTACAAAGTTTGCAGTCTTAAAATTGTCATTCTTGTGATGACAATTAAAAATGTTCAAATTTAACATAATATAAAAAAATATGTGAAAGAAAATTTTTTGGATAAAAAAAAGGAACCAAAATGAACAAAAAGTACTCAAGTACGAAACGGCAACTCTGGTCTTAAGTCTCAATTTGAATAAAATTGAAAAATTTTTAAATTTACTTTTATAATTTTGACGCTAAGCAGTGTTATTGGCTTCATGCCCGAACACATACACAAATTCAATAGTTCCGATTGTTGTTGCGCTCTCCATTGTGAAACCAAGAAAAAACACCTTTGTCTGTTACATATATCTGGTAAAGATATAATCCGAAAGCTGGGCAGTGGCACATCGTTCCGACGTCCCAATTGCCTGCCCTGCAGAGTCTATTGTTTATTCTTTCAATTCAAAGCAGGTGTGCTTAAAAGCTTTAGCGCCCTGTTCGAGTAATTGAGGACTTGTTTATTTCCCACAGACTCTTTGATTTACCTGTGTTTGGGTCACTCCACACAATTCAAGTAATTTTTCCCTGCGTTTCGCTGTTCAGCAGTGCGCTAAGAATAATCTTTGTTTCATTTTTAACTCAGTCCTAATACCCTTAATTGCCAGAGTAAATATTTCCTCGTTCAGTTGGCCACTAATTGAGTTATAATTTACATAACTTTCATAACAAAATTGTTGAAACTTTTCATTTGCATTTCTTCAATTGTTTACCCTTTCAAACAGTTTGAGAACTGTTTACGGTGCTTTTGTTCATTCAAGAGTTGGCAACACTGATTTTTATAACCACAAACTGAAAACCTTTAGCTTTGTGAATGGTTTTGTGTGTTCTAAATTTTATTTAGGTTTTTAAAATAATTTTGTATTTGCTTTAGCAATCCTTTTGTGTTTTGTGTTGAGTTGTTATGTTTGTAAAACAAAAATTAAAGAATAGCAGCGGTATAAGTTAATTAAAGTGTAATAAAATAAAAACTTAATCCTCAAGTTGTCAAAGAAACAAATACCATCACCACCACCTCTTTGTCGGTCAAAGTATTCAGACAGTTGTTTTCGCGTTTAAGGCTGAATTTAATTAAAATATCTTAATGAGACTTTAATTAAATTCGCTTTTAAAACTAAAAAAAAAAAAAAAACATTCAGTCTCGACTGCAGAGCACGAGCAGCACAAAAGCCGTCAGCAAAATAATAAAAAGTGAGAATTTGGATTTTACTTGAAAGGTGGTGAATGATTAAAAGAATTCAGCATGTTGATGTGGTTCTATAGAAAATTCCCAATTACAAAATTAGCTTAAAAAAGTAGGTCAATTAAAAATTAAAAAAGTCGGGTAAAGGTTTCCTGATGAGCTGGCCTAAGCATCCAGCAAAATGCGCTTAACAAATGAATTGGATTATTTTTATTAATCCGTGAAATAAAATCCCAAAAATTCTTCTCTTAAAAATATACTTATTGACACAATCGGATACTGGAGCCGTAAAGCGGTTTTCTGTAAGATCCGGTTTAACACATTATCCAGTTCAGTAGGATCCAGCAGTATAATTTCTTGGTTCACCGACCATTAAAACGTTTCTTTCAATAATTAAATAAAAGTTAAAATGTTTTGTTTTGGTCATCAGTAGTAAAAATAAATCAAGAGAATTCAACTCGCTATTGTGATTTTTGTTATGACCAGCCATATGATACTGTCGCTGTTCGATTATTCGATATTTTCTAAAAACCGGAATTCGAAAATTTCTAATAACTCAAATTTTAAAAACCACGTTTCGGTTTTTTAAATTATAAAAAAACGGATAGCCGGTTCCTAAAAGTACACACATAGGCAAAAGTCTCTCGTCACTTTGTTTCTTCAACATTTGAAGAACTGCATTGGCCACAAAATTAAAATTGTCAATGATTGTTTGTTGTACTCGTACTTATTTAAGTTTGATTGTAAAAAACTTAGCTTCAGATTAACTTGAGTAATCATGGAAAAATATGTTCGTCGGTTACAGTAGTGCACGAAAAACAGACCAAATAAAGATCCGATGAGTTATTTTATTATTTAAAATTATATTTGTTTACCTGGGCTGTTATTATTGGTTTATTTTCCATTAGCCTTAAGAACCTCTTACAATCGGTTCTGCCTTGAATTTATTAATTACTTTGTAACTTTCGATCCATTGTAACTTCTTCTGGTCAAATCGTTTAACTCTATACGGTTTTCACTTATCTTGTTACTCCCATAATGTCATAAAAGCTTAATTAAAGTCGGGGCATTAAAGGCAGGTCTTGGTGTGAGAGATGAAAAGCAAACAAAATCTTGTTCTATGTTTAATGATTAGGAACCTCCTGAAATACATGCGCTTGCTAACAAATTTTCCTTTAAATAGTTATTTATACCTTGCTATCTATTATCTGACCACGACCATAGCTATTTGTTGGTTTTGCTAAAGAACCATTGAGTACCACAAATACCTGTGTGAGAACTAATTCTGTGTATATCGTTCGGTGTGACATGTTTTGGTCGGTACTGTAGAGTATTGCGCTACACTTCTCCAAACGGCAAGTAAGCAATGGTTCGATGACTTTTGTACATGCACACACATGTTGTGGCATTTAGTGCACATAAATCAAAGTAAAAGGTAAATCTTTAAAAATCCAGCCTATCGTACCTCATTAAATCGGTAGCACATTAGTGCACAGGGCGGCATTGGTGGCACTGAGAACCTTTCGGAGACTCTAACAACTAAAAAATCGGGTTATTACACATACGAGAAATTGCGTTTTCAAAGAATTAAACCGCTGAAAGCTCGAAAACCCTAATTGAATAACTGGTCGAACAACTTCGTCCATGACCCTAATGCTACCCAAGAATGTTGATGTCGAACTCATAGTAGAGAGAAGTTATTTCACAAGCCCTAAGTTGTCGAATAAAAGTACAAACCCTTTATGTATTTCAAACCGTCTAGTCACGACCGAACATTTAGGGAAACATAGACATGTTCCATTTAATATTGCATCGTTCATGTTGACATTTTTTATACTTTTTATTTCTAAATACTATGTCACAAAAATTACTAACACCATTTGCTACTCACCCGCTTATTATTGTTTGATAGTGAAATCTGCTAGTCTATCAGTTTGTGGGTAGTGGGTTCGATTCCCACCAAAAGCTGTTGGGACGTGTAAAAATCTATGCTTGGTAATTTAAGTTGTAAAAATTACACAAAACTGATGTTTCGTTTATGGTTGATGCTCTTGGAATCACAAAGAGACAGTGGAGTTAAAAGTGGACCTCAAAAGCTTAAAAAAAACACTTTTTTGTTTTTAAAAATAAAAAAAAATTATAAGTAGACCGTCATGCATGAAAAAAAATGCATAGATTCACGCCCCTGTATAAGATACACGTACGTTATCGTTGATCTAGACCTGTTTTATTCATCCTCTGTTATTTTGCAGTATTAGGAGTATGTGAGGATTTAGAAAAATATTGCATTACTCATTCAAGAATTAAAGCTCGGATTGATGAGTGGATCTTCATCCAGCACAAAATGTACCGTTTGTGTCTAAAATGCCGTAAACTATACAGAAACTTCATGTCAAGTTAAATTAAACACTTTTTTTGATTGCAGTTTTGTTTGCCTTCATTAACCATTGAATGGAGTTGAGCGGTAGGAAAGTCCCATTTAATATAATTATTCCAAATGTATTTCAAAATCCATTCAAATACTTTTTAAAACAAAACTCACCATATCGTCGGCATTACAGCGTTTTGGGTACAACACGTCCTAATCACAGAGATTATTCAGTTTCTGCAACAAAATAAAACAAGAAAATTAATTAATAAAATTTAACTTTAAATTAATTATTTGTCAATTGTACAAAACAACCAAATGGGTGCTTAAAGAGCGAAAAAAGAAGTGAATTCGAATTTATGCAAATGCAAAGACTTTAACAAACTGCAAAATGGGAAAGGGAAACGAAAGGCGACATAAAACTCAAATGTTTAACATTTCAACACTTGTTAGTGATTGTTGGCAACAAGCAAATATAAAATAAGAATAAGAAGGGAAAGTAAATATTTATTAATCAAAAAAGAAAAGGAGGAAATGTCTCAGCTGACGGCAGAGTGATGAAAGCAAAGAAAAACTTTCGTTAACGTTATGATTTTTTATTCGTTTCGTGAAAAAAAATTTAAAAATATTGCAGCAGCTTAAAATTGCAGCTCCTCTATGTTCAAGACACACAAACACATAAAAATACTCGCGTAATTGCATTATTTTTGCCCAACACTTTCGCTGTATTTAGTTTTCTTGGTGTTTGCTTTTTCTTTTGTAAATTTATAAATATTAAGTAAATTTACACTTTTGATATGCTGCCCTTTGACTTAAAACTTAAAAATAAATACGAAAACTCTTTATAGTGTTTGAAAATATTTCTGTACAGAATGCTATTTTAGGTATTAGCATTTAAAGTGAAATAAAATGAATTATTTTAAAATTTGCTTTTGAGAGATTAACTCATGATCTTTCTAATAACAAGAGACTGGTTCCGGCTTATCGGCATAGAGGAGTAACCATGCACCTCCACTAAAATCGTCTAAAGGCAAAACTTTCTGATCGGAAACTTGATGTTGTGGCAGATAAACCGCGAAACAATCTTCCAATTGATCGATTAATTACTGGGAACAACGGATCATATCGATATATTGTTACAGAAGAACAAAATATTTCTTACCCAAAATTTGTTACCGAATACTAATGTATTTGGTTGGCAGGTACAAATCAATTCCATTAATTCCATAATAGTCAAAATTTACTGCCACCGTGAAACAATATAGTTTTGAAAAGCCATCGACTTCCAGATGGACTTTAATTATGTTTTACTGTGCACTATAGAACTGAATGATTAAAAGCGACATTGATTTCTGAGACAACTCCTGCATATAAACGAGCAGACCTCTCCGGAGTTGGAAGAATCAAAAAAGACAACTCTGTAAACTCTGTCCTAGTTCTACGATGCAAAAGCTAAAATTCCTGGTTATAGATTTTCGATTTGAGTTAAATTTCTGCGTACCTAATAATATTATGTCGGCTTAAATAAGACTCGAACCAAAGAAAACGTAATTAAATCGTAAATCGTGGCAATGATCACCGCACATTGCGATTTCGCAAGAGACTGGGGGAGCAAAAGGAGACAGTAGTTTTTCCCCTATCCATCTGACCTACATTAGACGCCCTACGTTAGACTAATATGGCGAGGAGGGCCTTTGCCATCCCCTCCAAGATATCGTAGGTTGTAATACAGAAATTATATTCCTTCATAAGGAACACCAACTGGTGTGGCAATGACTCCACAGCAGCACAAGTATAGTGACTACTTAACCCCTACTCTCTATACTTACCACTAACTAGCCCATTTTTCTTTCTACATTTCATTCTCATTCAGGTAACACAAAGAACCGGATTAGCGGACCCACGTGGGCCAGCGTTGCAGGTGGCCTGTTCACCGTCTTGCAAAGGTTGGCTGCGCCTGAGTTTGAGAAGTAAGCGTTCGTTATATGTAAATGTTCAAGATATTAGATTGATTGACGCTAGCAGACAGTGAATGTGACTGCCTTAAGAAACATGAGTCGCTAGGTTCGCAATTACGTGAACTCATTGCTGAGCAAGAAAGTTGACAATTGCTGATAATCCAACTTTATCACGACAAAGTGTGGTTTAGTCGAAACGACCGGACAGTGAGCCAATCGAAATTAAAAGGTCTTTGCTTTTTAATTCCCTGATTTTGTTGTATGAGAAGGGTTTAATCAGGGAATTAGCCTGTCTCATAAACGGAGAAGCAGTCAAAGCTTTCTTTAAGGGTGTCAGAAAGCGAAGCGTCAGAGGCCCGCATGGCCAAGTTTGCTACTAACTCGCTACCTTCATGGGCACTATGGTAGGTATCCAGTTGCTGGAATGTTTCAAAAATAATTCACACTCCTGGATCGATTCTACGTCTTAAAGTTGATTGCAACGGTAGTAATTAGCCTTGAAGCCTTTGGAGTTTAAGAAAACTAAGTCAGACGGGAGGTTTCATTTTGCTACCCATTGAGTTACTTGAACTCAAATGAGATAAAATCTGGGTCTCGCTGTAAGTGCTTTTTTCTTAGTTTTTACAAAACATTATTTACATATTTTTTGATTAATTTAAGTGCCGCCATACTAGGACAAAAGTAACGGCCATAGAACAACTACACTGGCTAATAGGTCCTAACTCAACCTTGACTTTGGAATACAAAGATCTGATATACGAATGCATTATACGAGGTGTGGCTATTAAATAACGAGACTGACGCTGTTACAGACGAAGTGCGCATGCGCCAAACTCCAGCAACAAACAGCTGTTATCGTTAAGCCTTCTCTTTCGAATGTAGTGCCTCTCGCTTCTGTGAACAAATCAATACAGCCGTAGCCTTCGTTCGCATTAGAGGTGTTTTTTTGTTTCGCCGGAAAAATGTTAAGTGTAACAGTAGAGCAACGAATTGTTGTGAAATTTCATGTGAAACTTGGAAAAACCGCTACTGAAACTTATAATTTATTGAAAGAAGTGTATGGCAATGAATGTTTATCGCGTGCACGTGTTTTTGAGTGGTTTAAGCGTTTTCAAGATGGCCGAGAAGACGTTCAAGATGATTCACGCCCGGGTCGCCCTTCCACATCGAAAACGGATGACAATATCGAAAAAATCGCAAATCTGATTCGATCTGACCGTCGGTTAAGTATTCGTGCGATTGCTGAAACTGTACGAATTGATAAAGAATCCGTACGGCAAATATTACATAACAATTTTAACATGCAAAAAGTGTGTGCCAAAATGGTGCCTAAAATTCTCACATTTGAACAACTGTTAAGAGGTTTCTAGCCAAATTCAGAATCCCAGTGTTAGACCATCCGCCTTATTCGCCGGATCTTGCGCCGCGTGACTTCTATCTGTTTCCTAAGGTGAAATCTGCATTAAAAGGAACAAGATTTGAGTCTGTTGAAGCTGTGAACGAGAAAGCGGCACGCGTTCTGAAGGAGCTGACAGAAAAAGACTTCCAGCACTGTTTCGAACAATGGAAGATTCGCATGGAGCGTTGTAGGGATAGTGGAGGGGTGTATATTGAAGGTGATAATAAGTAAAAATGTATGAAATAAAAATAAAATGTTTTACAGCGTCAGTCTCGTTATTTAATAGCCACACCTCGTATAACCAAGAGGAACTTATGCAATTCAGTTATGGAATTCCGCATACGCATCAAATGTACGCAAATTAATGTGAAGACAGTCTAGAATTTTACGACCAACCGCCTGCGTCTCTGGGTACATAAGAAATGAAAAGATCCATAGAGATCTAAAAGTTTCCACTAACTAGAAAGAAATTATAAAATACTCGAGCAAATGTGTAAGCAAACTATTGCTTCATCCCATCTCACTGGAACGGGGGACTTTTTGCAATTTTATGGGCACCAGAGACTAAGAAGAACTCACACATTGAGCCTGGTGAGACGGCTCTCCCAAACCAATCGTAATGTAGAGCTAAGGTTTGAATAATTATTATAATTTACATTTAGAAATATTCAATAAAATTAAAAAATACTCCAACTAAAGCCAATTGATAGCAGGTAAGCTCACTGGCGAATTCAAAGCATTTCCGACTTCGTTGCGTATTTCAAACTCCATCTAGAAGAAAGTGCCGGTAATGGCGGAACATATTTTAATATGGAACTTGGCATCTTATCAATTTTAAAAAAGTCATCAGCTTCGCTGGTGAGTTTACCTGCTTTAATTTGCCTTCGTGGAAATACTCTTTAATTTTCACACAAGCTTCACTTAAAATCGAATTTTACTTACAACACAAAAGGTTGGCAACTCTTGTTAGCAACAAACATTTTGACACATTTTCCTATAAATCATTTGAAAAAATTGTAATTTATGTTTCTTACAAATTCCCTGTGTGCAGATATATTTAACAAGGAGACGTATGTAAGTAAAAAGTTAATAGAAAAGTTATCTAGAATGAAAAAAAGCACTCGAAAAAGAAAATACTTGAGTTTGAATAGACATCGAGGAAAACTAGTATTTTCTGGCAGTAACACAGGGAGGTGCTCATGATGGCAGGGTTGAATGTTGAATGTTGGTGTTGCATTCAATATTTGGGTGTGAACTAAAAATGCAAGTGTAAGAAGTAGTTATGTACACTAAAACTCACACATACACCCTTTCCAAATGCACTAACATTATAGTAATAAATATACATATGTATGTATGTGTGCGTGTAAAGGAAACGACAGTAATAATGACGGCTCTTGCAGTGAAGGTAGTTGCGTTAAGAGTCTTTAGAGAATGTGCGTCAGTTGCTGTGAGACGTTATCTGCAAAAGTTTTTAAGTATTTTCGCTTAAAAACTGCAACATGCCAAGTTCTCGCTTCTTTTTTGTTCCTTCTATTGTTTTTCTCAATTTCAGCGTTTTTGCTTGAGCAAACTTTTGAAGAATTTTAATGTCAAAGTGAATGTTTGTCTTTATTTTAACCTTATTATTTTCACCACGACAACATAGCGTTGCATAAGTAACAAACCAAACAAAGGCGATTAATGCAACTATTATTTAATATGTTAGAGAAAATATTTGCGGTATTCAGTGTTTGGTGCAAATGGTCCTGCATAAGAGCAAATGCAAAATTTCGTAACTTTTATGTATATGAAGGTCAACATAAGCAATTCCCTCCGGATGTAAGTTTGGAAGTACTTTAGGAGTCACAGCTACGAACACATTCGGTACGATTGGGGTTAACATAACAGTGCTGCATTTTATATGAGCGATTGAAAATAAATAGAACGTTATATGCCGTGCAGCCATTTCGATTGTTAGTAAAAAGTAGTCTAACTTTTGCTCTTCCAGTATAAGAAAAAATTCGAATTTGGACTTAAATGGAGAGAAAGTCAAAAACATCCGATATCTTTTGAACACAGCTCGCAAATGTTTTTTCGATCGTTTCGCAAACATCAGCTCACAGTCAAAGAAGCCATTCTTCGCCATTTTCAGACGAAACCTTTCATTCCAAATTGTGTTTAGGTACAGTTATGTTTCAAATATGAGCCACATTCGACCTCAAGGTTTTGGTAATAAGTTCAGGTCGATGTTTATAGTCTGTGGCGCCCTTATTGAATCTGCGACGCTTGTCAAATATATGTTGTTTATTGTTCAGACATCAAGTTACACGATTGACCAACAGGTCCAAATGAGTGTTTGGAATAGGACTCCAAAAGTCAGTTGATTTATCCCTTATTAATAGCGACACATCCTTGCTATCTCACGTGCAGCATCTCAAGTTGGTCCAATTGCGAAGATGAAGAATTCTCAAAAAGTGATAAATTAATAAGCCAAATGATCGCATTTATTGTGATGAGCACGCAGTTGAGAGGACCACTGTCATCGGCATAAATTTTTTTAAACAATTGGTGCCACCACGTTACTTTCAAGGACGTGGTCTATTGTTACTTAACCCAAAATATCGGTTATTCTTAAATTCAGGACCAGCAAGAGGGCCATATAGATCGTGTGATTCTTGTCTCTAAACTTTTTTGTGGGATTCCACGAGGTGACCTAACTACTCATATATGCCGAAAGCGATATTTGCGCGTCATGTTTGGACAATAAATTGTCAAGTATTGATATACAGGGTGATTTGATATAGAAATTTCGAAGAAGTTTTCGTAATCCCTTGTCAAGTTCGGTTTATAAACAAAACCGTTCCGAACGAAAAATTACACTAAATATGGCACATAGCCACAACCGATTTATCTCCAATCCAAATTTGACACGGAAATCCGTTCCAAATACATATTTATATCCAATCACCCCTCCAGAAAATGAAGACAAATTTTTACAAATTTTGATCGCAAGTATTAGACAGTGATGATTTAAATTCTTATGAAGCCCGGCTTCGCACGTGGGTGCGGTTCTGAGAGTTCAACTAAAAAAGGTCGAATCGATTTTAGTTTATTGGCATAAACCAGCGACTTCAGCAAACATTACTTCTACAAATTCGGTAGCAAATCACCTCACCGTCCCAATATCTAATCATACCCGTTCAAGTGAATTGCCCATTGTAGCCACGGCTTATATAAGACATATCCCGCTGAAACACCATATTGTCAATTCAATGGTCAATGGTGACGAGCTCGCCAAAGATATTTGAAAAGAAGTACGGATCAATGCCGTTGGATCGTTACCTGGTGAACCCTCGTGTTAATTGGAGCTCAACATTTTGTATACATCTACTTCAACGCCTTTAATATAATACAACAATATAATTTAAACAAATATTAAATAGATTAGATTATCAAAAACCATTAACCTTAAATACACTTTACTCAGTCACTTTATTCTATTATAATTATCTAGTGCGATTAACTAAGTGCTTTTAAATAACAATTTTAGGTAAATCAATTTGTGTATGTGTGGTTGTATGTGTGTGAGTGTATGTATTTGTGAGTGAGTGTGTGCTTGTCATAACATATTCATGTAGAGAAAATATGTTGATTTTAAAACAAAAGGACACAATAGTTCGGCATTTGACTAAAGCTGCCGTTGCATATACAATATGAATAGGATCATTATCAGATTGTAGAACATGATGATGACGATGATGTTGATGATGAAGATGAAAATGATTGACAACTATAAAAAGGTTTGAAGAGGTGTGCATAATGTAATCATTTACAAATATCATGCATAAAATGGGGTGTGTTTATTACATGAGTATTTTACATGACTGCCATTGCACATCGATGCGGTTGGTTAGCAAAATGTGACTTTAATTTAATGCATGATATTTTGAATGTCTAACAACAGGATTATGGCATGTTGTAGAGTATTGCAGTGGTGATTCACACATGGTGATTCGCAATTATTTAACAGCTGTTAAAGATGGAGCGCAAGTATCGTCTGATACATTACGACATTTTTTTTAATTTTAAATAAAACACTTAAAAGAGAATTGGCTGTCTAAATCTTTATTATGACCCGAAAGAACAATCCCTGAGTTTTACTTTTTAAGGGTAATTTCCTTTAAAGGTTGGCTGTGACTACGCTTAGGTGGTTCATTCGCAGAGTCCAATTTTCGATCACTCTTTTCAGCTTTGCTACCGAAATCTCGCAAATTACGTAAGTAATGTTGGCTTCCAAGTGTTGATTCGTAGCTGGCTTATTGACGAAAATTTTATAGCAAAAATAACCCCAAAGTAAAAAATTACAAAGGTGTGATATAAAACAATCTAGGCGGCTAGTAGACAAGGATGACGAAAAGTTATTAAACATTTTGAAACTCTTTGTTTAAAACGCAACGTGTTTTCAAAATAATTTATACTTGGCGGGTTTTTGAAAAGCTTCTAATTTTCAAATTAGTAGCTTTTCAAAAACCCGCCATGTATAAACTCGGAGTTCTAGGAAAATCTTACAAATAACTAAGTAGCAAAAATAACATCGCCTAGATGACACACTTGCTCTTAAACACATGTTTCCAGACATTCCCTGAAGTTACGAATTCAATCTTGAAGAATGGCTTGAATTTCTCTTCGGATCACTTCTTTCCTCAAAACGTCGAAGCATTGAGGTGGCGACAAAAGTCTCGCTCGTTTTGGGTTACGGACTCACATCCTACCAGCCGTCCCTCACAAGCCATGTACTACCCAATACAAAAACATGCGATTCCCGGTACACAACCAGTATACTCTCCCCAAGCGCAAATCGATTATTAAGAAAAAAAAGCCGAATTTATTGCAGGGGAAATCACTTATTTTTAAATACTTTCCTAGGATAAGCTTTTGTAGGATCGTTTACCATTGATTCTAGGAATTCTAAATGTATTAAATAATGTTTTTATATCCTGTCATCATATCATCCTGTATTTGCTACATTACAAATAACCCTGGCATCAAAAATCCATTGCATTTTCCAATGACGGTCTAAAACTAGCTCGCAATACCTCACATGAGTGAGCAATCCAACGGTTGGCGAATTTTGCATCATAGTTCTGGGAAGAGGTGACAGTGATGGAACAAAAAACAAACTCATCGTGAATGCTTGGCTACCGTAAGCCAGTTATCTCTGTAGTAACTTCTCTAGCACCTCTTGTTAAAAACACCTTAAACTAATTGGCCGAAATTTTGCTCTCCCTGTTTGTACTGAACACTGAGATCAAGACAAAATTTGTCCTTCTGCTCCATGTATAGTTCCTATCCGCACTTAGTGTTGGAGCTGGGGGATAGGTCGGGATTGGAAATCTTTTTTGAGGAACCAATGACCAAAATATACCTCCGGCTTCCAGACCATAAAACGGTCTTCCAAGTGAAAGTTCGCGCGATCACGGAGTGTCTGAATGGGCTCAGTGAAACCAACAGGACGGCGGAGGTACAAATTTTTTCGGACAGAAAAACGACAATAAGGGTACTATAAGCCGATAGGGTTGGATCCAGGACGATTCTGAAATGCAATAAACGACAACTCAACATATGGTAGACTAAGCAACATTTGGGTGCCGGAGAGGTCGGAAATGAACGAGCCAAGGGACTGTCAAGCAAGGCCAGAGAGCTCTACCAAGTGGACTTGAGTAGCGCGAAGCCGCTTGAGGCTAAAAAGGGAACATATAACGCTGTGGAATGAAACCACAGTGGTGATCGTGGGAACGCCCAAAAGAGGATAAAAGAAGGAGGTTTCTAAGATTAAGAAAATCTGAAATCAGTAGGTTGGTGAGTGTACTGGCGGAACACTCGGGCCTGCGGACACTTCTACGCCCTATAGGAAGTCTGGATAGTGATGAGTGCAGGACATGCAGGGAGGACGTCGAGACGATGGAACACTTCCTCTGCACAAGGGCCTGATATTTCGCGGCGGACATTTTGCCGGATGAGTCTCATTGAGGGGCATTGACTGGCAACAACTCAGAAGGTTTGAGGAAATTGACTTCCTATGAGATTTGGAGGCTTTTTCAGAATGGAGAGCGCACAGCGGGCCAAACGGTGGCCTAAGTGTATGCCAACGGACAAGGGGCGAAGGTCTCATCCCCTCGACCTAATGTATCCTAGCCTCTGATCACTTCCGTAACTATATGAGACATGTTGCGTCCCAGTCAAAATCCATAATTAGCAATGTACTTGAATCAGATCATATCTGAGTATGGCGTTTACCCTGGGGGAATTGGTTTTTTCGTGTATTTGCTGCATACGAAAAATGTCAGAACATGTTTAGCTTAAAACTTAAGTGTGATGAATCAAAACAATTTCCTTTTCCGAGAAATAGTTTAAAAATTTTGTAATTTCACTGCCATACTTCACTCCATCAGTTATGTTCTCGAAATGAAACTTTTCAACTCAAGACCTTCAGGCAAGGGATCTTTAAACACAATACCCGGTTACTGAATTAAAACTTATCGGATTTCAACATATTTGTCTATACTTTCTCTTTCTCTTATTATTTCTAAAACTGAACATCCTGACATCCAGTAAAATTAAAGCTTTAGTTCCTCCATGAATAGTTTGCGTAGATTTTTCTTTTGTAAGAAAACAGGAGTTGCAATTCAAAGCCTCATGTTTGGAGCACTGCTGTATTGGGCAAAAAATTAAATCGAATAAATTAATTTTTATTCAAGTTACCAAGAGTTTTTAATGTTTTTTTTCAGTCTTTTCTTTACTTAATGCGATTATGTCTTACATTGCAGGTCTTATCAAGACACATCTTCAAAACAATTTTGTCAAAAATATCCGCACAAAACTTAAACTTTACAGAATAATAAGTTACGAGTATAAAAAAAAATGTTTATGCATTTTTGTTGTCAAAACACTAGACATGCTGCATCACTAAAAAAATATATAAGAAACAAAAATGTTTACAGACGGGATTTTTAAATATCTTTGTTGATTTGAAGGTCGTTAGTATTTTTATTTTGTTTGTTCAAACGATAAAAGTCATTGCAGACTACCTACTTGTACTAGAGTGTCCAATATATATCAACGAGTATTTTAAGTTTGTTAATATTAACGAGGAAATCTTTGAAAATAATACGAATATGAAGAATATGCTGAGCATTGTGACAAGGTGCATTTTTTTCATGTTGACAAGTAAAATCACTGGGACGAAGTTTAACAGATGGCAAGGCTTGCGCCAAAAGTCATTGTTTAGAGCGGATTTTGTAGTAGCACCGGCTATCACCTTTAACTGCTGTCGCTACAAATTTGTGAGAGCTTACTTAGAGTTGGGAAATAGCCAACCAAATGTATAAAGGCAAGTCAAAAAATAATAAAATAATAAACTAGTAGTGACAGGGGCATTTTGTTAAAACTTTAGTGTTTTTATTCCGAGGTTCTTTAAGCTTTCTTAATTGGTTCAAAGAATTTCGGCCATAATATGTTTAAGTTTTTTTTAAAAAGTTGGGTAAAGATTTTCTGGTGAGCAAAATGCGCATAGAGACTAGCTTATCCCCTCCAACATATAAGTTATATTTTTCACATAAAATGAATTGCGATAGAATTAGCTAGAAAAAATATTTGAAATTGAAATAAATAGATAACGATCCAAGCAATTTTTTTTTCTTAATAACCAATTTAGTTTGTGCCAATTTCAAAGATATGGATGTGTAGGTAATTTCTGGCGGGCGATAGTTGACCGATGGGCTGAAAGTCAGCTTTCTTATTCCTGCCGCCATGCAAAGCGAAAATGGACATGTCAACAACGTAAAACACGGCTTATTTTATTCCACTTTAACGTAAATGCCTTTAAGTCATTACAATATGTTAATCCAGAAATTATTTAAAATCCTTTCAGACCATTTTATGATTCACAAGAATAGACGGGCATCGTTATCTCTCCCACCAGTTCAATTTATTGAATTTCAAATGAAACTGAAATAATGTTTAATAGAATTACAAGCGTACACGAGGTAAATTACAGCAAGCCATCGGATAGCCGCCTCAAAGCTATTTATTTTTGGGAGTATCCTATTTATTTATTTTTGTAGTCCATTTGAAAAATCACCAAGGCCGGTATTGATGCCGTTTTTAAACCATTAACAACCATTGTGCTATATGTTGTGATCGGATTAAAAATGACGGCACAATAAACGAAATTGTCCGTATTTAGATGAATGGCAAAAACTTTTAGCGATCGTAGAATCGTCATTTCAATATCTTCCATTCTAATAAAATCGCTTATTAGTGGCGTTTTCGTTGCTTAAGACACTCTTCTTATTTGAGATTTTATACAGACCGTAAAGGGTAATGCCTTTCGACATTACTAAGGGGAAAATCTAAAAAAACACCACCTTTTGAGTGTAACGAAAGTGCAAAGATTTGTACATATTTGCTAGAAACGAAAACACCGTAAGTGTTATTTAGTTAATAAATTCATTGAGGTTAGGTTACACAGGCTGCTAGTAATTGCATGCTCATTCACTTGGGCCTATATTGCGATATCGTTATATTGCGGGGTGGAGATACTTTAGAAATTTAGTGAATCCACTCAATTGAGCACTTGGCCATCACTAAGCACGAATAACCAATTGTTTATCTTGACATTGCAGTCCGTTACGTCCACTAAGCTTTCCAGCCTAAATGCAACGCCCAGCTTTTTGTAAGAGAAGTTGGTTGTTTCATAGTTTCTTTCTGCCCCTCATCGTAACAACTTGTATAAAAGCCTCCATATGAAAGATATGAAAGATATATTCTTTTGCATAAGCCTCAAATAGAGCAATGCCTTGTTATTACCACATGTTTGTTTGTGGCCTTCGCAAAAATGCAGCTGTCAAGTAACAATATAGAGGCCAAAAAATACTAAACATCGCACATGTGATAGCGGAACTGCTACTAGCTGATGTATTGTTAATTACCGATGACGAGGAAGGGATAGGACTTGGAAGTTCGTCCGCAACCATGGTTGCGGTACCTAGACCGACTCAAGGCTCGAATGTCTCGCTATCCTTTTCAGAAATATAGGGCACTGTATACACATTTGATAAACATTTAAACGCTGTCTCACTGTCGATACATATTCCAATACCGAGTGCAGCTTACAACTTGGATCCATCCGTATATACCTCGAATGCGACCCCTCGATTTCCTTTAGTTTTCGTCGGGGGTGGCATATGCAATTTTATAATTGAAAATCTTTTATCCGGTAGGAGAAGGGGTTAGCGATTAATTTAATTTCAATAAAATTACTATAAACTAAAAACCTGATTGAATAAAATTTTTGTTTAAAAATGTAAGTTTTTGCTGTTGTAAGTTTTGTTAGTAATAAAAATTCGAATAAAGCTCGGCCCCTAGTGACTAGGACTGCCTTTCAATGCATGAATTCAAACTATTGGAAAAGCACACAACCCCCCACATGACACATTTAATCGAACCTGCACGAATATTTTCCTTTGAAAAAAGGCATACATGTGTTCCCACACACTCGCATAGTGTGCATGTGTTGTAATTGCAATTGAATATTCAATAAGGTCAAATAATGTCAAGTCTTGAGACATAAAATTTCATTGATATTCCCTCGGTTTTTTCTCAAGCCCTATCGCTTGCTTTGCTAGAAAAATTGTGAACAGTTTGTTGTTGCAATTCTATTGTTCTTCTCATGTTATTATTGATTGTAGTTGTTGTCTCTTCTCGTCCCTTTCACTAAGAGTAACGGCAATTTGAATGTTGCTGTCATTTTTATTGCTGTCGTTGCCGTTGCCGTTCATCATGATTTGTGCTTTTTGTGCGCTCAAGTGACTTATGTCAATTGATTTAACTTAAACTAAAACAACAACAACAATGGCTACGACTAAGGGGCATATTTTTTTCCATGTTTCAAAATGTTCTATAGTTTTTTATATGTATGTACCTCTGCTCAGCAAGAATTTCCATTCCGTGACATTCTTGTTAGTTTTCCCTATACGACAGATGAAAGGATTTGCACATCTCTCAAAAAAAAACAAATAAATTCAAGGTAGATTATTCTTCTTGTGCTTCTTCATGTTCTTTGTCAAGGAAACTATAAAGAAGGAAACAAGCTATTGTCCTTTCAAGAAGATCCAATGCTTGAATGAAGGAAAACAGTCAATTAACGTTTATTTTTTGCATGTCGCATGATGTGCCGGCAATGTCGTTGAAATACAAGTTAATTATTGAATTTCAAATATTAAAAGCAGATTTATTTGTTTTATACGAGTAACTATGCAAGTGAAGAGAGAGGTCGGAACACGCCAAAGCTGGTTACTGCCAGAAACCGCTTTGCGCATCAGCCAATCTGTTAGTTATATTTTGGCTGCTCTTAAAAACATAACTCTGTAGTACATTTTCAGTTTTAGTTTGAAATTTTTTTGAATTTTTAAAAGTGAAATTAATTCTAGTGGCTAAACCATATTCAACTGGGTGAGTGACCATATTACGTATATGCATCTAACTGATGTCTTTTTGCTTTAAATGCTGGGCACATAGGTTATGCATTTTCCCTAAATGTTGCACTTTTCTTAAAAGTCTGACGATTTTAGGAGTACAAAGTTTAACCTCAATTGCACAACTGTCACAGTAAAGCTGGAAGGTATAGAAATCTTCTGATGCGTCAATGTTTTCCACAATTCTGTAATCTATAGAGAAACTCTAAGCTCCGATAGCACGTTAAGAATCCCAAGCGTGCAGCGACAGGAGCGAGGAGGAGCTAAATCAAATTATTATGTAACTGAGTTTAACGCCGTTGCGTTTTTGAAAACAATGCGTGCACCACCTCCGCTATGTGAACTTTTTAAAATTTTAGCACTATTGCTGCCACAAACATGGATTTATCACCTGTTAGGATATCTTGAGATATTATTGACGACTTGCGTTATTATGCAGCATCATATCGCTATTGCCACACAGTCTTCTTGTGGTTGGGGTTTAAACCATAGCCGGCGCATTAGTCCCCTAAAGTGACCTCACCAACAACCAGTCCGGACTTATCCTTTAAGCAGCTTGTGGTTCTCGTGATACCACTAGATTTGTTACCTCGAAGGCCTTTATCCAGTTTCAGGCCCCAGAGAAGTCTCGTGGGCTCGTTTGCTCATATCCAGCGGATAGCAATCACAAAGATGACTTGCTCTTGGAGAGAAAATCAATGTAACGTCGTGATTACTAAAGGCAATATACGTCGTAAAATGTTCGAATTGTGCAAAACCGTAATCGAAATAGGTCGATTTGACACTTCGTAAACGAAAAAAAGCAAAATAATTATTTATATATCGTTTGGGACAATTCAGTTCACAAGATCTAATCGTGGTGATGAATATCATGGAACTATACTTGTCAACTCCAACAATTTTAAATTTCTGGCTGATTGAAAAATTTTACAAAAACAAATTAAAGTTACGTTTCGGGTGACGTTAGTTGGCAGGAAAGATCAAGCCGGACTTCAAGTGGTTGGGAGAAAAATAATACAAAAAATATATGGCTGCACCTGAGTTGGCGGAGTAGTGTCTCAACATCGAATAAATCGAAAGCTGTAGGAGCTGTACCGGATGATGAACATAGTTAGGATGTGTCTTTTAAATAACCACGATTTTTCTATTTGACGTCGGCATCACGTCAGATTTAAATTTCAGTGAGGAAGAAAATAAAAAAACTTCTCATGCGAAGACTTATTATTCTGATATATTTCAATGACTGGATTAGATGTAAGTAAAACCCGAACTAATTTTTTTGAAGAATCGTGTTTTATTTCGCCAAAAAGTTTAAAAATTATTTGAGATTAAATAATTCTGCATTCAGGCATGTGTTCAAAAAAAGTGGAGTGAGGTCCACAATAATTTGGCTATAACGCTTCGGTTTGTAGGTCAGGGTTCTTACCAAGTGAGTGTTGGGAATGAATTTAACCTGGAGCCATCCATTTGGTGTTCGTTTTGGAGGGCTAAGTGATTTTTGTACAGTCGAAATACTATCCGGTCTCTTGCCGGGAAACTCTTTTTTTAATTCTTGATTTGATATTCCGACAGGGTGTTTTGATGTAGAATTTTGAAACGAATTTTCGACATCCCTTATCAAGTGCCAGCTTCAGTATCATTTTTCGTTCAGAACGAAGATGGCACATAGCAGAAACCGGTTTGTATCCAAACCAAACTTGACAATGGACGACGGAAATTCGTTCCAAAATTCTACATCTTTTTTTAATGTTTCACTAATTTTGTGAATTGGTGGAAACTGATTTAATTTTTTTTTAAATAAATTCGTTTAAAAAAGCGCGACGATAAGACCAGCGCCGACAATAACGATGTCACTCACATTTGCTTACAAAATACCAAATAGCAATAAACAGTCATCGAAAAATGTCGACGTCAAGAAAGGAAATATCGTTCTAGGACAGCCGACACAGGACGGTGGCGTGTTAGTGTCGACGACGTCAAATAGAATAAAGGTATTTCTTGCTGTGCCGTTAATGAGTGACGACAGATTTTGAGGTTAGAGGATCGTGAACATTGTAGTCCTTGTCGTTATGTTGTTCGCCCAGTGTCTTGCTAGTGCCGCAGATGCTATCAAAAAGTCGCCCATGAGTGCGGCTGTTTATTGATTGTGTGGCTACTGTTGTCCTTTTCGTTTATATATCTTGCTGTATGTAACGTATGTAGCATCTCAAGACCACCAGTTACGGAATATTATAGCTCCTGGTAGCTTCGTGGTGGAGTTCCATTGAAACTTAGTGCCTTGATCAACAGACCGGTAGGAGCTTTAGGTAGGCTCCGCAGCGCACCAAGGGAGAGACCATGTTCAATTGCACGGCTTCAAATTCCTACTCATGTGTGACACTGGTTACATGTGGAGGCACTAGTGGATGCATTTTGTATTTCGCGCAGTGCTATAACCCCTGCGTGTTTGGTCCGATGGCCAGGTAGTCAGTCACAATGGATGGGCCATGTGTGTAAATAAGAATGCTCCACTATTTGATTATGAGCATGAAGGAACGATTTGTAACAAAAACTAACAAGAAGCACTTTGACCAGCCTAGTTTAATCTGCTTCATTGAATATTTTCAAATAATTGATAAAAAATAGGGTCTATTTGTTGCCATTTCCTTTAATTAAAATGTACTTTAATATAAATTTTACATTGCAGCAAATATTCTTTTAAATATTTACGCACAGGGACCGTGGTTTTAGACACAAACAAGTATCTATTAAAAATAGTGATTTTGTCTGATTCCCTTACTTTTTTTTGCTTGTAGTCTCCAAACAATTTATTAAACTTCAAGACAGTTTCAATATTGTTCCTATTCCTAAAATCCATTCCCGCAATACAAGAACACAAAGTTCATCACATCTTCCTCGTCTTTACGAGTGACTAGAAATTGTAGCAAAAAAATCATAATCATTTCACACACATACACACACAGACATTAACGCTAAAAAAAAAACAGTACAAAAGTTGCGAAGGATAAAAAGTAAAGTGGGTGGTGGGTGGCATGTAACATGCAAATAAAACTTCTTGCAACAAATACTGGAAATGTAAATACATAATAACAATTGCAACAACATAAAACATGTGACAGTTCAAACATCACATACTCGTATGTACATTTGTATTATATTTGATTTATAGTAAAAGAGCACAATATAAAACAAATAGTAAGGCACTTGTGGATAAAAAAATAGCACGTTTGGAAAAAGTGAGGATATTTATATAAATATTCGGACTATTCTAGCTTTACGGGTTTCTCCAGCTACTTTGATGATGATGAAATGAGCCTAAAGCAAGTTTGCTGGTAATCGCATCTTGTTTAACAATGCTGCTTATATTTGTTTGAATGAAATGCTCTGAAAAAAGTAAAAGCTGACGCAAATCAGCTTTCCATCGTAAGATGCTATGATTTACACCAATGGCGGCATATGTCAATACTGTTTTATTTCGTGAAGTGCGGCACAGATTTATCGGTCGTCCGATACCAACTAGACAAACACCGCATCGTTTAACCTCTCGTCTTTACAGATTATGTTTTAGAATACTTGAAAGCGTTTCCTTACAAAGTAGGGACAGTGCAGCAGTGGCTAGAGGTTGACCGCCAAATGCGAAAACTACGCTCAAGACATAATGGATCCCTACAACTTTTTTTTATCGAAAAGCGTCATCGGGTCTTAACTTTTTTAAAACGCAGGCCAAACGACTACCCTACCAGTCCCAATTGGAAATTGGGACTGGAGAATATGTGGTTCGAATATGATGGAACAATGTCGCACTAGGCACAACCGAAATTCTGCATGCCATAAAACGGGCCCGAATCGCCATCAGTTCTGGCGGCGGCTACATAGCCGACATAATTTTCTCGACTAAATGATACAAAATGTAAAAAATTAAAGGAACATAATCCTAAATGAGAACAAACGCTTTGCATTCATTAAAAAAACTTATAGCCCAAGAAGATCGGGTAACAACTTTAGCGACATCGTTATGAGATAATTTTTACCTATTCTGATTCAGGAATGAATCCGCCTTTCGCTTTGATTTAGTTATGGCTTTAATCAGATGGTGAAACATGTCATTTGTAAAATAAGAAGGGAGCAAAAATACCGAGCGAAAAGAAAATTTCGTTTTCTAAAACGTATGTTATAAAATCACTTTTTTATAAAAATAACTTTCAAAAATTGCTTTTCTTTGAAAAAGCTAATTAAATATGTGTAAAAAGATCGCCACGAACCTTAAAAAGGTACTTTTCAGCCAAGGTACTTATAGCAAATAGAACTTTTAAAAAAATCAGTTTTTAAGAAGTTAAATTTTTAAAGGAAACTTTCAACAAAAACTACTTTTCAGTGTAATAAAGTACCTTTGGAGAGATATTTAAAAAAAGTACTTTGTTCTAAAAATGTTTTTTCTTTAATCTGTTAAATGTGAAACTGACCCTTTTTATTCCTACGTTTATTATACTAATTAAACAAACAAAAAAAAAAACAAATCTACCTATAATTAAAACCATCACTGTTCATACTGTTCTTTTGTTGTCTAGAGCAAATTGCAACATGCAACACACGCTGACAATTTCAATTAAAATTTATGTTCAAATACATGTGTTTATCAGACAATAACAAAACCAAAGAAAATATGTAGGAAATTTCAAGCAAAGCTTTAAAAAGAGGCCATCCCAAATAATAATTGCAAAAAAGTTCTTGAACATTTTATTTACCTCGAATATTTTAAAAATTTTTAGAACAAAATCAGTATTCTTAGTTCATTTATGCTTTAAACTTCATCGGCCCCAGGAAGAACATAAATAATTTCACTTAAATTAACGTCACTGGAAGAATAGCGAAATTCCATATTTTATCAAAGTCATGTTTTAATTAAGAAATGCAACAACAATGTTTAAATTAAGAAAGCTTTTTACACCCGGCATTGTACGGATATTGTTCTGTTTTCCAATATCCTTCTCTGCACCACAAACCCAAGTTTACGTCGATCAACCAGAAACAAAATGCACCGTTTTATTACCGAACACTGCAAAAAAGCGACATAAGTCAGCTGCAGGGGTGATATGCTAGAAATTAGATTCAAATTGAAATATTTCATTTGAAAACTCTGTACAAATAAACAAAACACCCTTTAATCCGCTTTAATATTTCAACGTGCTCAAAGTGAAACCCATCAACATTTTCTTATTTAAAAAGAAACGAAATTAAGTGTTTTAGAACAAAAATTACAAAATTTTCACCATAATTTTTTGGAATTTACCAAAAAACCAAAATTCACCACCAGACCAAACTATTTTCAAACCAAACAAATTTCACTAATTTAGCCTAAACTTATATGAAAGACAGAAATTTTCAATGTTACACAATTATATTAAAATTTCCTCCCAAATCGGAATATCACCCGAAAAAAAATGCAAGATTCACCAACAAATATAAAAATCATAAAAACCATTTCCAGATATCGAAATTAAACAGAAAAATCATAACAAATCTCCACAATTCCAAAGAAACAAAGTTTAATCCGAAAATTAAAATCCACCAAAACTCAAAAGTCAAATCCCCAGAACAATTATAAGTTTCAAAAGACCTAAATTATAGATCGCAAACAATCCCAAGCATCGGAACAGGTATATAAGATTCGGCGCAGAAGACTTGTTTAAACTTCTCTGGTTAAAAACTGAAGAAAGTTTTAACGCAAAATAATTTCCGGGCTAAACAGCAAACCATCGAACCTTTAAGTCACATTTACATATTTCTTAATTCTGCATTTGCGAAAAAAAAACAAAGAGAAGAAAAAATTAAAAAAACTTTAGTTTTCTTGCAGCTTTATCTTTGATAAAAGAATGTTGGAAACAATAAAGAACGTAAAAAAAGTGTGGGACACTGGGGTGTTAAATTATTCAAGACGTTTAACAAAAGTTAAGCATAACATTAGCAATGGGGAACGAAACGAAAGAGCAGCATTGGGGAACTAAGAAGAGAAAACTTGTCTTTTTAGCTCTACTACTTTATATCTCCACATTCCAGTGGAGAATAAAAATCATTATTTTAAAATTAACTTTAAATGGCCTTCTTGCTGAAAGCAGAAATTTTTTAATATTTATAGATATTTCACTTTTCGAGACTAATCGGAATATGGATTTGATTGAATAAATTTCTTCATAATGCCGTTTTGTAATAAACGAAGTACAACAAAATCTCGTGGCCAGAAATCACTCAAATTTGAATTCGCATAAAACGATATACCAGCTTCATGTGAAACCTAATAATTGGTTTCAGAATTCAGAAATAAATAAATAAAAACTAATCAAATAATTCAGCCGATTAAAGTTTTATAATACTCTGCTTAAAATCTGATTAAGTTTTTAATTGACTCAATTACGTTATTAACCAACATATTTTTGAACTAAGTTTCATAATTGGCTCAGTTGTTTATTTAATCAAAAAATTATATAAAATCAGATTTAATAAAATATGTAATTGGGTCAATTAAGAACTTAATTCAATTTCAAACTGTAACCAAACAACTCACTAATAGGCTGAAACATTTTTTCTGTGTACTTTTTCTTAACTAATAATTGACAGAAGTAATATTCTTTTTAATTAAATGTGATTTAGCCTCTGGTTTTTAATCGATCAAATTTATTTGGTGTTGAAAATTTTAAATAAGAAGATCAGCAAATAAATAATATTTGTATGCATCAGTAAAAAGGGGAACGTAAGAATACAATAGCAGAAGTTATAAGTCCGAAGAAAGATTTTACTCCATACTCTTTGTAGTTCTGCACATCAATGCAACTCTGGTGAAGTGTGTTAAGTGATCAGAAAATTCTGTAAAATGAACACATTAACTACACTCGACAATTTACAACAATATTACCACGGTTATATAAAAGGGCCAACAACTGTTATTGTTGACAATTTAGCTATCTGTTTCCTATATTGGTGGTAATTGAAAATTGTCTACGTAACAACGCCTAACACCAAATTTTTTGACTCAATTAAAGCGCATGTCTAAAGAAACAATTAAGCCTTAACTGAAAATTACCTAACTACTCGTATACAAGCTTTTGTACTGAAGCACTGCATTTTTTTTAATTAGCTCTGGTTTCCGAGTTATACCGTTATCTCAAAAATGAAGGAAGTGGCACACCATATATTACTAAAACTTGATAACGGTTTGTTTTATTTGTTAGTTTTGAAATTAGTAAAAATTACTTAGGCCTGTACGAAAACGCCAGCTGTCGCATAGCTCACGAGAACGTAGTAAGCCAAAAAATAAAAATAAGCGAGTAAGTTAGACTTTGATGGAGTGTTCACAGTACTAATCCCCTCCTGGAGGGAGTGGTGCGGTGGTAGTCTCGTGGAGAACTATAACGTCAGGATATACACGGACGGTTCTAAGATGAACAGCGGTGTAGGCTCTGGTGTCTTTTCTAGTGATCTTGAGATAGGCATCTCGTATCGTCTTCCGGATAATTGCAGCGTATTTCAAGCGGAAATATTTGCTATTATGAAGGCATGCAGGATTTTATACGACAGAAATATACGTGGGAATATCGGTATTTTCGTCGACAGCCAGGCGGCGCTTCTGTCACTCAGATCGTACAAAACTACGTCTCTGTTAGTCAGTCAATGTAAGAGAGAGTTGTCAAGGCTAGGGAGCCTGGCGGATGTTACCTTGGTTTGGGTCCCTGCGCATAGGGACCACTTTGGTAATGAACAAGCAGACAAACTAGCCAAAGGAGGAATCGCTCTAAATACTCCCAATGTGGAATCAGTCGCAATCCCCTTGGGGAGTATTAAGAGCGGCATCTTAACTCACTTTCTTAAGGAAGCTGATAATAGGTGGCGGAGACTGATCGCATGTAGGGTCTCAGAATTTATGTGGCCCTCTTTTGATTTTAGGCGCACTATGCAACTGGTAGGTCGTGATCGGAGGAACTTATCGAGGTTGCTGGCAATATTAACAAGTCACTGGGTGTTAGGAGAACATGCTAAGCGACTTGGACTCCCCTATAATGACCACTGTCGCAGTTGTAAGGACATAGAGAAAGAGGAGACGGGTTTTCAGCTTCTCTGCGAATGCCCTGCCCTGGCTGTCAGGAGACACAAATTTCTTGGAGACTACATACTGGAGGATCTCAGTGAGATATCTAGGTGCCGTTTCAACGATATTTTAAGATATCTCACGGCTACGGGATGGATCTAGCTCCCTAGTCTTAGTGCGAGCATAGGCTCTAAGACGCTATTTACCTGGCGAGTGGTATGGTCTAGTCAAACCGGGGTCAATCAGACCTTACTTGACAGCCTGCGTGCAGCAGGCTACCATGTAAACCAACCAAGTGACACAAGGATGCGTCTGTCTCCGGTACTGTTTATCTTGGATAGATGGTGTAAAGAGACACACAACTTAATTGTGCAGGGGCATCAGTTGCGGCCTGAATGGCCAACTAGAAGACTTAGACCGTTTAGTGAACATTTGCTTACTTCCTTATAGCTACTCCGATATGCAGGGAGAACTAGACGACTTGGCGAAACAAGCAGAAATCTATGGAGTCAGAATGAATAACCCGAAAACTACGGGCATGGGAAAGAATACCAGAAACTTCCAACCAACCATTGCTCATTTGTCAGCAACATATTCGTGAAGTAGATTCACTTTGTACCATAGATACAAAGTCTGATGGTTCCCGCGAAGATGTTAAAAATCGGATCAACAGAGCGAGTAGTCACTCCACATTACTCAAGGTATTTAACAATTGTATAACTGGAACGCTGCAAATCGCGACATAAATGCCTTGCAAGTATTTACAAAATCTTGGCAAGACAAGCAAAATTCGTAAATTGTTTGCCGAAATACTATCAGCAACAAACGTGGGTAACAACACGCTATATCGCTAAAGCTGTTGAAATCGAACGGCTGAAATGTTGCACGATTATAGTCGATAGCATTTCTGCTTATATTGACCGGTGCAACGTATGTACTAGTGAAATCTTGCAACACTGAAATATTTATAGAGAACACAACAGGTGATGGAATGTCCTGTGATGGTTTTTGACTAGTCTTCAAGCTCAGAGAAAATAACTTTCCTATATAAAGGTGTCATTGTGCGCATGTATAATTTTATTTGCAAAACAGATTTGTGTTTAAAAAAATCAACGCTGTAAACTCCAGCTGCGTGTGTGTGTATTTATTGTATTCCTGTGTTTTCAAAATGTAAAGGCTGTTAATTGAATCCTGTTTAATAATTAGGAGCATTTGGTTCGCAGTCCTTTTAAATTTTTATTATTTTATATTATTTCTGTGAAAACGATTCAGTTAGCGTTTTTTAATAGCGAAACCCAAAAGAATCAACGGCAACATATTCAGGATTGTTATTATTATTTCAATAAATATTAAATAAAGCCACCAACAACAACTCTGTAGTTTTTTTTTTGTTTATAAAAATAATACGAGTACAAAAGGAACATATG
Source organism: Phania funesta (assembly GCA_963932375.1). Lineage (NCBI taxonomy): Eukaryota > Metazoa > Arthropoda > Insecta > Diptera > Tachinidae > Phania > Phania funesta. The sequence continues at coordinate 51,436,016 of OZ010652.1, forward strand.
AGAATTTATGTGCAAAAATATGCAAACTCCGCATGAACTTTCACTCACACTCACACACACACACACACACACATGCTTATTTTAACGTTACAAATACTTTTGATTTATTTAATGGCAAAAACGAGTGCAGTGATGTCAAAAACATGTTATAAATTCGCCTGCAACTGAGTGAGTGGGTGTGCGTGTGTGTGTGTGTGTGTTTGGGAAAGGAAAATGTGCATTTAAATGGGATGTAACAGCTACTGTGTGTGTGCGTGTGTGTGAAAACTATTGTGTGTGTAAGAAACTTTACAGTTGTTTCCTATTTTATTAGCATTACGCATAAAAACTTTAAAACGGAAAGAGAAGAACTGAAGTGCAAAAATTGTATTGAAAATTCAGCTGCACGCACGTCAGCATTTGTTTTACAAAACTGCAACAATAAATAACAAACAGAATTCGTATTCAATGTGAAAACATTATGATTGTCTTTTCATTATTATTTTTTAACGAATAAAAAAAGTATGCGTGCGGGTGTGTGCAGAGACTCCCGCATGGCTGTCTGCCAATGACAACTTATAGTTGTCTGAAATCTAGAACTGAAAATTTCTGGAATCCAAAGCTAGCAATACAACGATTTTTAACGAAAAACAAAGTTATCAAAAGAAATATTAGTGCCAAAGATTATGCACAACTAACTCTGAAGTAACTGGATGAATGACTCTTTTGACGGAAATCTCGCAACACAGTAAAGATTTGTGGCAGGGTCTTCACAAGCCAGTCTTGATGTTAAAGGCACCGGTTCATTGCGGCTTATTGGCATAGAGTTACAATGCGAATACATGGAGAGAATCTATGGAAAGGAAATTGGATAGTTCCCTCTCCGAAAGGATTAGAAATAACCATTTTCTCATATAAAAAATCTTGAATAATGTATAAAATGGTAGGCTTTTGTTCAAACTGTTTTTTAAAACTGTTTTGGTTTTCATTGCGAATCACTGTACCAAACTTTAACCTACCAGTCCTTAAAGAATACAAATTTCATGTACGGTGTGATCAAATTGTACAACTAGTCGTAACGTGTGTAGGCTGCATTAGGTTGCGTTTATTTCTAACCTTAAAACGATAACAATATTTTTATTTACAGGACTGGTAAATTTAATTAATATTTGCAACACTGTGAAAAACCCTACATTGTCTAATTCCTCGGCAACTGGATTAGGGTGTACCACAATGGATTGGATAATCCGGTAAGTTTGATTTGAAATAGATATTTAGCACAAATTTTCGTTATTTTCGTTCTGAGGAGTTTTTATGTTTTTATTTATCAAGCATCTGTCAGGTGTAAACACGTTGCAGGGAAAGCTCGCAAGTCGGGTGTTTTTATATGGATTGATAGACGTTAGTGATTGCTGGATTACGAGTTTGGTTGTTATTGTGTCACTGCGTTCTTATTGTTTTATTACTTGTGCTTCGTTTGAATTGGTATAAGCGGGGGGCGGTTAAGTCTTATAGGCAGAGTTTATTTTTTTAATTTTTGTATGACTTTTTTTGTAGGGGTTGCAAGAAGACAGTTATTATTGGAATATGAATTTGTTTATTAAAAAGACACTGAAAGTTGCATAAAGCCGAAATCGGCTTGTCTCGAAACCAGACTTGACAAGAGATGTCGAAAATTCCATTTATAAATTACATGTGTAATTCACAAGAACAATTTGAAAGTTTGCTTACCTCTCGAAGAGTCCTATATTTTTCCGAGGGAGCCCTAGGACTATTGGATAAGAAAAGTCTAGTACCTTAGAGTTAAAACAATTGAAAATGGACTTGGTACATTGAACATAAATCCTGCTACCTTTTTATTTTTATGATGAAAATCAATGGCAACACATTTGTTTGTTCTAAACTACTGATCCGATTACGAAATGATGCAAATGATTTTCCGAAGAGATGGCTAAATATTAACAGCCTTCGTGACTATTTCGTTATGGCGGCACCTGTCAAATCTGTTGCTTATAAGTCAGTCATGGCGGCTTAACCACCATGGCAACTTATATGAATGAGCAACCCGTGCAAATGATAAATCATTATTTTGAAAGTGGGTGACATTAGTACGTCCATTTTACGCTAGGCGCAGTTGATCTTTAAATCCGATTCTTTATCTTTTAGGGACCCAACTTCTGAACGACTGATTCGATAAACAATCAATGGAAAAGATCGCCGCTGAATATGAATAAGGGTAAAAGAATCCGAGGCATTTCGGTTCTCGTCATGCACAAGAATTTGAATATTCGCAGACTATGCTTCGCAAATTTCACACTAAAACCAGGAGCTGAAAGTTAGTGACTATAGATAATGCCGTTTGTTCGCTTTGTGATCTTCGTAACGTTTGGAAGAGAATTACTTCTTCGAAAACAACGCTCGTTAGAACATCACGAACAGATTATTATATCCGTGGACAACATATGGTTCCAGCCCCATGGCGCTACGTACCACATATCGAAGGCCACTATTTGCTTACCTCTTGCAGTTTCCACAGTCAACTAATGCCCTTAAAATCTGAAATATCGCTCACATTTAGATCCGTATCACCTTTCGAATCCGCGTCGGAATTTCCCATACAAAGTGTTAACCTGTTTTTCTTTTTTGTTTTTTGTTGGACCAGTAATCGTGTCATGTAGTAGGTTGAAACTAGGGAAAAACGTTAAAAGAAGTGGGATAGCGGGAGTAGTGTTTGTGTCCATTCGACTTAAATTTTCCTACATTGGAAGTGGCACGAAAGACTTCTGCAAAAACTTTATTCCATATACGAACAGTATGTCTCAAGAACGAGTTTTGCCTGTAGTGCGTTGTGCGGTCCAATGGATAATCTGCAACGAACGGATGAGCCCTTAATGAATAAGGTGGTATACGTACAAAAATTCGGGTAGCTAGAGCACATTCCGTTGTAATGATACACAACCCACATTGCGTCCATAACCCAAATAGTCAATAAAGATGGATGCCCATCTCTCGACGATAAGAAACTTTGCTCTCTGTTGTACGCGTTCGTGAGCTCCAAAATACTGGATATACGTGATATAAATAGTAAGGAGATCAGATGGAGCGAAGTATCTCTACAACCGTTTTAAAAAACCGAGGGACTTAACATAAGTGCTTCTTTGGCGATCTGTGAAAGGCGTTTAGTCCAACAATTATCACACTGGATTTTCATACTAAGAATATGAAGAGCTTATCCTTCCTTAATACCTATACCACCCATAACTACAGATGAAGCAACATTATATGTCGTGCATCCAAGAGTAAGCACATACCATTGGGTTGACATCGGCCCTATTCGCTCGACCACATTCTGAGATGATCGCAACAGCAATAATCTCTGAATCGAGCAGTGCTCGATGTCACCAAGTTGAGAAAGGCTTAGCAAATGCTGCTATCATCTGCAAAGGAATAGGAAGGAAAGGAAGTTCGGCCGAATATATTCAATCTGTTGGAAAATAATTTCGACTTTACCAGTTGAGATGAGTGTTCACAATCGAAGTAAAAACTATAATTTTAATGTGCAGCATACCGCAGCACATATACATGTTTCAAATCCCCTTGTTAATGGCTTTTCAAACATCATAATTCATTCAACTGTGCGAGTAAATATTTTATTAAAATTGTTAGTTTTCTCATATGAAATTCGAAATACAATCGTGCAGTGTTTATATTCAAAATGCACAAATTTATCATGTTTTTTCTATCTCCTCAACCCCTGTTTGATCTTTATACATGAATACAGTGTTTTTATAAATGAATTATTTATTTTGTTTGTTTTTTTTTCTTCTTTTTTTATAAAAACATTTTTGAAGCGTCATGAGGAACAAAAAGTATTAAAACTAAACTAAACAGTTGACGAAAAAATATATAAATTTGTGCCTAAATCGGTAGGAACATTTTGCATTTGAACAGTAAAACTTGTGACAAAATTAACAACAAATTATAATATGTTTATATTATTTCTTTTATTATTATTACTTTGTTGTTATTACTATTGAAAGTATTTGCAAGAATGTGAATTATTATTTTTGTATAATAACTCGTTAATTAGACAATACTATTAACGTGAATTTAGTATTATATATGGTAACATAAGTTACAAAAGTGGGATTAAGACTCACATGAATATTTTGAATTAATTCTCTATACAAATTTCATTGCATAAAATTAGCCTTAAGATATGCTTCACAAATGTAGTGAATATTTAAATATTTGTAATTAACGGCCGTAGTTAATACTGGCACCACCTAGAAATAATTTTAGGAAGTAATTATTAACACAAACACGTCTTTTATACAACCATGATAAACAAGTACAAAAAGATGCAACAAATTTTTGTAGCCACAAAAAGGGTATAAAAGAACGTGTTGTGATAGATTTTAGTCAGTCTGCGCCACAAAGTAACACAGAGGCGTCACTAGTATAGTGGTCTCTTTCTCTATCTGTCCCTTTCTTAAATGAATGACCGCTCCTATATTCCCTTTTGTTATATTTTCTTCTTTATTTTGGATAATTTTTCTGGCGCATTAATGAAAAAGGTAAACATAAGGGTTGAAAATTTATATTTATTTAAATTTAAATTAATTTACTTTCTTTTATTTACAGGAAGAAGCAAGGGCACAATTTAGAGGATAACTTATGCTGTAAATTTTAAAAGATAAGTTCATTTCTATTATATAAAAACACACATATATTTCCTTTGTATATTGACTAATAGTTTTTTTCATTTTTGCAGAGCCAAAATGCATTCAACTAAAAATGTGTAAGTATGGATTTACATATATAACAGAAAACAAATTTGTTCAAAAATTTCTTTTATATTTTCAGGAAAATATGTATTAAAGGATGTCCTCCAGGCGAACAACATCACATTTTCCCAAGGGATCCAGAGAGGTAAGTCTTGTGAACTTTTATATTGTTTCAAGTGTTAAAAATTTTTCCGTATTGCTTACAGACGTGCAAATGTAAATCGGGTTTCAGGACTTGTAGGCTTGCTTAATGTGTGTGGAACTGCCATGTCCATGTAATTAATTTTATAAAATCTTGGTTAAGATTAACTTATGCCTCTGAATTTTCCCTTATTGTAATTTAATTTGTAAATTAAGTTTTGGAAAAATAATAAAGAAAACGCTTTAAAATGTTTAAATATATATATAGATGTTTATTATTTACTGCTTGATATTAGGTACTGTACATAATTAAGAGGTTGAAAACTAGAATTTATATTTCAAAAGTTGTTATGAATGAATTTATTTCAAATTTAAACATTTAATTAACTTTAACAAAGGTAAACACAAATTAGGTTACGTGTAAAAGTTTTGCCTTCTTTATCTACTAGTATTGCTTGTGATTTAAGTTGCTTGTTTAAATATATAAAAGGAAAAAGTTATTATTGTAACATGTTTATGTATATGTACAATAAAATTATTTTTCACTTAATTTTAGACTCAGTTTTGAAAAAATTTGCTTATCATTTAAAGCCATTTCCACATTGGTAATATCGAGAATATTAACAGCATTGTCATCAGAACCTTGTTTTATTTCAAATCCTTCTTTGATTTTAGGTCATGGAATACAAGACGCTACTGTAGCTACTGTTGTTTTAACATACTCAACACCGCTATTGTTATCCTACTCATCCTCTTCGGTAGATGAACACGAACTTTCTTCTTTTATAACAATTTTATGTACTTCATCTTCATTGTGTCCACAAGAGTTTGCGTCCATCTTTTGCGTTCTATTAGATTTAGATTTGTTATTGAATGTAATCAGTACGTTTAGGATTCGTTTTACCTGTTCATCATCTGTTACCAATTGTTTCGTCAAATATAAAGGCCAGCCCTATTAGTTGCATATAATGCACATGCTATCAACTGGCCATATTCCAACATTAAATTTACCAATTTCAGATTTTGTTGTTGTACGGCCATATGTAAAGCATACTACTTGGAGTTGTTACTGCGGCTGCATCATATTTTAATAGTTTTAATAGGAGTAAATCCATCAACATTTATTTATTTATTATTATTCCAAGCCATTTCTTTATTTGGGTTGGTCATGAAGACAGGGATATTGCAATGCAGTTTATGATCGCTTGTTGACCAATGTATTTTTAAAAGTTTATTTAATTTAAAATAATCTAATACCTTAAAAATAGGTATAGCGAATATAGATTAGGTTGCTTAGCAATATCCTTTTGTTTTTTGCTGATTATTTATTCCTTGTGGTGATACATTGATGCCTTTGCGTTGCTGCATATACAAACACCATCTTTTTTACCACTTTTATTAATTTCTGTATTAATTAGCACTGCATCAAAATCTCTTAATTTTGGATATTTATTAAATGTGATATGTGATTTATATCACATTTATATAATAAAGCACAGAATATATAATTTACAAACTAAAATATACGAAATTTTGTCTCCGTCACAAATTATTTTTCTAGTTTTTTGCTTCTGTTTTGATTATTTTTCGCACTATTGTAAAATGTTATATTTGTCTCTTTCTTGAGGGACTGCCCGCAGCAACAAAAGCTGATTCTAGCAATTTTCTTACGTCAAAGTTTACACCTCTGGTTACTTTGTGGTCTGCGCCCGGCTTCGATCGAGGTAAGAGCCATAGACTACTAATTAGACGCGACAACTCGTAAAATAGTGCTGCCAATTTACCACCATTATATAAGAGGGATAGCAAATAGTGCTGTATTTTATATAACTATCCCTTTCATATGATGGTGGTAAACGTCAAATAAATAATTTGTTAAAAACTATTAAAAACGAATGATATTATAGTGCGAATTTTAAAAAACGTGAAAAAAATTGTTGATTAATAAACCAAAATAATTGTTAACAAAGTGTTTTGAACGCGTGACTAGAGAAGGAACCACAAAAAGGAAAATGTATATACATATCAAGGAAGTAGCAGGTGATAAAACAATGTAAGTATGCAAAAACTTTACACATTGGCTAAAATAAAAATATTTTAACTTAATGTTTTTCAGGAGCCGTCGATGTGTAATGGGTTGCCCAAAAGGAAAGAGACTCCACAAGTTCCCGAGAGATCCGACCAGGTAAGTTCTTTTCAATTATTTTTATTTAAGTAGTAAGATCATGTGCATTAGAAATAACTGTTTGTCTAATGCACCAAATCTTGCTGAGCATACATATATCAGGTTAAAATTCCAATTGGTTATGTGACAAAAAGTCAATGTAACCGAAAGGAAAAGTGTAATAGTGTTTGTGTGTTTTGTACCGGGAGACGTTTTAAATAAGTCCGGTTGAATTCCAATTGGTTATGTGACAAAAAGTCAATGTAACCAAAAGGAAAAGTGTTATAGTGTTTGTGTGTTTTGCACCAGGAGACGATTCAAATAAGTACGTGTTAGTTTAGAAAAATCAGACAAAGGTGATGGTATTTTTATTATACCGCAAAGTCAAATATATTTTAAAATTTTATATTGAATGTTTATTCAATAAATTTAAGATGTTTTCACAGAGCCTTTGTACTATCTTTTTAATGGTCTGTAACACTGTTAAAATTGCATTGCTATTTTTACTTTACTTCAAGCAAAATGTTTTAATTTTCAAATTATATATTTTCAGCATCACCAAAAAATAAGAAAATTGCAGAAGCTGTTCAAAACGGTCCTTGTCAGGGCCAACATAAAATTTACAAAAGAGAAAAAGTAGTTTAAGACTCGTTTATAGTGCCACCACTAAAATTAAAAAGAAGAAAATGCAGTTCAAATCGGCCCTTCTCAGGGCCACCAAAAAATGAAAAGAGAAAAAGCAGTTTAAAACGATCCCTTTAAGGGCCAAAAATTAATCTTGCAGCAGGAAAACTCAGGATCTATTTAGATAAGCTCTCAACCACTGAAATTGAATTTTTTTTAACTAAGTGAACAATACGTTTTTATAATCCCATTTACATACATATATGTATTTTTATTTTTACATAGGTAACAAATATAACAATTCTTACATGCTAAAAGGAATAAGTGTTATTGATTCTTAAAAAAGTTTGAGTCAAAATGTATATAAAATAACCACTGTTTAGACTAGTAATTTAAAAATTCTAAAAGGAGATTTTATACTTATTAAATACTACAGCAAATGAGAGGTTGAAAGTTGATTTTTTTGCCACTTGGTCTGGCCTCTAGCTACATCTAATTTTTATTTCATGGCTTATTTTGCATTCCTCTACACATGCAGGTGTGATTAAAGCATGTTTTACTGAAAAGAATAAAAAATCAACATTTTGTATTTGGAAATATGATTTTTTATTTTTACATCAGTTTTTATACTTACAGTTGTTCCACCTATAAATAGTGAGGGCAATAGTCATGTCTCGGAGAACCAGTCTTTCTCACCAGTTTTGTTTACATTTCCTATGTTCGCCAACTACACCTTCAGTCTAAAAAAACCAAAAAAAAAGTATAACATCAACTGAATATGAACTTTTCTTTTTTGCAGATGATACTTACCAATTCTGCAACATGGTGATTAGATATACATAGATATTTGAAACGAAATTCCGACATTCCTTGTTAAGTTTACTTAGAAACCAAAAATGCCTCAGAAGAGGAAACATATATGGAAATGCTAATCCGTCCAGAGTATTTACGCCGAGAGATATAAACCACTGCACTACATTGTTTTTCTGCAAAGCGAAACAAAAAAAAAATATTTTGCACCTGTAAGCTTTGTCTTTTTTGTATATTCACTGCATTTGTTACACTTACATTTTATCCCATAAAGAATAGAGCCTTTCTAACCACTTTCTACGCGTACAAAGATTTTTGGATTCGTTGGACTCCTACAAACATCACAGACTAAAAATATGGTTTAAACACGTTTAATTTTTTACCACTCATATATACAATAGTACTTACCTATATTCCTGGAAAGAATTAAGACACAAATCACATAATTTTGTCGACAGTTTGTTTACAGATGGCCAAATGTACACCAACTAATCCTTCAGCGGAAAAAGGAAAAAAAAACAGGTATAAAAAAACGCAGAATGGATTTTCCTTTTCTTCAGATATTACTTACCATTTCTGGAACGAAAGTAATATAATTAAACAACAAAAATTGATGTTCTTGTTGTTTATTTATTACTTTTTTCTAATATTGAAAACTTTTTATCAATTTCAACACACAATTTTTGTTTATTAAATTTCTATCATATGTTCCCAGCAGTTTAGTATAGTTTATTCTTCTAACTCATTGTTGGGAACATATAGTGTGATTTTCTTATTCATCTAAATAAACGGGGTAATCACACATGAGAACAGCCTTTTTTAAACGTCATTGTTGGGTATTCTGTTTATATTCTGTGGTAAGAGCTTACTATCGGTGGCGTCAAATGTTTCGAAACTGTACCGTGGCGTACCAGCGGCTCAGTTAAGCTCTCTGTCATCTAGTGGCGAGCATATAAGGCTCCGTGAAGTTAGTGGTGGCCAATTACGTTAAGAGAGTGGCTGTGTTGTAGCTAGCATAGTATAGGACTATAAGAGACGTTCAATAAAGAGAATTTAAGTAACGAAGAGCGTGTTTCCTTCATCAAGGGTCCAGTAATAGAAATATTCTGTGACAGAACCTCCTGGAGCGGCGAGATATACCCCAGCTGAGAAGCATCGTTACAAACTTATGGAAGGGAAACCATTTAAACGCTTCAAATTCAAACTGTTCAAATACTATATTTTTTAAATAGAATCACAACTCATGAGTGATATTTTATTAAGATGTAGTTCATAGAAAAAATTTCATAAGATAAAGTCGCTCTTTTCCTAATGGTAACTACTTTTTATTGGGCGTCTTTTTTTAACGGAGAACTTTAAATTGGCAACATTGTTCTTCGGTATAGTCTATTTGGCAGTTCTCGTTTGTTTCGAAGTTAGTTTATGTGAGCAATTCATCATGAAGATACTCACATGCGAACAATGGTTAAAAACTGTTTAAATTTAGTAAGAAAAATATCACTCAGCATCAGAAACTCTTTGAATTTTATTTTAAAATTCAGTTCAATTATGATATTTCTGGTTAAGTGATTGTATCAGTAAATGGAATGACCAGATTTGAAACTATTGCCAGCACACAATTACATATGCAAACAGTACTTTATCTGCCGGCGAAGGGTTAAAATGGTAATGGCGAGAGTGTTATATTTTACGGTAAGCGGTAGATAGATATGATTGCTAATGAAAATTGCCAGCAATTTCATGGTTACAAAGAAGGATGCTTTACCAAACGTAAGTTGCATTGCACTGCAACATTGCCACATGTTCCTCAACGCAACTGTACAAATTCTGGCAATACATGGCATTGCTAAAGTCATATGCTTGCACAGCTGCAATGCAAATTAACGCAACTAACGCATCATTTATATTGGCAGTGATTTTTATGAACATTGGCGCAATAAGAAGACAGTTAATGAGTCCAAACAATTATTCAAAATATTTTTTTCCCTGCCATGCTGATGCGAAGCAGAGAAACGTTCCTATTCAACAACAGAGTTCCACAGTTTCAAATGCCAATGCATTGGATTTTTATTGTTGTAAACAGAACTTTAGGCAAGCACTCAAATCTTTTGCTGATTTTACTGCAATTAAAAACTTATCCGCAATTTTTATAACGACAAAAGTGCTACTTTAAATATAAAATGTTACATTTTCAAACTAGTTTTCTGCATTTGCATTCTCAGTGGTAAATTTCCTATAACAAATATTTCATTCTAAGGGGTAACTTTCTATGGAATATGGAGCATTCTGGGAGGAAACTTTTCTGCAGAAAGTGTTGGCAACAGGAAATACAGGCCTCTCACATGCAACTATTCAATATAAAACATAACCCTCTTGGATGAAATTTTTATATAAAAAATAATGCTCTTTCGCAGATAATGTACCTCTCCAATGCCAAAAAATGCCTTTTTGTAAAAATCCTCTTTATAAATTTAAATAAAAATACCCTGCTTAAAAAAAACTTTCCCCCCCTTAGTGTGTTGAAAGCATTTCCGTAGTTTCTTTTCATTTATTTATTTTATTAGAAACCCCCTAAAATTATGCAACAAAAATGCTATATTAATTTACTGGCATAAAGCCCACATAAAATGTAGCAACTCAAATAAAAACTTATGCATTATTAACAGCTTGCTGTATTTCTGAATGTGTTACTATAAATAAGTCACTAAAACCCCACCCTACATGTCCCTCAAGACACATGTTACTTAGTATGTACATTGTTGCATATAATGAAGCGAGTAACAATAAATGGATTGACATATTGTTCCAAAAATGCAATCAATAATTAATGTGGATGTCGATAAATGGATGGATAAATGAATGATAGAGAGAATACGTTTGCTTTTGGCAACAATGCATGATCCTTGCAAGTGCATGTTCATGAGTAGGTATGTGCGTGTGTGTGTGTGGGAGTGTTTTGTGCCTTTGTCAAACAGTGTTTTTTAATCATTTTTATTTTTTTGTATGTGTTTTGTGTTATGTTCCGAGAAAGTCAATATACGTACGTAGGCATGCATGGCTGTGTGTGTGTGTGTTTCTTTGAATGTAGACTTCAACTTGAAATTTCCAGTACTCGTATAATATTAGTATGCTGTTGCACAAAATGTCAAGCAAACAACTGAAGGCGATTAACAGTAACAAACGCAACAACATTAAGAAGACATGAAAAATGGAAAAATTACAACATGAAAAAGATACATACATACATACATACATACATACATACATACATAAATACATACATACATACATACATACATACATACATACATACATACATACATACACACATACATACATACATACATAGCTATATACACACATAGCTAAAAACCTACAAAAATGTCTGACTTTTACATTTGTATACAAGAAATCAGAAAACAATTTTAAGAATATTATGTCACAACCTTACGAAAATTTTCTCACAATGCAATTTTTGATCTGTGTCTTTTTATGCAGCATGTCTAAACATGATTAGTTTTGCTCTAAGCAATATGGCACAAAAAAAGATCGAATATATTTCAAAATTAGCAGAGAATATTTTTATGGGAAATTAGTCATTAAAAAGAAAATATGAAAAATATATTTTTATGTATGCGTCATAATTAAATAGTATATAACATCCTACAAAATTAAAAACTTTCGAACTTGGTCATGGGCACTTAACTTATTTGGCAGTGGCTGAAGTTGTTAGCGCTTTGACTATTATGTATTCGTCAGCCTGAGTCGCTTGGATTCGTAACTTAGCCGCTGCAAATCAGTAGCATCATTTGTTTCTGATATGTATTAGCTGCAATTCAGACTACTTTATAACACATGGCCCTCCGGCCCTGATACCCTCCAGGGTATCACTATAAAGCAATAAATGGTCGGCAAGGTAAAATAAAACGGGTATACTGGCTTCAATTAATGCGTCTAAATAACACCAGAGGCGCTGCAGCACTGTTCTAATCTATCCCTTTTCAAAGCAAATAATGGTTAGTAGGCCTATTTCATATACAAGATCCAATTCCAAAGACAAGGTGGCCCAATATAAATGACCCTATTGCAAGATTTGAAAAACTTTGGTAAATTATCAGTTCGTTTATGACATTTGCAAAGTACGAGTACATACGTAATTAGCATTTGTTTAAAGTAATTACAGAACGCGTTACATCTTAAGAACGCAGAATGGTTATGTCTGTTTATTTACGAAATAATTTGTCTGTAATTCAGGCACAGCGTGGATTTCGTTGTCGTATTACTTGTCATTCAATGCACACTGCCCGACCGGAAATTTATTGCTCGGTGAAATCCCCAAAGTGCTCGTGTCGCTTCTGTTGCTTTATATGTGGTGAAAGATCCAACAACATCAACCAAACGTAGTGAGATGCAATTGGCCGTTTTACGGTCGTCTCTTCAGTGCATTTGGAATACGTTGTTAGTTGAAAAATTTTTGTTACTGGTGGATAACCTTTTCTGAAACCATGTTGGTGCAGTGAGAGCAATGAAAGCACTTTATGGCAGATTAAATCTGTTAAACACTTTTCAAAAAGATTGGGTTAATTGCACTTAAGATTCAACTTACTTGCAGATTCAAATAAAGGCATTGCATACGATTTCTTCAAAAATTTGGGGAAGTAACCATATTTTAAGGAAACACTAAACAGGATAGTTAACATTTTGCATCAAAAATGTCCATAATATTATATAACAAAAGGACATCAAAATACCCAATAAGCTAAACCTGACAGAAATTATCAACACTCTGCACACAGATATAATAATTACACCCGATTTGGGAAATTACCTACGATTCGGCAACAGTGATCGAATCCAACATCCTTCAGATGTGGGATAAGTCTCCGAACGATTTCACGTATCCCAAGGATCAAATTATAAATGACTGTCGCGAAGATCCAGAAGAATTTGAACCATAGCCTCCTTTATGTAAGCCTTTGAGGACTACGGTCTTATTTAGCTAATTGGCAAGGACTTGAGGCTTCAAAAACAACTACCATCCCCAAGAAAAAATTAATTAATTGGTAGCGTTTGTTGCGGACGGCCTTAGCCTTACTAGCGTTCTTTTCAATGAAGTGCGGATAAATGCAGTCGCAGCAGATTTAAACTAAGCAGTCTTTTTGGTCATTCCGTCAACTTGATGTAATGTTACCGGGGGAGCTGGGGCAACAAATCCCTGAGGCATGCCTGAGGCCTAAAACACAAAGAAGGCAGGACTTTCTAAGTTCGACCAGTGACGTTATAAACGTTGGCACAATAGGAACCAGTAGCCCTTAATATGTAAATGCCGCACTGGTCGTTGGTGAGGCTACTACGATAGTGTACTTGAGGAAAAGATCTTGGATTGGACCAACTAAGGCTGTCAATATAATAGCTATTGACAGCAGGAGATTGGGGACCTCCGTACTGCTCCGCAAGAGGTAGGTACTAGTGTCCAGGCAGACATGGTCCTGAAATTGCTACCTATACAAGTGCGTATAGGGTCGCTGGTGGTAACATTGATGACGATATTAGCGGCATATCTGTAGACGCCACTTACATAGGAAAACTTCGCATGTTGACAACCATTTACCCAAAAAATACGCCTCCCTCAAAAGCTAGTTAATAGTGTAACTTTCCATTGTGATATGGCATCAGTAACTGAATATTTACTTCAGATTTAGCAACGGCCTGAGACCATCAACATCGAGTCGTAGTAAATGCAATACTTTACATTTTTTTCAAGTACGCCTCACCGCCGCAAAATCAGCCAGCATAGTGGACTGACACACCTGTATTTTATAAGGCCTCTTGGAGAAATATTCCACACAATAGATTAGTTTAGTCCAAGTGTTTCTGAAGGCCAATTTGTCAGTTAATTTGATTTTGTACTTTATAAAAAAGAAAAAGTCCTAACATTTTCAATTTTCTCTCTCCTTAACTACAATTCGTTTTTTTCCAGCAATATTTATTCCTACTAATACAAGAAAAGTAAAACTCTTTTCAGCTAAAAACAGTATTAGAGTTTTAGTTTATTTTTCTTGCAACAAATTACCAAGAATTTCTCTCTGAAATAATTCTTTTACAAATTGATAAAAAGGATGAAAGGTTAAATTTAATTTCATTATTGTTAATGTTGCTTCATTTAGTTGCCTGTAACATTTTCTATGATTGCATTTTTCTTTCTTTTGTTACAAGTTTTAAGTTTGCAATTTCTCTCCAATACGTTGGCATGACAGTGGCATTAAATTGCCCTGATGTTAGCCACGCGTTAAAGGTCTTGCAGCATTTTGCTGCAACTAGCAAAAATTAGATTAGAGTTTTGTTTGCAACACTTTCTGTAACTTTTTCATCGTACTTACTTTGTGAATGTGATTGTTGCTCTAGCTGCTGTTTGTGTTGCTGCTGTTGTAAGAATAGTTGTAGCTCTTGTTGCACATTAGCCATGTTTTTAGTGTATTTCAATAGAAGAAAAATTCGTTGATGTTTGTTGTGATGTGTTACATCTTTTCTAGTTTTCTTCGAACATCAGAAGAAAATAGTCTGTCTCTTTCACCCAGTCCACTTCTAACTTTTTTTACTGTTGCATTTAGCAAGATTCTTTTTCTTCTGGGATTTTATCTATTTTCTTTTCTTCCGAATTTGAAATTGGTTGTATATCAATGGAGATGCTGAATTTTGATTGCAAAGTGCTGCAAAAAATATGGGAAGTAAATAAAATAAAATATTTTATTAAATTTTATTGTTGTAAAGGAAATGGGATTTGTGTTGGTTTTTCTTTCACGCTTTTCTTCTCAATAAATAAATTGGAAATAATGGCAGCGAAATTAAGTACAAAATCTCTATAAAGGAGGGATTAAGATATAAAAAGAATTTTTTTGGTCTCCATAAATAACATTAAACTGTTTAGAGAATACGTGATGCTAGATGATCCCATAACGCAAGGGAATGTTATAAAGCAGCTTGGTTTCCTTACAAACTTATTTAACAACGTTAGAACAAGTGAGGTAATCTGTACCACAACAACAAGGGCGTTGGGTACACATTAATATACGTCCAACCTTTAGATATCCAAATAAGTGACGAGGCGGCTCTTAGGGCAAAACGCCTACGAATGATTGATGAAAAATGATTAGATGAAAATCACAAATAAAATTCAAATGAAAATCACATTTTAAATTTCAGAAGAACTCGAGGCAGAAATATACCTCCGACCTTCTGACCATAACCCGGTACCTCTGGCGAAATTACGCAGAGAGGATAGAAAAACTTCAGTGATTACAACTCTGCCATTGCGCATTATATTTAAAACAGTGCTGCAACGCCTCTGCTGGTATGTAGGTGCATTACTTGAAACTAGTGTTGGCATTTTATTAGTTATTTTAATTCACCAACGATTTAGTGCTACACATTACTAACGACAAAGGAGGACGCTGCAATATATGCTAGTATGAATAGAAGCCAAAACATATTAGAAAAGTGGATGTTATTAATTTGCAGCGGCTGTGATTCGAACCGAAGCGTCTAAAGCCATCGAATGCTTAATAGTCAACCCACTACCACCTTAAGCCACAACACTCTTTGTCGTAAGTATAGAACGACAGATGTGTTTAGATTCACGTGAGTACCTCCCAGCAAAGGCTCATAAGCACCACCGGAATAGCAAATTAGGACAGAGGATGTCAGGTCCCCGATCCCACCCCTTTCTGAGGGGTTCGGAGCAATCTAATCTTCTGCCGTCAATGAATGGCAATTGACAGCTTGCGTTGAATGCAACGCCATATCGGTCCTGCAGTAAACCTCCCCGCTTTGGGTATTAAACCACAGCCACCACGTGCACCCCTGAAGGAGCCTCACCAACAACCAGTCTAGAACCAAAGTTCCAGGGGCTTCTGATTCCCGTAGTACCAAATATTTTCGTTACTGGTCGAACTATAAGTCATACCTTCTCCCAGTTTCAGGCTCCTGACAAGCCCCAGGAACTGGCGTCACTAGACGCCGCTTATTGCAGCAAGCAGTGGTAGCATGTCGTTACGAGATGCTTTTAGAAGAACAATGCCTTACCTTTTTTAAACCGCTACAGCAATACTGGTTCTTCCAGCTTTTACATCTCTTCCTTTGAATAAATTTTTTTACAATAAAAAAAAAATTAAAAACCTTTGCTTACGCGCTTAAAGGTTAAAACCCCATTAAATGGACCATTAGCGTTCTTTAAGTTCTCATTGCTTCAGCAGTTTGCACCGCAAAGGCAGAACACATTTACTTTTGACAGGAAAAGTAATTTTTTGAACTTGCAAATAAATGCAGTTTTATTAGCACCTGTTGAATTTATTGACATTTCATAGCCCAATTCACATATAAAGAACATGGATTTTTCCCAATTGTTCTGTTCACACTAAAATGGCTTTTGCAATTTAAATAAAATAAATGTTTATGCAAGTAATTTGAGCGTGATGTTTGTTACTTTTTTACGACAAATTTGCGATTTTAAAAATCACTAAATAACACTTAAAACGGATGACATTAATTCCCCCGTTCCTTCGCAGTCGAATGGAATTCCATTAGCGACTTGTCTGCTAGACGATTGACTTTGTTGCTTTAGGGACATCTTGTTTTAAGAAAAACAAAATTAATGATTTATTTTACATCAGTGATTTATGTCGAACATTTATTTGTCTCCCCTTCCTTTCTTCGTCGAATAAAAATATTACGAGTATTTAATTGTCTTACTTTTTCTTTAGCAAAACGATTAAAAGAATATTCTACTTACTAATTCCTTTTTAAATTGTTCCCTACAAAAGAAATAAGTAGAATAACAATAGAAATTTAATTGAAATTGTGTATTCAAAACGTATGAGAAAAGAGAAATGAGTTTTAAAGAACTTAAAGTTGAAAAAAGGATACATTTTTGCAAATGAAAAATAAACATGTCAGTGCATGCTCTGTTTTTATGGCTAACAAAGTAACATAGAATATAAATTTTTTTCGAGATATTATTAAGGATTTATAAAAAGCTTCAAAGTAATTAAGAAGTTGTTCGAGAAACGGTAAATAAAAGAGTTTAACAAAATTGTTTCTTAATTTCTAATTTGAGTTAAAAAAGGAATTTTTTTTAGTTACTCTTTTGCCAAAGAAAAGCAAATAAGAAAAATAAAATAACGATTTGTTCATTGTGGGGCCTTTCTGTTAAAACTTTATTATATTTATTTTGAATTTGTAGAGCTTTTTCATTTCGTTTGTAAGTTTTCTACAAATTGCGGTAAAGGTTTCCTGATGAGTGGCTTAAGTAACCAGTGAAATGTGCACACAACCCCCTCCCAACAAATAAATTTCATTTTTAGTTAGGACAGAATTAGCTAGAAAGAATTTTTTGGAATGATTTGCAAAAAATCATTGCTAATTTTCATTAGAGCTATTTTGGTAAAAGTGTTTTAATTGGTGTTGAAATGTTAATGGATAATTTTTTTATTTTTCTTTTGAGAACCTTTTTTTGTCCAGTCGTTTTAGAGCGGAAGGGAAAGGAGCAATATTCCATTTTCTGTTCCCGGAATACGCGTCTACCTCATGCAACTAATTTGCCTACTTGCTTCTCTTTATATTATATTTTTGGAAAGCAACCCAAACGTTTTTCGTTGGAAGGATTTTATAAAGAGCAGCCACAGGAAACCATAAAACCCCATCAAATGAGGTTTTACAGTGTGAGTAAAAAATGATTTCATAATTGTGTTCTTATGCTAAAAAAGTGTCCCAAAACCACATCTAACTGCAGGCCAAAAGGCGGAACTATTATTATAGGCAAAAGAGCGGGAGACCTGAATCCAAAAAAAGTAGTCTATGTGTTAATTGTCAGCAATGAGACTGACTTATACGTAGGGGATATCTTCAGTTATAAATTTATACTATTTTAACTACTAAAATAGGATTCAGAGAAAACCACGCCAAAGTTTTTGACCAGCCTCAAACAAAAGACATGGTTGAGGTAAACATAATGATTTTATTCGCTATGATTGAATTATATGGTTGTTGTCGAGAATCCTATTTTTTGGAAAACTTCGATTAAATACACAGTTATTATATTATTTTTATATAGTTAATATTCTTTGTTTGTTAGAGTGTCAAATTTCTTGGCTGGTAATCATTCAATGATTCAATGTGAACAATAACGTGTTTATCGCAACTAAAGTAATATTTAAAGTGTTTTCAAATAACCGTTATATATTTGCCACAAAAGTATATTTTTGTAGAGAACATATTATGTTTGCCTATGCCACAACCATGCTTTTTTTTCTTTCAGTGTGGCAATCGCTAATTTGCTGATTTCTGGTATTAGTTAGGATCCTGATTTCATTTAGTCTATTTAGGCAATTGGGAGAAAACAGTTAAAAATGATAGCAAGTTCAGCTGGAAAATTGAGGGAAATATTGGGACTTTATTTATCTAGATGAAAGCTTTAAAGAAAACATTCAATGCGGTTATTATTGACCAAGACGACATTTATAAGGCACGTATCGACTTCCTGCAGAAATTAGATATCCTCCATGTCTATATCCTTTAATTTAGGCTGAATGAAATTGGTTTCCATTTATATGTGAAGCTCGCCTTTGATGCCAAGTTCTTGGGCATGGCGAGAAATGAACTGCCTTTTTCTGCAAACTTTCGCGAACATTAGAGTACGCCTGATGTACTGATATTGCGTGATTGTGTGGCGAACCGAAATTCCCCCATTTTTTTACGTTCTGTGTACGGACTGCAGTAGTCGTGCTAACTCAGAACCCAGATTCAACTCTAGGAATTAGGCTAAAAAATCCAATTTTAAAAGAAATTCATTTCGCAAAGGTTAGGTTAGGAAGAGGGGAATGGACCTGATGCATACACCTACACCAATACTTCGGCCCGTTATGCGCTCTAGATTCTGAAATAAAAGTCCTGAGTGGTTAGCAGTCAAAGCCTCTCAAATGAGACACGTCTGGTTAAGTGTCGCCCGCAAAACGGCGTTGGTGTGTACGTACGCAAGCCCGAGTAAACCGTCACACTCATCTTTTTAATGGTTTCAAAATTGCTTAGTCACCGTGCTTCACGACCAATCATAGTGACATTATGCGCAGAGTACCATGCGTTATTATTGGTTGTCTGTACGTAAAAATGTTAACGTTCACGAGCTAGTTCCCCAATAAATGCACTGGAAAGTGTTGTTGTTTTTCTGATTGTTCATCAATCCTTCTGCATCCACTTAAGCAGGAAAGAATTTCGTCACTGAACACATTTTTGCGTTAAAGCAGAAGTTCCCCAAAGACCCTTTCTTCCATATTATAAAGATGTATAATATGTATGTATATTTTCTTCTCATTTCGGCGGAGAGATTAACATGCACTGCTGCAAAACTAGGCAAATCTGTGATTGTGGCTGAAATTTCTTACTCTATAGAATAAAAATGTTTAAAGTTTGCGAAAAGATTGTTAAAATTAATTCCTTGTCGGATATTTTAGCTTCAGCTTATCTATCGCCCTGTGTTTTCAAGTCATTCGATACTTCACCTATCCCAAATAACTTATTGTAGCATCAATTGTCACCTTTCTGTCTCTAAGTAATTAAAAGTGTAGTCAGTTTAATTTTTACGTATAAGTATAATCTTATTTTCCTTTTAAAATAATAAAATTCTTCTGAAAGAGTCCATCAAATATTTTCTGCTCTCCCCATACTTTACAAATATTTTGAACATTTTTCATTTAAGCTACTCATAAACAAGACCAAAGATTAGGTTTATATTTCCCCAAAAAGCCACAAAATCATGGTTGAGAATTGAAATATTAAACACTCTTTTTATCACCATCTTTCTAGACTAAATCGAGTGGTTAGTTAATACCTACAATATTTTTAATACCAAATGATGGTGTTAACCGTCATATTAGAGGCCTGTAGTATTTTAAGAAGGAAAGTCAATAAAGGGATATTTGTGAATTAATTATTTTCAATTAGTGTATTTTTCTTGAAAAGGGTTTTAATTTCAAGCGATTCTCGAAAGAAACAAAACAAATGTTGATTGTTATTTCCTTACGTTAATAATCAATGAGTGAAAGTAAAAAACGATACAACAAGAAAACAATAAAGAAAAAACACAATAGACCCGATTAACTTACAGCAAGTTGTCTCGTTACAATTGGCTTAAATTATCTGTTTACCCTGTTTTGAATTTCTTTACTACTTTAAACTTAGTGATGAGTTAAGGGATCTTGCTTCGTGTGAACCGGGTAATGGTATGCAAAAGTTAAATAATGAAGAGCTTTTATTAGTTCCAGAACGACAGGGTTGGAAAACGCAGCACCATTAAACTATTTTCAAAAATCGTAAGATAAATAATTAATCACCCAATTTGTTGTTAAGTTTATCTGAAAAAGTCTCCCAAAGTTAGTGGCAAATCTTTAATCCCAAATAAAAGGTGGACCAAGATAAATGACCCTTTTCAAAGACAGAATAACTTTTGCAAATGGCGACGAATGTCAGTTCTTTTATGACATTTGGACATAATTACAATTTGCGAGAAAAAATGAAGGAATGCTACACTCCTCAAAACCGCGGATTTCGTTGTCATTTTCCTGATTCCGGTGTGTAGCCACTCGCCTTAAAGATATGAGATCAAAAAAAGATTAGTAACACAGTGGAAGACCACAAACTGCTCGTTCTGTCCAAAATATCGCTTCTGTTGCAGAAGACCCAGCAACATGATTAATGATTTCTTTAGACCACATTTGGATTATTTGGGACAGGAAAAAAGGACAAAGCAACCACGACCACAGCACAATGTCCCAAGCTTTTGAAGCCCTTAAAGAGAACATCCATCTAGAAATCTCGTACCTGTCATTTGAAGTATTGCAAAAATCTATGGGAAATTTCATAAAATGGACTCAAATTTTAAATGATAAAGGCGGTGGACACGTATCTCATATAAAGGCAAACATTTTTTGTATCATTTCTTAATCAGTTCATATCTACACAGTGTTGAGTGTTGTCAGTTTTTTTTTAGCTTCCCCGCCCAATTGCTTGTGGAATATCGCCAAAATATAAAATTATGTAGTTTCAGTTATATTTTTTTTGTTATTTTTGAATCCATAAGGAGTGTTGAAAAATATTTTACCTTTTGCCTAGAGTTCTTGCTCCAACTCGGTTTTATGGCAATGATCGATTCTCATCTGCTTGGTTGTTAATGGAATTTTTTTTCGTAATAATTTTAACAATTTCATCCTTTTATATATTTTGTGTTTTTCGCTATAAAGCATTTCTTCTTTTCGTGTCATTACCATTTAATATCTATGAGGCAGACTAATAAGGGTTGTACAAATGTGGGAGTCAAAGCACGGTTACTTTAATTGGCCGCTATACATGCCTTGGTAATCAACCTTACACACATGTAATAAAGGTGCCAGACTGCTTTTTTATCAAGTTCCAACGAGATAAGGTAATGTCATATTAAGAGTTAAAGGAACGACAAGAAATCATAAACATAAAAAATATAGATATTTGCAACAAATTTTCGTCATCCCATGACAAACCAGTTCGGCTATGTGCCATTTGGAGTGTCATGTTTCGCTCTCTATGTATACACGTATGTTGTTTTAATGCAAATCAACCATTCAGAATATAGTAAACAATATAGCCAACAAAAATCGCCGATGCCTTTAAATATCGCCAATCGCAATTCTAAAATTTTTATCGCCAAAAAGAATTCTTTTTTGCCACGTTTTGTGAAAAATCGCCATGCCTGACAACATGTGCCTCCCCTTCCAGCATTAGATAATATAAGAAGGTTTAATCTGATTTGGTTAGTAGAGAATAAAGTTGTCCATGCCTACTGTGCAAGTTGGAATAGCAACTTTATTTTTTTATGTCACACACTAAACAACATAATTATGTTGTTGTTTTGCTGTTGCAAAATGTAATAAAAAAAAGAAAAGAAATGTTCGGAATGAAAGAAGGCTAATTAAAGTACTGAATTAATATTTATTGGTTTTTACATTCAGTAGTTTCGTAAGCTTAAAAAAAACAATTTAATTTAAGACACTCCATCCAACTGCAATTACTACGATCTAATTTTTGGGCAAAATAACAGGGTACAAATTATGATTTGTAATAAAAAGTCTCCAATGAAGTTTGACAATTAAACCAAACAATTTCTGAATGCCCGCATTTCCAGAGAAAAGCAAATAGTCCAAGAAATACATTTGAACCAGACTCAAGAAAAAAAAAAATTTATGAAGAAGTACAAAATCCATCTACCTAACGGAGCAGCCTAAAGGGTGGTTTACATTATCATACAATTCTTATGATATGTCAAATTTCTGTGTAGAAGACCACGCATTATATGTAATCAACGGTATGACTTCGCCTGTCATATTTGATGCTTTTCTACACAATAATTTGACGTAAGACTCGTGTGATAATGTAAACCGACCATTTAAAAAATTGTTTTTGCTTTTCAGCCACAAACATTACTAATTTAGTTTCAACCTAATAAATCCGATAAAGCTTCTAGCAACTCTAATACAATAATACTCGTAACAGGACTGAGCACGAAGAGCAAGACGTAACAAAGTGTAAAACAAACATATTAAGTTGTGGTCGATATATTCACGAAACCGTAAACAAGACAAATAAATAAATTAATAAAAACGAGTACATAAATACCGTTGCTTTACGAACTTGCCGCAATGATTGTTATTGTTTTGGTCTTGTTTTCTTATTTACATCTTAACATTTTAAGGGATGGTGGTAACCAAAATATTTAAGGGAATACTAACCAACAAGAGAAAAAGCTTTATTTACATAGCTTAACATTAAAAGAAAAAAAAACACATCAAAAGCTTTTTTATGTGCGTTAAACTGTCAGATATTCTTTTCTACATTTGACATAATTTTGAACAGTTTCCTTGTGGACATTTTCAAAGATAGCTTTGTATTGCTTGTTTGTGGTCTACTTTAGTTATCTGTTTATTTAACAAGAAAAGAAGCAACGTTTGTGCTATATGCGTCACTATGAACATCTACCTTTTATTCAGTTCTTTTTTCCTCTTCACGTTGCATTATTTTCATGAAATTATAAGGAAAGTACCTGCCATCAAAATGTATTGCTGTCCAAGGGATGTAGCCGAAGCGATGATAAGTCCCGGACTGGTTATTGACGGCATTGGAGTTGGTAGCTCCAAACTCCTCAGCAGGGAGTAAGTCCATGATCCAGGCAGCTATAGCCCTATATATAATTAATTTTTCCTGTCTGAGTTGGAAATATTTAACAGCCCAATTCAACCAAAAACAATGATTTATAATTGAGCGACTGTCTGCGGTATGCCCCATAGAAAGGATCGCTGGAGGGAGCAAGCAAAATAAAGTAAAATATATTGTATTCTGAAGCTGCTGCGGTTAGCATGGCGATATTGTGTATGGCATTAAATTTCGACAGGGTTTATGTTATCAATCCTAATTGAGCTGTAATGATGCAGGTTTGTGGTTTCAGTAACGCCACACAACGCCTGATACACTTAATTTGCCCAAAGAAACAGATGCAAGAATCCAGAAACCATTGAACACTCCTCAGTCAACATTTGACGAGTTATTGCTGAAATTCGACGTGACAAGCGCAGCTGCCATATGTCCGAAAAACGTTTCAAAATAAATGCCGAAAAATTATATTTTAAATAAAATCAATTGCATGCATACAAAATAAAACATTTTTAATGCGTTGTTGCGTTTAAATCGAAATTGTTCGCTTCTATAAAAATTACTTATATAAATACACGATTGTGTTTATTTACAAAAAAAAGATAAAAAGTATTTTAATAAGCTGCTAAATTAAGCCACGTTACCATCACCATCATTATCAACCTCGTCGTCGTATTTAGCTGTTTACTGTGAGTTTTCATACTTTCATCTGCTATTATTATTTTTATTATACGCTTTTTATTCCCTACTTCACTTAATTATTATCCCCTTCGTTGTTACTGTATTATTTCAACAAAATTGTGCATGAATACAGACAGCTTTCATTTTATTTTTAACTGTTTTGCTCTTCGCACTCATACGCACGCACACATTTTCAATTCATCCACACACATATTCACCAGGCCACAACACGACGTATGAGTGATTTCTTGTTTTTTTTTCAATTTTTCTGGTACCTCACATGGGCGTGTGTACTTTTTTGACGCGTTTTGTTTTTAGTCAGTCACTCACAGATTTAAAAGATTTAATAAATACTTTGTGGGTGTAAATATGTTTGTGTACATACACACATATACGAGTACGTATATACAGATACTCGTAGGAGTGCTTAGACCTTCAGAAACAACCAACAATAATTCTATTTTCATACAAGTTTGAAATGGTCATCATTATTGAGTATAATTCATTAACTGATAATTATCAGAGAAGCACTTTAAATAGGAGGTACCCCTTAGAATATAAAATGTATTTTAAATAAAATGTACTTTTAAATAAAGAACATTTTACCAAAGGTACGTTTTTTCAGTATCTTTTATTAAAAATAGTTTAAACAAAATGTAGTTTTTACAAAAGTTTATTCTCAAATTAGGTACTTTACAACATAATTTGTTTGGTACTTACTAGATGTTTAAAAAAATTAACTCTGAAATAGTACATATTAATAATATCTTTTAAAAAGTAAACTTTAAATTAGTACTTTTGAAAAAGTACCTTTTTTAAAAGTACATTTTGAAAAAGTACTTTTTTAAAATTACTTTTTAAAAAAGCCAAGTCTACAAGAGTAACTTTTACAAACAGTTTTTGCTACAAAAGTTTATTTTGCCAACATATTTGCCATATTTTGCCAACAATAAAATTTAAAAATAGATCATTTTACAACCAGTACCCCTCGATAAAAGAACTGCCAAAAAGCAACTTTAATAAAAAACACCCCTTAAAACGTTTTAAGCAATTCGTAGACGTTGCGACCGTTTATACAACTTGGGGAGGTTATACACAAGATTGCAACTTTTGTGAGCTCGTATTAAGTTGTGTCTCGGTTGTACGAAAGGTGAACAAATTTTTTTTTTTTAGCAAGTTGTATCCCGGTCGCAACGTTAGTGAGGGTGTTATACATTCCTCATTCCATTTTTATGCTTATTATCGTAAAATCAAGATTTTGAAGTGGAACTGAACTTATTTAAAAATTAATTCAAATAAATCAAAGGAACAACTATATAATACTTTTTTTAATAGATTTTATTATTATTATTATTACGGTCATTCGCAAATCAAAAAGTACTAAAAAAGGTAATGTGGCAGGAAACATGTTGTGCGAGTTTTATTTGCCATCTTTACGCAACAAGATTTGTTTGCAAAATGAAGTTGTACGCGAAGTTGTATTGTTTGTGGCCAAAACACCCAACCTGCTTACCAACCGAGTTGAACCAACGGTCGCAACGTCGATGGCATGCATAACAATCCGCTTCAATTAAATTCTACTAAACTGTATTTTATAACTTATTTAGTCCATGATTTCTGTGTGATAAAGTTAATGTGGTCTATTTAGTTGAATGTTTAATTTTATGTCGTCAACAGCATTTTATACGGTTCTTCCCCATTCATTTTCTTTTCTGTATTTGACGACTTACAACCATTGAATAAAAGTTGTTTTGGCTTGTCTAAATATGAAGACAGAAACGCAACAACAACAATGCCAACAACAAAGAATAAACTTAAGTATTCTACTTTAAAACCTTTAAAAAGCCAGCAGCAAACCATCAACGACAACAATAGTAAATAAAACAGCAACAACAATGTGAACAATAGCAAAAATGACATGATACGAGTAATAAGAAAAAGAGAAAAACAAATACTCGTACATACAAGAAAAACGTTAAGAAGTTTTTTGTAACAACTATTAAATTTTACTTACTGTGTGCTGTGTACTGCTATTAACAGCAAGCAAAGAGCGTAAAAACAACAAGCCCACAGTAGGGCCACAGTAAACAAAATCATGCATTTGCAAGTATGTAAAATAATGTCGTCCTAATGTCGAGCAAAGCAAACAATGAGAACAAAAATATAAACATGTATTTGCGAACACACGTGTGTTTTTGTAAATTAGCATTTATGTACTTTTTTTAGTTTTTTTTTTAGAGCAAAAAATATGTAAAAAATTTGGTTGTAAGTCAAGGTGCTCGCTCGCTCGTAAGAGCCACTTTAGTTTGTAAAACTATGCTTAACATTCCATTATTCGTAGTCGGGTAAAAAAGTTCGAAACTATGTATTCTTGGTTTTCCTTTTTTTTGAAGTCCACATCTTCTGCAGTTCAAAAATGTTTAAGGAATTTGTCAACCTGAAGCAAAAATCCTTCTACATATTTATTTGCATGTAGTCGTACTTAAGTGCATAAGGGATTGTGTGTTGTTTGTGAATATTTGCAATGTTGCGGTGAAAATATTTGAATCCAAATACTTCTTTTCAACTTTTCTTTCACCTCCCTCTGCCTTTCACACGAGGAATCCATTTTCATTTATTTTCATGTTCATCTAATGCTTGTTTTTACTGTTAAAAGTGCTGTGTTGCAATATTTGTTGTTGCAGATTTATGTGGTTTCTTTATTTCACTTCAGTTGCTGTAGGGCATTTTGGGTTTGATTTATTGTTAGTAATCCCTCCTTTTATTTGGAAAAGCTGTGATTGTTATCGGTTGGATCGAATTTTTTCTACTGTTACAACAACAAGTAGTAAAAACTTACAATTATAACACAAGTGTTGTAAACTTTTTGACATCAAATTTTATTCGAAATATATTAAAGTAAAGGAAGCATTATATCGATTTATTAAGCCCATTTATTTTCACAGCAGTAGTCGATACAATGAATTTCGCGACCTAAAATCCTGCCGCTTAAATTATGTATAACGCATCAGTCGCGATATCTTTTGATGGGAATTGTGACTTCTTCCATACATAGTGCCAAGACAGGCAATTGGATTTTTCCACATCTTATTTTTATCAAGCACGACGAATGTGATGCCAAGCGTTGGAATACTAAATCCAGCACAAATAGCTTTTCGAGCACCTTTCGCACTACTAGATTGATTTAAAAGACATTGTTATGGATCTGACGAAAATACGAATGGAAATTTGACAGTGTGTCGCTCTCTCCATTAAAAAAAAAAGTTACTTTTCATTTCATCAGTGTTGCATTTTTACACAATTTCGATAGTGTCCAAAAAGTCACTGTACTAAGCTTTTTAAGTTCATCTAATTCAATACTAAAAATTCGTTTAGGCTGCAGTTTGCTGTTTGCTTTTTTTCTTACTCAGCTTTACTCTGCACTTGTAAGCAACCTCTTAAGTGGGTCCTTATTACAATGTAGAAAACGAAACAAAAACAAAATATTAAAGATGAAACAATGAAAGCGCAGCAAATCTGTGTTTATTTGTGGAAACATTCAATGAAACTTCAAATTTTTTACTAGGATTTTTGTTTAAAAATTCTAGTGTTGCTTCTGGGCTTCTTTGTATGTTGTTGTTCTATATAGTTTATTGTTGTTGTTGCATGCAACGACAAGATTATCATAAAGAATCAAACATTTTGCGAAAGAAAACAAATAAAAAACGCTACGACTACCAACAAGGCCGGGTCGAAGTTGAATTGGAGTAAATAGTACGGGGTACTAACACACTTGTATTTGTAATTGGCAGACGCATTTATGGATGGAATATTATCGTATCGCACTCTAACGGTTTCTTGGATTCCAGAAGTCTAATTTTCAACGACTCTAAAATTGAGCGATATTGACTTTGAGCGCTTTAATAGGCTTAAAGGCTTTTCACACTATTATATTGAGTAAAACGAATTGTAAAAAATTAAAACAAAATTAAAAAGTGTTATAGTGTGAAATGTGCTATCAATCCGATAAAAATACGGTTGGAAATTTAATAGTTTTATGACGCACTCCATTTTTGGAAAACTTTTGTAAACGATGAAACTTTACATTTTATCAGAGTTGCATTTTTACAGAAGACAATGTGGAAAATACTAAAAGCAGAGTTTGAACAGTGAAGTCGACTGTTTCCCCGCCAACGTCGGCTATCAACGTATTTTGTTCATGGACCATAAAAATTATTACTTTTTACATAAAAGTTTAACTATCACTTATATGATGTTCCAACAAGGTGATTGATTTGATATGGATTTTTTTTTAACGAATTTCCGTTAAACTTGACTTAAAAAACATCAAATTTATATATTTTTTGCAGAAATAATTATTATGTATTTCTTGATTTAAATTTTTTTTTTTTTGTCAGAAAAGTTACACTAAAGATGGCAGATAGCCGAAACCGGTTTGTCTCCAAAGCAAATATGACAAGGTATGATGGAAATTTGTTCTACGGTTGCCACTACTCGAAATCGATAGGTCATCGCCGCTGAAATAATCGTTTCGGCTTCTTTCTCGAAGCAAAACCCACGTCATTTTCATTTTGTTTCAAGTAGGATAGTGTAGACACACAATTGAATGAGAATATTTTACTTTAAATTTTATTTGACGGGCAGAGCAATTTTCATTTGATTTCTCACTGCAAAAATACAACGAAACACCTGTATTGGCATAGACTTGCGACTGCAGGAAACCTTAAAGCGGGTTCAATCTTAATGACCAATTCACGTCACCATCGCTAAAGGTAATAATGTCCATATTGACGTCGCTTTATTAAAAACCATTTATATTGAATGAAATGTTTTAATCATTCACCGGCCAGTCGGCATACTTTTATATTAAAAGGTCTTCTAAGTTTGTAAGCGAGTGAGCATGGGAAGATATGAGTTTAACTATTCAACAGCACTTGTAGAGGGTGATTCCACATGACGATGGCAAATACTTTCCCAACATGAAAGCATCCATAGTGGGGAACGTAAAATAAATTTAATATTTAAGGTATCTTTGTAAAATTATTCAGGCGTCAATATTTAACGTATTATGATCATTGGCGCTCGCGAAATAATGTACATCGTGCTTTACGTGAATATTTCGCTGCACTTCACGCACAGGAGATTTAAATCAGTCAAGTCAATTTTATTTAGTAATGAGTCATATTTTCACCTAAACGAGCAAAAGTTGCCGCATTTGAGGCTCCCTTACACCAAAACAGATTTACAATAAGAAAAGGTAACTTGAAATAGTAACTGTGTATAAAATGATTTACAGTCAATAGTGTGTGCTGTATGACCATGACACCGTCCTTCTTGTGCGACCAATTTAAAGAATGTGGATATCGGCTAGCTGTGGATTCAACGAGACGGTGTCGCGCTAATAGGCATCAAATTGCCAGGCCGTATCATTTCACGACACAGCGTTAATTGGCCGCCCAGTCATGTTATTTAACAGTTCATGATTTGTGACCATTCGAACAATAGCTATACCGGAAACGAACTAAACAGAAAATATGACGCAAAATAAGAAACACCGGACATGCGCTTTAAAAGAAATATCATCGAAAATTAAGAAGATCGGATTATGTCATGCAGCCATTTTCCCGATATAATCTTACATAAATAATTCTAATGAATTGGAAAGAATATTTTTATAAGAGATCAAAAGTTTTTCAAATAACGATGAGGCCCAAGTTGAATCAACCTTTCAAAAAAAAATATTTTTTCATGTTGCCTCATGGCTGCTTTAAATTTTTAAAGTTTTAATTAAAAACATCGGATCTGGAAGGAGTGAAAGACAACTAAAGGTGAATATGTTAAGATAATAATAACTTAAAGATATAAAAGAGATTGTTGAAAAGTTTATTCATATTTACTTCAGGTATTCAAATAATCTTGTCTACACCGTTCAGAAGCGATAGGATTCACAAGAAAAAAGGATGTTGTGAAACAAAGCGCATATTTTACCTAAAAAACTCCTTCTTCAAAGTGGGCTTCTAAGATGTTATGGCTGAAAAGATGAAAGTACACTCTACATCATACTTCACTTCAAATTCAAGTCAATATAAAGGGTTTTCTAATAAGACTGGCTTGTGGCGGCCATAGTTTTTTTGGAGGCCGACATGATTGAGCAGTACGCCCAAATGAGTGTTTGGATCATCCGAATTACGAGAGATTTACAGCAGATTTGCCAGTTGACAGTGCATTCACAAAAAATGACTGTTTGGTGTGAATGCTTGGCAGGTTGCATCGTTAGTCCGTTCTTTTTCGATAGCAACATTAACGGCGAGCACTACAGATTAACGATAATACAGAAAACGCCACAATGGAAATTCTGCATTAACGATTTAAGGTTATGGCTTGGGATTTCACATGGCTAGACTTTTTGCACAACAACAAGCCGCAATGCCCTTAAAGTTAACATAACCCCATTCCATAGCTTAAATTTAGCCAAATTGAGAAGTAGATTAACTTAACATTAGACTTCTCGGATCATTCCCACCATAAGGCTAATGTAAGCGTGAATACATACCTCACATAGACCTTGTTCGAAATGCTCGTCTTCGACAACAGAAGGGTTAGAAGGCATTGGCAAAATAATCGTTCTGTAAAAATGCAAATGAACTTATGCCAAAAAAGAACCTTACAAAACACGGATTATATCCTGTGCAAAGCTAAAAAACACTTACAATATCCCATTACCTACGAATCCCCACTAAGACTTTTCAACCGCACATGTGCTAAAAACTTAGTTGAAAAGGTAAAGTCTTTCGCTAATCGCATAGAGAAGATTTTCACTCCACATGACATAAATAGTTGCATTACTCCAATTGTCAGTGTCACTGTGGATGATCCTATGAAATTTCGGTTATACTTATTAAAAGCGAAATAAAAAATATTGATATGAACAAATCGACCGGACCTGATCAATTATAAGAAACTTACCTGATTCTGCTGTGAGAAATTTATTATTTTTATTTCATACCCATGGAAGATGCTTAAAATAGAAATCAGAGAAGGACCTAAGTCAGAGTACATCATATAGGCCAGGCCCATTAGCTTACACTGCTGCGCATAATGTCACGGATGCGAGAGGTTCTATTTTCAACGACTCGGTTACACTTAGACTCAGCGATTGCCTGAGTTACATCTGGTTTATATAGGCTTTTAGGAAAACTGCCGATTGCGGCTTATTTGCCTAGACCTGCGAAGTTTTTCACAAAAAACATCTGGGGGCCTCAAGTCATAGGAAAGTAGTATCCAGTTACCGCCACCTTTGTAGGGGATAAACATAACCTCAAATCGTTAATAATAAATGTCAATTGTGTCAGTTGCTGGGTGGCACGTGGTTCCGTTCTGCCAAAAGGATTTGGTTATCTTTGATTTGTAGCGCTCCACCCCGTGGCATGACTTCTTGGTCCCGCCACTTTGATCTATTGCTAGCTGGGAGATATGAGGAAACGCCAGTATCCGAGACTTGTATGTGTCCGGAAACTGGAAGAAGAGAACTTTTGAAGTTCGATCAGTAATTAAACATTGGTACCACGGAAATCAGTAGTCCTCGGGACTTAGGTCCAGAACTGGTTATCGGTGACACTTCGGGAGTGCAAGTGGTTTAAAGCCGAGGCATGAAAATAATGTGGTTCATGAGGAAACTGCTGACACAGGAAACTAGATAGCTCCAAATGCTTCAGCAGGAGGTGGGTACAAGTTCCTGGCATACATGGCCCCAAAACATTGTATAAGGGTGTTGGTGGTCGAATTATTTTCACCCTCTGCAAATCCCATCATTTGATAATGTCCAAATGCAGTTGCCGACGTTAATCGCGACATATCTGTAGCGCTGATAGCATCATTAAGAAGTTGTGCATGCAAAGCCAGCAGGTTTGTTAAACAACCATTCATTCCAAAAAGCGCCTCATCACAAGACCCACATTTCAAAATTAGGTACACCCATTTGGACACGATGCTCACGCAGTGACTAAAGAATAAATAACCAGCAGAATTGATAGACCAAAATGCCAGCCACAGACTTTCAACAACGACCTGCTCTTATTATACACCCCATTTCTGCTTGACCTCAATTTATTTACAATCTACAAAAGGCCGAAAATCCTGTAGGGCTGCATGACGGGTTTCAATGTTTATGAAGCCGCTGAATACAACTCTGAAGTCAGAGTTGTATTTTACGATTTTTGTATAACTATAAATCAACTATTTTTTTAGTTCAGTTAAATACAACGCACTCTTTTATATTTCTATTACAGTGTTATAAACAAAAAATTAAAAAAAAGAAATCTAGTTTATATTTCAAGAAAAAAAATTTGGATTTTTAAACTTTCATAATAATTTTCCTCTTTTTTTCACAAACTTATTCTCTAACCTGCCCTACTTTATTTGTTTGTAATACAACAACAAACAACTAAACACATACATGCATATATTTCTATTCAAGGCCCATTCAAAGAATAATATTCTTCCGTTTCTCTCCTAATGTCTTTTATTTTATTTATAAAAAACAAAATCATATTTCTATAACATTCGCCAAATAAAAAGAAATCAAACAAAAAAGGGGGAATACAACAATGACAAAAAAATCTACCCTACATAAGTATTAACTAGACCAGTGTACTGAAGAAAGGATTTGTGTGCCAGCAATCAAATTGTTGACTCTCTGCCATAATGAGATTTTATTATTCCAAAGTTGTTTTGTAAATAAAAATTTGGTATAATTTTGTTAAAAAATGACGTTTTTCTATTTTTTCGATTTCTTACATATTTATTTCTTTGGCAAGCATTTTCACGTGGAAACAGATAAAAAAAATTGAATCTAATCAATACCGACCGACCAGACAGCTAAAAAGGAAACAAAATTAATTTTTTTCGCTCGTAAGAATCATCTGCAATATAAAAGATATTTAAAAATATGTTAAATCTTAACATTACGTACAAAAGTGATAAGCACTTTATATAAAATGCAACTTATAAAGGGTTTTAGAATAAAGGCGGGTCGATACTGAATTTTTTTTATTATTTTTTAAAAACTTTAATTTGTTTTATTGCTTCATTTTACAAGAAATTCACTATAATAATTTATATTTTATCTTTACAGTATTATTTATTAATTATTACCAATGTAAGAAGTAATTTATTATTGTTGGTTAGGAGATCCTTCTCGCCACGATCAATGCGTTTTTTTTTTTTGGAATCTCTGATGCATGACCATGAAATTGCAATAAATCCGATTTCTTGTATACCAAGGAACGTAGCCAATAAGTCGTAAAGTCCTGGATGGTCTTCTTTGTAACTTCTGGATGTGTAATGCGCAAGCAGATTGCACATTGGCTCTTTAATGGATTGGTATAAGTGTACTTTGAACTCTAAAGTCAAGGTTGAGTTAGGACCTAACGATAAGTGTAATTGATTTGTTCAAAATTTTATGGCTTTTATTTATGCCTCAATATAGTGGGACGAAGAAAGCTTTCTATTTAAGTGGATACCCAAATACTTAACATGGGTTTCCGCTGGAACTGTGATATTTGTTTTTGTTATTAGTGGAAAATTTTGCGGTCTGAGGAAAAACGCTACATGCACATATTTCGATGAATTTATCTTTATTCTCTACTCTTTTGGCCAGTTCTCCAGCTTATGAATGTGAGAATGAATTGTTCGACCTATAAGTATCTGTATTGCGGTCTTGCGGGACTCTTGTAGATATTTTCCCATTTTTCAGTTAGAGCTCGAGTTATTTTATTAAGTAGCCCATCATGACAGACTTATTGAAAGGACTTGAAAATGTCAATAAATTAAACTGAACAGTATTGCTTATATACAAGTGCTGATCTAGTACCGTTGACAATTCTATGGACTCTGCCGCGCTCGGAAACCAAACTGGTGGTAAGGAATAATGTTGAATAGTTTTTCAAAAAACTTTGATAAAAAGTTTGATTAGAATAGGCTAATGGGCCTGTATTACGTAAACCGACTTAGATCCTACTCTGATTACGGGATCATAACAACTTCAAACATCTTCCAAGAGCATAACAAAAATCCAACTCGTAAGATGGCACTAAATAAAAATAATAGAATTCTCATAACTTTCTTATCATTGATAAGGTCCAGTCGATTTTCTCATATAAATATTTTTAATTTCGCTTTTAATAGGCATAACCGAAATTTCATAGGATCATCCACAGTAACACTGACAATGTGTGAAAATCTTCTCTATGCGATTAGCGAAGGACTTTACCTTTTCAACTGAGTTTTTAGCACATGTGCGGTTTACAAGGCTTAGTGGGGACTCGTAGGTAATGGGATATTGTAAGTGTTTTATAGCTTTCCACAGGTTATGTTGAATACAAGTTAGTCAAGTAGCTCTCAATAACTGACTAGAGCTTCTGTCTTAGTTTATTTCATAATTTTTTGTTTTATATCTATAATCATTTTGGTTTTTATGTCTGCAGAACAACGAATAAATTAATTCTTATTTCAAGGCAGATTGTACAATCACCAACAAAAATGTTAATTTATTTACCAATCAAGAACTTGACTCTTCCTATAGTTTTCCAAAACTTATCATGTGATGACATACTTCACTTCACTAATAATTGCTCGAAAAATCACTCTGCCTTTAATTTTAATATTATCTAGTGTTTTATAAAATTTTCATTAAAAGTTTAATAAAAACAAACTTTTAACAACTTTGATAATTTTCTTTTAATAAAGTCTTTACTTTACAATTTGTTTCCAACTACTCTGCGTTTTAGTTTTATTCCACAATTTGCATAAAACAAATCAAAAATTGTATTTAGAATGAAAAAGATGTTGAAGAGGTTTTTAATTGTGTTTTTGTTATTGTTGCTTCTCTAAAAAAAAACATTTGTAAGGATGCTAAGAACAAATTAAATCTTTGATTTTTGTAAGATTTGCTGGTGAGTTATTTTCACAAAATCTGATTGATGGTGGCCTAAAAAACGTATTAGTTTTTTTTACATTTTAACTCTAAATGTTTTAGATAAAATCCTTGTTTGTTAAAGAAAAGTTTGTGTCGTAAGAAATTGTACTGGAAAACTTTATTATAATTCACACAGTGGGTCTGATCAAAAAGATTTTAAAATAAGTTTAAATTAGTTAATAATAAATTTAGACAACAATTTACTGTTCAACGTTAGAGCTTTGTATTTGCACATTGCAGAAATTTTTTCTATTTTAGTTTTAAGTGAAGAGTTGATAAAGGCCAATGCTAACAACGCATTAAATCCTGTCTGTGCTACAAATTGTGATCCCGCGCGATTTAGTAAAGTTCAAACAAAATTATGTATAAAATTATGAAAGAAGAGGAAAAATGTTACGAAACAATTAAATTAATTAATGAACGAACATCTCCGTTTGTCTTTATTAAACCAAAGAGCATATTAAAGAGATGAAGACATAATTAGTGTGCAACTATAGGGTGTTTCGAGAATGCACTATTTGAATTTTGTAGCATTTATTCTGCAAGTGGCAACCCTTTTTCTTTTGTCACCTATGAAGTTTTCGATTATGAAAAGTAGAGAGCTACATAAGCTACACAAAATAAAAACGCGTTATCGTTGTAAAAGCCCATTAAAAATGTGAAAATTGCACTAAGATGGATTGCAAACTTTGCTGAACTTTTGGTCGAAAAAGTGCGCCTTTTGAAGTGTGATCAAAATATTTGAAGAATAGTAATCCTCTTTAGAGGAACATAATGGTGGCGGAATTCTTGCAGCCTCAAGGCCTGAAAGGCAAGACTGGACGACTTTACAATGCAATAAAAATATTAAGGCGCGCTCAAAAAATACGTGATAAATTTCTAAATGAAATAGTGCACTCTTAATGAGAAACCCTTTTATTTTAATAACACTTCACCGGAGTTGCATTTTGAATTGGATTCAATTTATGGTGTAAGTCAAAACGCGGTCATTCAGACCTTACTTGACAGCCTGCGTGCAGCAGGCTACCATGTAAACCATGGTGTAAGTAAGTACTATTTGTTAAATTTCTTAACTGAGTTATTGTATGGCGAGCTTAATTAAAGTGGTACTTGCACAATTACGAATTTTCCCGCATGCTTGAAAATTCTATAACAGCATTTAAATTACGGTCAGCGGCTCTTAGAAAATATTGATGAAGATCCGGAAAAAATTGTGTTCAGCGCAGATGTGGTTTAGTGGTCATGTTACCGAGCGAAATATTATCCGCAGACATCGCATCGTCTAGGCACAATCGAGATTATCAAAAATGTAAGACGGGGTTTTTAATTACAAATTTTAATATCTTCGCTTATGAAGAGGCAGGAACGGAGAAAAACAATTTTTGTTGTAACATCTTATTTTACTTTTATTTTTGGGGAGTTGTTTCAAAGAAATAAGGCACTAACGACTGTCGAGTTAGCTGGCTTAAAAATACGATTTCAGTGAATAACCTTTTTAGGATGCTCCGAGAGAAGCTGATAAGTGTTCTCATGCCTCCAGAGCTGCTTCTATTACAAACTTACGAACACAAGACATAATGTATCCAACAATGTATCGTGACGTATTTCTGGCGTAAAGTGAAATCACTTTTCTCTGCGAATACACCAACAAAGCAGCTTAAATTGCATTGTTTATGCTTTTGAAAAATAAACATCAGCTCTTTACAGGGGAAAAGGGCCTTTTATAAGGTGGCAGCAATAAAAGGCTTAGCGATTTTCTATTAGTGATTGGGTGAATTAAATATCTCATTATTTATTTTTATGTCAAAGAACTAAATTGCGTTTTTTGTTTTTTCTTCACACAAGCTTATTACCATTATTTCCGTTTCCTTTTGGTCTTTTTTGAAATTCCTTTTATTTCTTGTTTGCCTACTGGCTTTTGAAACACACACACACACACACACATTTTTACAAATTTACTTTCCATTATGGAAACCAAAATGCGCTATAAATCCTTTCTGCATACAATTTCTTTTTTGTCGTCGTCTGTTGTGGTTCTTCAGTTTGTTATTATAGCATAAGTGTGTGTGTGTGTGTGTGGGTGTGTGTTTTTAGAGTAGAATGGTGTTGAGGGCACGGGGTATACTGGCAAGCATGATGGCTGTTGGAGTGCTGTAATAGTTTAGAGTAGCGATGGCAGTAGTTTTTGTTGCCTTAAGAAAATTTAAAATTTTAATCACGATAATGTGCGGTAGATAATACAACAATAAGTCTAACGTACATAACACATATACTTATGTATAAGCGTGCGAACTAATATCTGCATCCTTACACAAATACAGTTAAAACTTTTGCCAACTTACTGGGCTTTCAAATTTCGGCATTTAGATTAACACTGAGTAAAATAAATGTTGCTTAGAACTTCTTGTTTTTTATTCCGTCCGAAAACATCGAAAATGACTTAAAAATTTTAAATTAAATGAAAATAAACCTCAAAAGATTAAGTCTCTATTTGCTTTCTATTCAACTTTTAGCATACAAATTCAGTGCTAAGTTCAATGGCCTGAGAACATCTGATCTCCTCACTATTGATACAGAGTATAATAAAGCCCTGTCAAGTGACTTGTCGAATATTGCCCAAATAGACTAATATATAAAAGTATGCGCACAGTTGATAATATAATGAAAAAGTTTTGCCTTTTGCCCAGAGTTCTTGATCCCACTCGATATTAGGGCAGCGATAAATTTTTCATCTAGGGAATAACTGTATATTTCGATTCGAAAAAATTTTAATTACCGAAAGCGTTTTATCGACTCGTTTGGCGACAAATCGTCATATCTGACAGCACTGTACGGCTAGTGCTTGCATGTCTATTTCGAAGCAACTAGACCGCGTACAGGTGAGCGCAAAATATGACAGCAGGATATCCAACTCTGCCTTTGTATCGCTAGTTTCTTGTTACTACAGCCGAATATGCTCTATTGAAATGGTGGAACGTTTTTTTTTTTCATACACAACCCGTTCTTTAGCAGTGCCGTTCGTTCGTGGAACAACTATCACTTTCAATGTGGGAAAATTAGAATGGCACTTCTCACCACCATTTTTCCAAACTCTAGGATGAAAAGAAGTGTTAAGTGTATTAAATTGCACCATCGCGGTAGCAAAGTTACATTACTTCCGCAGAAGATAACAATACCTACAAATCGTTATTGCAGACTAACTATTAGAATTAGAAGTGGAAGACCCGTGCTTGTGCATAGTTAGGAATGGTACAAAAAAATGTGAATTCAAATATTTCACCATCTTTTCACCAATTTTCTTCGTTATTTCTGTCGGGGTGATCCCAAAAGAAAAATTCTGCAATCATCTTTACAGTCCGTAAAAATTTTACTAACTCAATATTTTAGTTGTGTGAAAAAAGGGGATTGAGATGTCCCTGTGGGAAATTTTTGTCAATTGGTCTAGGCGCTCTTGTCTTGTGACTTGTGAAAATGGCTCCAGCTCGAAAAATTACATACCGCGACTGTTAAAAACAGCTCATACTACATAACTATGTAGCTATAATATGTATGAAGACAAAACAAAAAGTATAACTGAGACCAGATTCAGATTATTTTCAACTATTCTGTCACCCGTCGCACAGTGTCTACAAGATATCAATTTTCCCCTCCTGAGACAACGCCATATTAAAGTGACTGGTTCTTTTAATGCAAAGTGTTAGAACTCAAACCGGTCCCTACCACCAAGAAACCAGTCACGTGATAAGTTCTACGCCAGTACCGTTCTCTATAGGGGTAGTACAAAGTGGTGATTGATTTAATTTCAAACTTAACCTCAAATTTTATTTTTAATGCTGCCATCTGTACTTCAAATTAAGTAGTTATGGCGGCGGCCATGTACATATATTTGATATGAAAATGTGTTAAGCGAAATTTAACAAAATTTTAATTAGATCTATTCTTTTCTCTTAACAAATTTACTTAAGAAAGTTTTCTTTTAAGCAAAAAATATAAACTGAAGTACATATGTATGTATGTTTTAATATTCATTGAAGAGACTGAAGAGACAAAAAATACCAAAACATAAACAAAAACAGCCCCTCGTATACCAAAACGCTCGTACAAGTTTTACCTTACCGACATCTCTGGGAAGAACAAAACCTTCATAATAAAAAAAAACTTAAAGCAAAAACTTCAAATTAATAAACTGTAAATAGAAACAGGAAAAACAAGGATAACATGTGCTTTGGAAGGCGAACAGCAGAAAAAAAGGATGAATGAATGAACAGAAAGCAACTTTCTCTTTTCCAAACAAAATCAAAACATCATAAAAAGCCAAAACTTAAAGAGAGCTAAAGTCAAAAAGAGAAACTAAATATTTGTTGCCATAAAACTCAAAGAGAATTTTTAAATATAAACAAATACGACAAATGAATGAATAAACAGGACGACGAATATAAACAACCAAAACATTTCTTCTAAGAGTTTTATGTAACGATATTTTCTTAAAGAGAATGTTAAAATAAAAATTATTATTGTAGTTTATTTGATAATAAAGCTGTATGCATGGCTGGCAGCACTGCCTAATTTGCGGCGACGGAGAAATGCTTCTGCTGACGTTCTGGAAGAAAGCCAAACATTAAAAGGGAACATAAAGAAGAAAAAGAAAATGGGAGTAGAAATAAACGACAAATTATAGTTTCATCGCTTTTAGCCGTTTCGCTGTTTAAGAGAAACAAGAAGAAAACAAGAAGCTTTAAGCAGATTTTTGCCAACAAATTTTTAAACAGCTGAATTTAATATAATTTTCATGGACGGACGTACGTTCAACAAAAAAGTACAAACATTAAAAAACTTTTAGAATGAATAACAAATTTATTGCAGTATCTAGAAAATACCATAGCATAGGCGGGTAAGTACGATATTATACTCCACAACTTCCTCCCCTGCACCAACGCACGCTTCCCACACAAAAATATTAAAAAGTATTTTTCTTTCAAATTTCTTCTCCAAATGCTTACGCTGGATTCGCGCCTCATAGAACATGAACATAAATTTAAATAGAGAAAAACTAAAACTAGCCACGCCCTTTTATGTTTAAGATTTTTTTAAAACAAAAAAGACATTTAATATTACAAGCCTTAGTAAAAGCAGACGAAGTCCTTTATCTAATCAAGAAAGAAAACTCTTTAAATCCCAACTAAAGGTGGAATTACTCTAACATATGGCAACCTTATCGGAAGGGTTTCCAACAAGCAGATCGATGATAAAATATATTAAAACAAGCTGTGTGTGAAGTATTCCCGAAATTTCTTAATTGTTTAAAAGTCTCATGTGTGTCATTATGTATGAAAATGCCCTTGTACAAATCCCCACTCTGCACGGTGACACTGATCCGAGTTTAATATTCAGTGACTTTGCTATGGCAAAAAAATAACGATACATTCGAACGATTTAAATCGCTCATTAAGAATGTCGTCCACGTCAATATCGGATGATGGTAGCTCCAACGTTATGGTCTGACGGCACTAAACAGTAACTTGATTTTTAATGTATACACAAATACATATTTCCGCTCAAAATTGTGCTCTCCACCAAACGCTCCGAAACCGACTTACCGAACAAACGGTGCTTTCTACGGTTATTAACTTTGACATCCTGTGTCAGTTGGATCTTGTACGTATGCTGGCCCGGGTACCACAAAAGTTTGCGGAGATCCGTGACCTTGTGCACTGCCACAAATTCTTCTGCACACTTTCACCGAGAGCAACAATATTCTCGACAAATCTGGTTTTCTTTTGATATATGAGGTGTTATCGCCTATAACTCTGTTAACAATCGTTGAGGGAGTCGCCTTTCAAATGCCACCGTATCTGTCTTACATTTGCGAAATGCACGCAGTGGTTATACTAACGATAATTTTGATAATAAAGTTTTATCATTTCAACCTTCTGCTCAATCGTGATTTGGCATCAGTGACGGAATAATAAACAACAGCTTTACCAAACGCGGACAAGACAACATGGCCACATAGGAAGTGCACCTGGTAGTTGTGATAGCGGGAAGATCTTGGTGCAGGATCTATGTGACATTGCATTGCAACGCAGCCTGTCAATAATATAGTTATTAACGGCAAGATATATATATATATGGTATTCCATGTTATTTTGTTAAAGAATTGAGAACGCGTATTAATG
The DNA here is from genome assembly GCA_963932375.1 of Phania funesta. Lineage (NCBI taxonomy): Eukaryota > Metazoa > Arthropoda > Insecta > Diptera > Tachinidae > Phania > Phania funesta. The sequence continues at coordinate 51,477,581 of OZ010652.1, forward strand.
CCGTAAATTTTAGGGAAAATTATACTGCAGTTGGTATCAATCACTTTTGAACACAATTATGTGAAACTGCGGGTACGTACAATATCATGTGAGGGTAGACATATGACACATTTTATGGTTAGTTATTATAATATTTTTGTACAGTTAAAATACGTTGTTGGTGGTTAGAATTTCAGTAAAAAATTTTATTGTTCAACTCAACCGTGTTGTACTTTCTATGGCTGAAAATCATTTAATAATAAAATATAAACAGTAACTTGTTTATCGCGACTAAAATAATATTTAAAATGTTTTCAAAATAACCATTATATGCTTGCCACAACAATATAATGCGATATTGTCGTGACTACGCCACAACTTTAATTAAAAATTTAATCAAAACTTACCTTTTGAATAATGCAAGTATTTTTGTTGTTGTTTTAGTTTTTTTTTTATCAAAACGAAATTGTAGCTGTTACTGATGTTTCATTAGAAAGTATTTGCTTTAGTTGTTGAGGAGAGAAGAACATTGAACACTTGTTATTTCAGCTTTTATTATCTTGCTATGAATTATTTAGTTAATTTCTCGTATTTTAATTATTTTCAATTAATAAAAATATTCATAAAAAATTTCTACTTTTTTATTATTTTTATGTGAATTAGGAGAACACCACCACATACACTTGACACAAATGTAATAACAATGTTTATTTTAACGGTTGCCTGTTTGTGTCTTGTCGTTATTTCTACTTTTATGTTTTCTTCATATTAAAAAAAATGTTCAATTAATTTTTAAAACTCTGAAAAGAAAGCAATTTTTAGAATTTTTTTATTTTTCTATTTAATAATAATTTGTGTTATTTTGGTTGTAAAATAATTTATTTAATTATTGTATTGTTGTTAATATTATTTTTCGTGTATAATTTTTATCATGCTAACACTTTGCTTGTAAATATTCGACTAAATTTGAACTGATTTAAAAATTATTCTTTCGCTTATCTTAGATTTGCGCAATTCATAAATAAAGATTATTTAAATAAAAGTTAATTAACTTCAATATAATTTATTTATTTTATTTATTTAAATAGATGGGTAAGTCAGTGCAAGAGTGTGAGTGTAATAACGACCCATCGCACGTTTTGTCACGAAAATGCACTCAACCTCTTACGCAAAATCACTTTTCATGTTAAAGCAAAGTAGATTTGACTGGTTCAACAAAAACACACTCACACATTCATAAAAAGAGCACTTAGAAGTCAGAGCACTTAGTAATAAGAGAAATTATCAACACTTTTCTTAAAATAAAATTGTTGTAGGTTTTTCTTTGCATAGACTTAAAATAGTATGATTCGAAATAGTACGTACTTTAAGAAAAGTACATTTAAAAATAGTAACATTTGAAAAGAGCCGATAAAAGTATATGTTTTTAAAAAAATACTTTTTACTAAATTTTTCTTCTAATATTGTCTTTTAACATATTTTCTTTAAACAAGTGCCTTTACAAAAAGTGCATTTCAAAATCTACATTTATAAAACTACATTTAAAAAACAACCTTTACAAAAAGTACCTTTGAAAATATATTTAAAAATGTACAATTTAATAAGAGGAACTTTTAAATAATATATTTTTCAAAGTGTTAAACAAGTACTCGTAACTGCTACAAAATTAATTTGAAAAAGGTAGTTTTTAAAAGGTATCTTTTACATTTTTAAAATATTTCAATTTTTTAGGAGTACATTTAAAAATGTATCTTTTTTAAAGGCATTTTTCTAAAAAGATTATGTAGGAAAGCGCCTTCAAAATAGTACCCCTTATAAAAGTACCTACCTTACAATAGTACCCTTATAAAAGTACCTAAGTACCGAAAAGCGCCTTACAGAAGAGTATGTTTTATGAAAGCACATTTTATTTTGGTACCTTAGAAAACAATTTTAAAGTTACATTCCCAAAAACCCTCTACTTAAAAATTAACTATTAAAAAGAGCCTTTTAAAGAAAGCATCCTTTCAAAATGTACTTTTAAGAAAATATTAACTAGAATTATTCCTACACTACAACTAACTTTAACAACATGCGAACTGATGCGTCTCTTTATTCGATGGACAAACGAGTTGAACTAAAAAGTTTACCGGCATTTTAGGCTGATCTCGAATCGCATGAGAAACACAAATTTTCCTTTAGGAGCAGGACGTTTTAAATTCAGTTATTACGAAAATTATCTGTCTTTCTGTAAATGTAAGCTGCCACATAGCAATCGTTTTTGATATAAAATATTACACTGGAAGCTTGTGATTTTCAATAAAATTTTTAGCCCCACCTCGCAATAGTTGTGGTTTTCATTGTATTTTCTTTCTGAGTCAATAACTTTTGCCACAAACAGACGTATAAAATGATGCAAAAATACCAATGTTTGTCTTTTGTGACAATAATCATTTGAATTAATAAACAACATAAGCTACGCGTGGGGTATCAACAGAATTATATTTCCATTTGAATGGCACATGTTTGCCATTATGTATGATATATAATATCATTGAAATGTTCGCTACGACTTCAGATGGCGGTAGGGATCCGAAATGTGAACATTTCAATAAATCTGCTCTTTAGATCCGCTAAATTTAAGCGATGGTATGTGATATGTCGACTTTGAGGGCATTATTTGTTTGCGGCTTGTTAGCGTGGACCTGCTGCTCCATAAGAAAAAGTACTGCAGTGTTAAACCCCTCGATTACATTGCTACTGCACATTACCTCCGCGATAACATGGCGATTTGTTGGAACCACATGTTGTCTACACACATATCTTTTAATTTCGGGCAAAAGAAATTGGTTGTCATTGATCTATCACGCTCTCCGTTAATGGTGATGGCCGGTGATGCCGCCAACTCAAAATTGGTTTCAAACAGTAACTTTCTGTGGACACATTGCCACCTGGTTAACCTCATGTGTCAATGAGATTCACAATGCGCCTCGTTTTCATTTCATTGCTCAATTGTGTAACTTGCAATAGTGAGGTCGCACTAGCAACTGCACAATAACAAAGAGTGTTAACATAGACTCGCCCTTATTAGAATCCCATTGTCATGGCGATGAATTACGAAAAAATTCAAAATTTTATATTGATGTCGCATAGACTTGTGCCGGCCATGAACTACGAGTAGGTCGTTCAAAAGAGAGTTTATTTAATGAAGGTGGCAGCAGCTGTGCCACAATTACAATAACTACACACAATTTATTTTTGCGTGTCATACACAAGAATTCTTGTTTTTATAATTGTTGTAATATTGCTACCACCTTTTCATGACAGACACAACTCTAATGTCGCGTCTCGATCTTGGTCTCCTAGAAAAAATTATGGATAAGTGATATTTAGCCCATAAAGCCCCACCCAACAGTGTTTTTATTTGCAGACATTGCTAAATGTTCTTTCGTCCCTGGTTTCTTAATTCAACTAAATTTGACAATTTTACTCCAAAAGTAGCAAAATCGGTGAAGATATTTTTTCGGTACAAAATTAATCAAACTTGAAAGCTTTCTAAACGAAAATTCAAAACTTTTACAGATTGCCAATCTTCTGCTCTCAAACGCGTTGTATGTATTTTAAATGCTTTATAAACCCATTGTCGAGCAGCACAAACGTAACTGCGGGGCAAGTAGGTGGATTATATAGCCCGAATACTGGGCAACGAGGTGGATTGATAATCAATAGAATCAAATTGGTGTGAAATTTTGCTATTATGGCTTAAATTCTCATTCCTCATTTCTGAGAAAGCAAGAGTTTTGTAAAAGAATTTAGTCTTTCAAAACTACCTTCTGAAAGATCGAGATTATTTCAATCTAGAAATCTAAACGAAAATAACGAAAACAACATCATTATCATCACCTACGTCTTGGTCTTGTTCAAATTTCAATTCAATTCACTGCAATTTCTGTTAATTTGTCTTTTTTCTGTGAGTTTAGCGTCTATGTGTGTGAGTGTGTGTGTGTGTGCGTGCAAATTGAATTGATTGTATTAAATTTAGTTGAAATACAAATAAAAAATGAAAATTATTATTTATTTTTTCTATTTAACAATTTTCTAGATTTTTGTTTACTTTCTTTTCATTTTATTTCTTTGTTTGTGTAGTGCATAAATACATTAAATTCAATTGAATAAATTCGCTTAAATAAACAAATTGTTATAAAATTGTAAGAAGAGCCCAGAATTTATTGTTTGAAATACTTGATTTCATTTATTTTATTATTATTAAGGCGAAAACTTCTTAACGAAAATGATGCCGCAGTTATACGGAATGGGTTTTTAGCCAGAAACAAAGTGGATATATTTTTCATTTTTAGTTGCGTGTCTTTTGGATTATGAATACTTGAGTCTTTAGGGAGAGTTAAGCAAACAAAAGCGTTAAATATATTTTCAATATTAAATACTTAAAGCTGGAGTTGTACCATTCAATTCGTTCAATTGAGGCTTTATTTCAAAAAATGGTGGCAAGTTCACAGCAATTACAAAACCGATAAGCAATTTTCTATTCTTTTGTATGACCGACCAAAATAAATTGTGTGTTGTTTTTGTAAAACTTTCGACCACCGTAATGAAATAATATCTCAATTGAATTGCGAATTTTCGGTTCAGAAAGTGCACCTAAAGTGTCAACAACTCGAAGAGTAGTCACAAAAGTTGAAGAAACTGGGCCGGTTATAGAAAGAAAATTTCCTTTGCGTCGATAATCCGATCGCTCTCTGTTGCTGCTGGTCTACAGTGCCGCCGACATCGCAAAATAATATTTCGGCGAAAGACTTCCTACTTTATCTGTACAAGCTTAAGCTTATCCAGGACCATAAGCCAGCAGAACGCTTTTTCTAAAACAATAGTTTTCGCCGATGTAGCGCAAAACTGTCTAAAACCCTGAATGCGATACTTGAGAAACAAATTTATCCAAAACGAGCAACTGTCTGGAGCGTTTTTGTAGTCAGTCGGGGCGATTGGGCCGTACTTTTTAAATGAGACTGTGCACGGCCATCGATACAGAACATGATTATGGAATTTTTTAGCCTCAACTAGGCATTTGGTGACAACAGGATGTCGTCACCTGTCAGAGCAGGTATAAAACAATCACTTTAATGCCATGTGATTTCTATCTTTGGAGTCTTGTGAAATTTTAGGACTTTGCAAATAATCCAGAAACATTAAAAGGACATTGACATGTCATCAGAGCTACGGCGTCATTTGCCGGATATGTTATATCCTGATTAATCGGAAATTTAATTAAGTTGTTAATTGAAATCTAATTATGTCGTTAATTGGCTCAATTATTTATTTAACAAAAGTTTTTGATTAAAGTGGTTCAGCTATTTATTTAATCAAAAAAGTTTATAAAATCAAATATTTAGTTGGATCAATTAAAAACCTAATTGATTTTCAAACTGAAACCAAACAAGACTTTAGACCACAACTTGTTAAAAACTAAGTGTTTAAATTATAAATAAAATAGTGCTGCCTTGTTGAGACAGTTTTTAGTAAAAAAAATGTATCACTGTATAAGATCTTAAGTAATGATTCCTGAGAAAGAACAAAATCAAACTTAAAAATGTCCTTAATATTATTAACTAAAACTAAACGAAGCGCAACGTTCAACAAAAATATCAAAATTAACCAGTGGAAGTAAATGGAAGGCAGACAACATGAACAACATAAAAATAGTACTTAACTTTGACAACAAGAACCCTAAAAATATTAACAAAGAAATTTCTAGTCATTACACAGAGAGAGAGAAAAGGAAACATAAACTACACAAAATTTGTAGCATGTAAAAGAGTAAAAAGCATTAAAATTCAGATTTAATATCCAATAAAAAGACTACAAAATAAATGTAATCAACACCTGAGATTAAATATAAAAATGAAAGAAAGCCTGCACTATTATGGAAGCACCAATGTAACTTTAGTTGGTTATCTGCTTAAAGAGCTCTTCATTTGCCTTTTTTTAATTACACTGTGTTGAGAAAGAAGTCTTCTAATTATTTCCACCCATACTGCACAACTAACTTTCTATTGTTCTCTACAATTATATTCTGGGTTTAAAAAAAAACTGAAAATAACTATTTATATGAAGCAATAACACTATAATATTAGCAGTCGTTACACTAGCCAAATGAAAGGTTTCCCAATAAGGGGAGTCGATTTTGATAGTGTGTGGTGTCCATATGGTTTTGGCGTTGTCTGCCAAGTTTGCTGTTTATTTTTTTATTTAGTTATTTATTAACTGTTACAAAAAAACACATATTATATTCTAACCTTAATTACCGAGCATAGTAATGTAATAGAACATATTACTCAGTAATTGACGCCAAATCACCGTAACAACTTATACGATTGAGCAGCACGGATAAATGTGGGGTCGGAAAAGGCGGAAAAGGTTTTGGATGAATGGTTATGGATGATGCTCACCTACATGATGTTCAATAGGTGACAATGCCTCAGAAAAAGTTCCTGTGTGGTGCCGATTGGTAAGGCCATCAATAGCAATCCTGCAGATCAATGCCGTCATCATTTCATTCCTTATGTCTGAATCAAACAATACGGACTAGGACCGGCTGTGATTTCAGCAGATCCCAGCAATAAGACACACAGTGAACATTTGGTTTAACGATTTGAGAATGTGACTAGATTTGGCTAGACTTTCTCGTGTGACGCTTTCTGCAGTCGCAGGTTTTTTAACAAACCACAATTGACCGTTGACATTTATTATAAATTCGACATAGCCCAGGCCATTGCTCTATTCAAATATATGTGTCAGAATTATTTAGAATTGGATATCGCAGATCCCTGCCTCCCTGTAAGTGTCGTCACGAACTACATCATATTCCGTACAGAATGGCATACAACCATGCAAAGAAAAAACATGGATTAGGTAACCATAATCTAAGAGCAACATATTATGGTTGTATACAAATCATATTTTTATTGTAGATAATAATAATGTGGGACGAGAGAAAAGGAAATACTTATGTTACTGAGATTGGCAGCGACTGAAGTACGAACACATGCAACTCATGCTATCGAATGCTTAATAGTTAACACGCTAACCACTTAATTGTACCTTCATACTTTCATTAAACTCAAAAATAATTTTACCCATGCACATCTATTAAGAACATTTTATGGTTAATGTTGCTATATTATTTTTGTATAGTTAATATACTTTGATGTTGGTATGGTTCAACTCAACCATGTTACCACTTTTATGATTAAATGTAAACGATAACTTGGTTATCGCAACTAAACTAATATTTAAAATGTTTTCAAACAACCAATATATATATGTGCCACAAATATTTCAAAAATTTGATCAATTTTATATATATAATTTGTGCGCTTAAAAAAATCATATCAACGCGTTGCAACGTAACAAAAATAAAACTTTGATTGATTACATTTTTAAAAATAAAAACATTTCAAAATGTTTAAAATTGGTTTTCGCATTCCATACAGTAATTTCCACTTAATTGATTTTCCCTAAAATGCACTGATTTTGATACTATTAACCGAAAAATCACTTATGCGATACTCTGTTAATTGACTCCATCACTTACGAGGAATTTTATTAATTGCGCAGCGTGATCACAATTGAATCCTTACTTCTCGAAATTGTATCTATGATGGCTTTAGAACACTTATATTTTGCGTCAGTTGCAACATTAGATGTTTGCTTTATACAGGATGTCTGGTGGCAAATTTGTATTTTTAAATACAATTATTTCAACAAGTATTAAACGGTTCAGAGGGAGGGTGGTGCCGTTGGAATTCTCGATTGTGCGGATTTATCAGTCACGATGTCGCAGTGGTCGAGTGTGCATCGCGCGTTCGCTGTAGCGCAGTTTTTTAGAGTATTGATTCTTACGTAATTGCTCGTCGACAATTTCGTTCAAAGTTCGGTATTCGGCGAATACGTGATGGACCGAGTATAAATTTAATTCGTTCGTGAATGCAGAGATTTCGCGCAATTGCTTCGGCTATGAATGTCCCACGGCCAGGGCCCAGTCGATCTTCGAGAGCTCCCAATAATTGGACCATTTTTTCGAAAATTTTAGGCGAGGAATGTCAACGGTGAAAATGATCGACGCATGATTACGGAATTCTTTTTGCCAAACCTGCGAGCTCATCCATCGAACTCTTCACACACGTGGTTTCAACAGGATGGGTCGACTGCACACACAGCTAGAGCTTTGATAAATTTGCTTCGGGAAAATGTCTACCAAAAACTGATCAATCGCTTTGGGGACATCCCATGGTCACCGAGGTCCCCGATCTAACTCCAATGGATTTTTTTTTTATGAGGCTAACTCAAAGAGAGGGCTTATAATGACAAATATCAATCTCTTGTAGCTTTAAAAGAAAATATTCGTCGAGAAATCAGCTACATTGAACCAAGTTTACTGCAGCCCGTAGCGCAGAACACAAGGCTCCGTTTTGAACAGTGTGTTCAACTCGACGGAAGACATTTGGATGACATACTCTTTAAAAATTAAAATCCGCATCTCCATTCTATTGTTAAATGCTCTAAATAAAACTTTGTGTCAATTATTACGTTTTTTATTTAAGTTTGAAAATATAAATCTGCTACCAGACACCCTTTTTTTAAACTTGTTTCCTTATTGACGTTTGAGTTTAATGTGATTTGTTCGACATGTATGGAGAATTGGTTCGCCAACGAATTACACACACGAATCATAAGTGTGTGAATGGCTTTACACTCAGTTTGCAACACAAATATTCGCTAACTATCGAATAAAGTGTTGGTTTTTAGCAACACAAATAAAAACAAATGATTTGAAGAGTTGCCTTATTTATTTAAAAAAAAACGTTTTTGGGAAACATTTAATTTTTTGGAAAATATCTTCCATTAAAAATTAACCGGTATTTTTGTATGAGGCTCCTCAATTATGAAGAACGTTACGTTTTATGAAATTGGGGAACATTTTTTTCAAAACTATGATAAATTTGCTTTAGGCGCAATGCAACAAAGTGACAGGCATAAAGCTGTGAATATGTGTTTTTGTGTGAACGTACAAGGGTGGTCCAACCATAATGCACGATATTATTGTGACTCACACCTTAACGTCAAGTTTTTTGTCCAACTTAATTTGACATTTTTTGTTTCAGTGTTTGACAAATTCAACCATGGAGAGGTACACAATTGAGCAGCGCGTTAAGATTGTTGAAGCCTTTTACAAAAATGGACGTTCAAATCACGTTTCGTGCACTTCGTGATTTTTGGGTCAGCATAATCGATCAAGTATGTCCACAATTGTCCGCAAATTTCAGCAGACCGTCTAGTTCGTTCTGCGGAAAACATTGCTGTTGTTCGCGATAGTCTGGCAGAAGAGCCGTCAAGCTCGACTGGACCATCACTGATGCGAGTTTCGAATAAAATTTGAATTTACAAGCTTACAAGGTTCAATTTTCTCAGGAGATGGAGCCTACTGATCATTTCAAGCGTCATTTATACGCCGAATGGTTGGTTGGACAGACAGAAGCCAATAGTGACTTTACAGAAAAAATCGTCTTCAGCAACGAGGCACACTTTCACTTCAGTGGATTCGTTAACAAGTAGAATTTCTGCATTTAGGCAAATAAGAATACACGAGTGAATGGTGAAATCCATCCACAAAAAGTGATGTGTGTGAAGATAAATTCGAATTTAACTAGCAGAGACACAAACCGAATTTTTTAACATGGCTGATTTTGCACTTAACAGAGCTATGTTAGCAATTTAACAGTGGGGGTAATTTTGACCTTTTTTTCAGAAGCCTATATTACGAAGCAGGAACCAGATCCATAAGAAACCTCTTTTGTAAAAATTGCTCAAAGCGTTAGTTAATTGACCCATAAAAGTAAAACATCTAAAATATTTAGGAAACAAAATTAAATTGCATTTAAAAACAGCGCTTTTGGCGAAACTGTTAATCTTGAACTTATTTCCAGTGACCATTATGGAAAAATGGTGATGGGCTGGCCCAAGCCACTATATAGGAATGGTGGTCCAGGGAGTACTTAGTGGAGCCATAAAGGTGGGATATCTGAAATAATTTTGGAATCCGAGTAAAAACAAAATTTTAAAAGTACTAATTTTTGAAAATTTCTTGAGAGGATAAGTGGTCATTATGGAAAAATGGTGATGGGCTGGCCCAAGCCACTATATAGGAATGGTGGTCCAGGGAGTACTTAGTGGAGCTATAAAGGTGGGATATCTGAAATAATTTCAGAATGCGAGTAAAAACAAAATTTAAAAAAAAAATTTTTTTTTTTTTAAATTTCTTGAGAGGATAAGTGGTCATTATCGAAAAATGGTGATGGGCTGGCCCAAGCCACTATATAGGAATGGTGGTCCAGGGAGTACTTAGTGGAGCTATAGAGGTGGGATATCTGAAATAATTTCAGAATGCGAGTAAAAACAAAATTTAAAAAAAAAAAATTTTTTTTTAAAAATTTCTTGAGAGGATAAGTGGTCATTATCGAAAAATGGTGATGGGCTGGCCCAAGCCACTATATAGGAATGGTGGTCCAGGGAGTACTTAGTGGAGCTATAAAGGTGGGATATCTGAAATAATTTCAGAATGCGAGTAAAAACAAAATTTTAAAAAAAAAAATTTTTTTTTAAAAATTTCTTGAGAGGATAAGTGGTCATTATGGAAAAATGGTGATGGGCTGGCCCAAGCCACTATATAGGTATGGTGGTCCAGGGAGTACTTAGTGGAGCCATAAAGGTGGGATATTATTTTTTTTAAATTTTGTTTTTACTCGCATTCTGAAATTATTTCAGATATCCCACCTTTATAGCTCTACTAAGTACTCCCTGGACCACCATTCCTATATAGTGGTTTGGGCCAGCCCATCACCATTTTTCCATAATGACCACTTATCCTCTCAAGAAATTTTCAAAAATTAGTACTTTTAAAATATTGTTTTTACTCGGATTCTAAAATTATTTCAGATATCCCACCTTTATGGCTCCACTAAGTACTCCCTGGACCACCATTCCTATATAGTGGCTTGGGCCAGCCCATCACCATTTTTCGATAATGACCACTTATCCTCTCAAGAAATGTTTAAAAAAAATTTTTTTTTTTTTAAATTTTGTTTTTACTCGCATTCTGAAATTATTTCAGATATCCCACCTCTATAGCTCCACTAAGTACTCCCTGGACCACCATTCCTATATAGTGGCTTGGGCCAGCCCATCACCATTTTTCCATAATGACCACTTATCCTCTCAAGAAATTTAAAAAAAAAAAATTTTTTTTTTTAAATTTTGTTTTTACTCGCATTCTGAAATTATTTCAGATATCCCACCTTTATAGCTCCACTAAGTACTCCCTGGAGCACCATTCCTATATAGTGGCTTGGGCCAGCCCATCACCATTTTTCCATAATGACCACTTATCCTCTCAAGAAATTTTCAAAAATTAGTACTTCTAAAATTTTGTTTTTACTCGGATTCTAAAATTATTTCAGATATCCCACCTTTATGGCACCACTAAGTACTCCCTGGACCACCATTCCTATATAGTGGCTTGGGCCAGCCCATCACCATTTTTCCATAATGACCACTTATCCTCTCAAGAAATTTTTAAAAAAAAAATTTTTTTTTTTAATTTTGTTTTTACTCGCATTCTGAAATTATTTCAGATATCCCACCTTTATAGCTCCACTAAGTACTCCCTGGACCACCATTCCTATATAGTGGCTTGGGCCAGCCCATCACCATTTTTCCATAATGACCACTTATCCTCTCAAGAAATTTTCAAAAATTAGTACTTTTAAAATTTTGTTTTTACTCGGATTCCAAAATTATTTCAGATATCCCACCTTTATGGCTCCACTAAGTACTCCCTGGACCACCATTCCTATATAGTGGCTTGGGCCAGCCCATCACCATTTTTCCATAATGACCACTTATCCTCTCAAGAAATTTTCAAAAATTAGTACTTTTAAAATTTTGTTTTTACTCGGATTCCAAAATTATTTCAGATATCCCACCTTTATGGCTCCACTAAGTACTCCCTGGACCACCATTCCTATATAGTGGCTTGGGCCAGCCCATCACCATTTTTCCATAATGACCACTTATCCTCTCAAGAAATTTTTAAAAAAAAAATTTTTTTTTTTAATTTTGTTTTTACTCGCATTCTGAAATTATTTCAGATATCCCACCTTTATAGCTCCACTAAGTACTCCCTGGACCACCATTCCTATATAGTGGCTTGGGCCAGCCCATCACCATTTTTCCATAATGACCACTTATCCTCTCAAGAAATTTTCAAAAATTAGTACTTTTAAAATTTTGTTTTTACTCGGATTCCAAAATTATTTCAGATATCCCACCTTTATGGCTCCACTAAGTACTCCCTGGACCACCATTCCTATATAGTGGCTTGGGCCAGCCCATCACCATTTTTCCATAATGACCACTTATCCTCTCAAGAAATTTTTAAAAAAAAAAATTTTTTTTTTTAATTTTGTTTTTACTCGCATTCTGAAATTATTTCAGATATCCCACCTTTATAGCTCCACTAAGTACTCCCTGGACCACCATTCCTATATAGTGGCTTGGGCCAGCCCATCACCATTTTTCCATAATGACCACTTATCCTCTCAAGAAATTTTCAAAAATTAGTACTTTTAAAATTTTGTTTTTACTCGGATTCCAAAATTATTTCAGATATCCCACCTTTATGGCTCCACTAAGTACTCCCTGGACCACCATTCCTATATAGTGGCTTGGGCCAGCCTATCACCATTTTTCCATAATGACCACTTATCCTCTCAAGAAATTTTCAAAAATTAGTACTTTTAAAATTTTGTTTTTACTCGGATTCCAAAATTATTTCAGATATCCCACCTTTATGGCTCCACTAAGTACTCCCTGGACCACCATTCCTATATAGTGGCTTGGGCCAGCCCATCACCATTTTTCCATAATGGTCACTGGAAATAAGTTCAAGATTAACAGTTTCGCCAAAAGCGCTGTTTTTAAATGCAATTTAATTTTGTTTCCTAAATATTTTAGATGTTTTACTTTTATGGGTCAATTAACTAACGCTTTGAGCAATTTTTACAAAAGAGGTTTCTTATGGATCTGGTTCCTGCTTCGTAATATAGGCTTCTGAAAAAAAGGTCAAAATTACCCCCACTGTTAAATTGCTAACATAGCTCTGTTAAGTGCAAAATCAGCCATGTTAAAAAATTCGGTTTGTGTCTCTGCTAGTTAAATTCGAATTTATCTTCACACACATCAAAAAGTGACTGTTCGGTGCGGTTTTTGGGCTGGCGGCGTCATCGAGCCTCACTTCTTCGAAAATGATGTCGGCCAAACAGTGGTGTTCAGTATCGCGAGATAACGGACTTCTTGTGGCCAGAAATTGAGAATATGGACCTGGACGATATGTGGTTCCAACAGGTTAGTGCGACACTGCCTACGAAATAATGGCTCATTTCCGCGATAAATTCAATGGCAGTATCTCATGTCGTGGCGATGTTAACTGGCCGTCACGATCATGTGATTTTGCACCGTTAAACTTCTTTCTTTGGGGATATATTTAAAACAAAAAGTGTACGTCAATAAGCCAAGAACAATTTAAGACCTAAAGGATGAGATAATTCGGCACATTAACGACATTGAACCTTAATTATGGCTCAGAGTCAATGAAAATATCGACCATTTGATAGAAGAATACCACCGAAGCCGTGAGCATTTAGCCGATATTTTTGTTGTCATAAATCCGTCAATCATAATAAAAAATAGTAAGATAATTCTCTGAAAACTTTTCGTTTAATTTACAATTAACACAGTGCATTTTGGTTGGACCATCCTTTATTTGGATTGATTATGTGAAACACGAAATCGAATATAAATCACTAGTTCCGTTAGTTAAAATATTCTGCAAAATTCCAACGAACGCTAGAGCTCTTGCTTTTTCATCTGTCAAATTTTAAATCCATTAAGCGCTGATCCAAATAAGCAATACCTAAATTATATGGACCCTGAATAAATATACAGTCCACTAACTAACTAGATTAACATTCTGCACTTGCCTGCAAAGTGGTCGTTCAAAAGGAATGTGTGTTTGGTATAATTTGAAAACTCCGTACGTTGAAAGACTAGGTTTAGGAATTAAAACTCAAACTAATAACATGCACACTAGTTTTATTGTTTCTTGTACTTCCTTTTTTATTTAAAAACAATGGCTGCTTTTGAATTTTGTAATTTTTTTTCTTTTGCGTTCCTTCATTACTTTTTTATACCAGTAAGTGAAACAGTTATTTTAATGTGACAGTTACAGTAGTTTCAGTAACAGTGTTTGAAAGTGTGTTAAAATTCTGCTGCTGCGCTGCGGTTATTTATTCGTCGACTGAGACGACAAAATCTGATGATGCTGATACTAATAACAATTTGAGAATTTGTTATTCTGTGTTGGTATATTTGTTTTTGTCGTTATTGCTTTTTTGTATTTTCGCAATTTGGGAGCGGCACCCAGTTCGGTAGTAAATGAAAAAGAAGAAGCTGTAAATGACACACACACTCACATACACACAAACTTGAGGGGTTTTAATTTAATTGTATTTTTTTAACAATTACCATAGCTTTAAAAAAGATTTAATATTAATTGACTTTTTTATTTGTTTTATTCGTTTGCATGCTTTTTGTTAAATTTTATCCCTCAACAGAACATGGGTTTTTTTATATATTTAAGTTGTAAAAAACATACACAATAATACACTTGCTCATACATACTCGTATACCGAAATACTCATAAACGGATAGATGGATGTTGTAATAACTATTGCCTTTGATTACGATTTCGTTCCATACACACAAACGCACAAAAAGAAAATATTTTCAAATACTCATACACAGGCACTCACAGGATAGTACGTGGTTTTTATTTTAGTTTTGAGGTGACGGAGAGATTTTCTTTGATGCTTAAAAAATTACAACGTATCACGGGGCGTTGGTGGTTGGTGGATGTTATTTTTTCTCACTAGTCTTCTTTTTTTATAAACTTTGATACATTTACTTTATTAATTTTTCACAATTTCATTTCCTTGAAATTACTTAGCCTATTAATGATTTAATCCAAAAAGATAATAAATTGTAAATTTCATTATTCTCTAAAATAAATTTAATTTCATTCACAAGTTTTCTGCACTTTGCTACAAATTGAAAGAATGACAAAATACAACTATTACACCCAAAAATTATTTTATAATTTCTTGTTATACTAAATGTTTAGGACACTTTTTTTATATACAACCTTCTCAGACGCTCACGAGTTTCCAACTAAATCATATGGAAGGTGCACCAAAATGTAATACTATTATCAAATGGACCAAGGACTTTGTGTGGTAAAAGCAGAGCTTTTACTTGATTGATTCTGTAGCGAAAAATATAAAAGAGAACGAATTAAAGAGAGCATATGTAAATGGGAAAATATGTGTCCTGTATATAAGCTACTAGTTGTCAAAACTCTTTGATAGAAAAGTATTTATCGTAAATTATCGTATTTGCCACTTTTCTTCTTTTTTTTTTTTTATTTATAATTAAGTTTTCGTTTTGTTAATACAAGTTTAACAAGTTATTTGCAACCACATAGCAATATGTATGCATGGATGTTCACACATTCGCAAATAAATATTGTTAAAATAAAACGCCTAAGAGTATGCTATAATGTTATAAGACTAACTAACATGTGCAACATTTTAAAGCACCAATCAACAAAAATGCTTCCGAATTAAGCATGGAAAATTAAAAACTTTAAATAGTATTTTGTTTTTTAAAAAATCGTACAATTGTTAGATTAAGCCCCGTAAATGCGTGTTTATATCCACATGTTAACGATTCATGTTAACGGCGACAACCCCTGTCCTCTTTCGCCAACAAATTTTAAAATCATAAAACTATAAATTTAATCTAAAATCGAAATTAAACTAAGAAAAACCATAAAATCAAACCGGAATTTTACCAAACTTTTGAACACTAAAATACGCCCAAATATTACATCACTAGAAGAACAAAATTTTTCAAAATAGCGAAATTTCATTCAAAATCTAACTTCAATAAACTGTGTAATTTCACCAAAAATCTAAATATTAAAAAAAGTTTCGAAATTTTCCCATAATTTGACATTACACAAAATTTTCATTCAAGTTTCACCAGAACTCCACCGGTACTCCTAAATGGTTCTGCAATTCCTATCAGTGAAACTGTCAAATATCTGGGACTTCATTTGGACAGACGGCTTACGTGGAAAGCACACATACCTGCTAAAAGGAAGCAACTAGACCACAAATTCAAACAAATGTACTGGCTACTTTGTCGTAAATCTCAGCTCTCCCTCGAAAATAAAGTTTTACTTCTAAAAACTATACTTAAACCTATATGAACTTATGCCATAGAATTATGGGGAACTGTCAGTAATTCGAATATAGAAATTTTACAAAGATTTTAATCAAAAGCTTTACGGACAATAACAAACGCTCCTTTCTATATTACTAATAAATCGCTGCATAACGACCTTAACATACCCTTTATAAAATCGGAAATACGTGAATTTAGTTGCAATTATTTAGAAAGACTCAGTAACCACACTAATGTGTTGGCAATCACGTTATTAGATGAGACTGATGAAGTCAGAAGACTTAAACGATCTCCCTTTTATTTAATGTAAATATTATGCAATTATTACCAATTTTATGTCAAACAAATTACACATACAATTTATGCCCATGAAATTCAATATTGTTACCCTATATATGTAATCACGTATATAATTTAAATATTGAATCCAAGGGGATTCAATAAGACATGTTATTAATTTTTCTTTTATCAAATTTGCTTATTATTGTAAAATATATTGCAAATAAAATGTATTTAATAAAAAAAAGTTTTACCAAAAATTAAAAGTAAACTGAAAAATTATTGACAACCCAAAATTCCACCAAAAAAACTAACAAATTACCAAAGCCCCAAACCACGAATTGTCAAAAAAAAAAAAATCAAATAAATAGAATTTCAGTAAATTTAAACATTACTACAAATTGCAAACAAAAATGTAATTTTTGTTGATATTTTATCGAAAATCGAAATTATACCAAAAAATTCGAAATTATAAAAAAATTCGATATTTTACCATAGAGTCGTCAAAACACTGAATTTTCATCACAATTTGGAAATCCAACAATAATCCGAAAATTAACCAAAATTAATTAAAACAAAAATCTAAATTGTAAAAAATTTGGAAATTTTCCAAAAATTCAAAAGTCCATCAGAAAACTGAAAATCACCATAGTAATTTTACAAAAAAAAACCCACATTTAAAAAAAAAATAACCAAAACCAAACTTCACCATATTTTAAAATTTAACGAAATAATTACCGAAAAATTTTAAGCTTAGTAAGATCAAAATTTAACCCAAAAATCAAAAATAATTTCACCATAAATGGAAAATACTCCAAGAAGTCGAAAGATTCACAAAAAATACGATATTCCCCAATAAAATCATCAAATAGAATTTAAAAAAATTTCGAAATTTTACCCAGAGGCCGATATTGTACTGAATTCCCAAATTTTTATCAAAAATTTTAAATTAAAACAAACACATGTCGTCATTATCTCTATAATTCACAAGAAATTCGAGGGAAAGTTAAAACATATACACATAAATGAAGATCCGAAATTGAACAAAAAACCGTTCCCCTGCAATCAAAAATGATTGTAACGAAACGAAAGGAGTATCACCATTTTCAAAGATGTCAACCATATTCTACACCAAAAATGATTCTTAGTACTCCTAGATTTGTGGTAGGTTCACAATTGGATTAAGGGTTTGTAAGATTTGGCACATCCGGATATAGCTTGCTTTCTTGTTTATATTAAGTTTGACATTAATACACCCCAGGGGTCCAATTCACTATTATTTTTTTACGATAAGGGTATCGTTAAAATATTTTAATACAATTATGACCACGAACACATCACCGTCATGCTGCCGACGCTCTCTCCGTGTGCGAACAAATATGTGCCTAGTCAAGATATAGTCTAAACGAAAAGGACTATCAGGGAAAGTATATGTTTTTATACATTCGTTTGCGAGAGTAACATAAAAAATTTTTGATGATAGAATTTTATTTTGTGGCATGAATCAAAAGTTACGCAAGTTATGCCAAAAACCAAAATAAATTTACATGTTCTAGTGCGTTGCTACTTACGCAATCTGGACTAAAAAAATTAAGTGATTTGAGTAAATCAAGTGTTTGACAACGCACTATAAAATGTTTATTTTTTTCGCATACATTTTCATATGACCAAATCACTTCAAATAACTTGGTTTGCTCCAAAACATGTCAAAATGCAACTCTAGGTCATCCTTTACACTACGTCTTGACTAGGCATAAATATGTTCGCACATTGAGACAGCCTCTCCAAAATAACGAGAGAAAATGTATTCGGTGCTTTCCGTTGGAAGAATACGAGCAGACGGTCCTGTTCAGTTTGATCATAATTTTTTGTCTCACATGGAGATTTTATGGATGATTTTCCTTTTTTTATGTACAGGTGTTTACAGACGAGCGCACACACGCACATACATACTTCTCATTTTCTCTGTGTATTTTGTTTGTGCAATGGCATGATAGAGTTGTGCAAACTATTGTTCGGGCAACTTTGTTTGAACATAAAGAGACCATGAACAGCGTCGGTCTTGACTAGACATTTTCCTGCGCGAGCAGAAAAATGTGCGATGGCTGAACAGATTTATGGCTAGTCAAGACGATATGTTAATAATGAATGAAAAATTCGAAAAATTTTACATTCTTTTGAATATACAAAAGATAAAAAATATAATTAGAAAAAGAAAACACCTTCTTTTGAAAAAAATTGTATTTTGTAACATGTGAGAAAAGCAATTACAAAAGTTAGTCATCATATTATTATCTTATACACCAAAATCTCAATGGCTTATTACAGTTATCATTCAACGAAATAAAATTTTCTTTACTTGATATTAAAACTGAAATTGAATTAAAAAAATCACATAAAAAACAGTCATGATGTAACGAAACACTCAGAAATGATGTGCTAAAATAAAACTATTGTTGAATTATTTTGGAAACACTTAAAGAAAGTTACGAATATGTAACAAAAATAACCAAATGGGAACACTGGCTTATTTGTACTTTTAGCCGACTGAGATTCGATTCTCATCCGCCGCCGCCTAAACTTTTTTACGTGTTGTCGCCGTCGACGAAAAAATACGTGACACAGATCTCTGGAGAGCAGTCGAACGATTTTATTCAAGGTGATTTTGCAGCTGTTATTTGCAAATTTCTGTGATTGTTGTGTAGCTTGCCGATTTGCACTGGATTAATTTATTTGCTTTAGAATTTATCAAGTGCAGTGTTCTTGGTTATTTTTTAGATGCTTTTTGTTAAACGTATGTTATAGTGACGGCAGAAAAGTCAGAAATATCTAAATAACCAACAAACACATATAAAATATTTACATAACTTCTTAATTTTTCGTGTGCAATAAAAGTTTATTTATACCAGGTAAAATACATTTTTGTTCATTGAAGTAAATAAAGTTTGGAGTGTAGGATTGTAAAGATATCCAAGTATTGCTTGCAAATAAATTGAGAAGTTGTTATTCCCCATAAGTTGTTATTCATAGCTCGATTTCGTTAATAAAGACGGGACTGCAGCTGAATTAAAAATAGAAACAGTTAAACAATTGTAAGAGAAACAGTTGTTTTGAAATAGCGCTTGATATTCTAATCAATAATTTATACATTTAGTTTAATTTTAATTAAAACTCTTGGTTGTGTAGCAGCTTTAAAATGTCACAAAAACGCGCAGCCGGTTTGGCAGGAAGGTTTTTTGAGAATCTCAAAAGTAAAGAATTTCGAGATTATTTAATGAGGTTGGTTTTGATTTCTGTAATTGTATTTATGACTCTATAACAAATTATTTCATAGCACGCATTTCTGGGGTCCAGTGGCTAACTGGGGTATTCCAATTGCTGCTATAGCGGATATAAAAAAAGATCCTAAAATTATTTCAGGTCGCATGACACTAGGTAAGTTTTTTACTGTTAAAACCTTAATAACAATTGACTTTGACGACACGCTCTAATCATTATCTGAATTACAAATAATAGTATTATTATGTGATAACGCTATTGAAGCTCGAAAGGAATCTTTGTAAAAATATGACTTCAGAATATTTTGTAAATTATATATGTATGTGTGAATCTTCATTTATATTATAACGGAATTAGTATATTAAATCCGGGACTTATCTATGTCATGTACAAATGATAGGTTTTTTGTTGTAGTCGAAAAAAGCATCATCCAGTGACGCATTTAGCTTTAAAAATAATTTTACCATATACAAATAGGCTTAAATATGCTTTTAGGCAACGCCATCGCAACAAAATAACAGTTGTTGTCCAGTGGATACAACATGAATAAGAAAAATATTTTGCGGGTTATGGGCATCCAAATATTTTATATACATAACCATGATGCGTGATATTTTGAATATTTAGTGTTGGAATGGATGCAAATTCCTATCATTAAAAATCTTGTAAAATATCCATTAAGGCGAAAATACAATTTGTTTAATGAAAATAACGCACGCCAATATGAAATTTTCCATCGCTTTTTGTGGTTGTTACCACAAAAAATCTTAAGCTGGAGAAAGCATTTGTGAGACAGAAGCCTATGTAAACTTATGTTAAATCTTCAACTGAATTTCAATGCATTTAAATTATTTGCAGATATGTATGTACAGCGTCTAATAAGAATTTTGATAACCTTTCCTATGATCGTCCTAATAAACATTTTGAAGGCCCATAATGCGGAAAATGTGTGTTGTTCTTGTTTTTTTACACTATTTCCCTCGCATTTCTAAATAAGTATTTATAGTTAATATTTGAACCATGTCCAGTATTTTTAGGAATTGATATATGCTCAAGAAGCGTAAACAACCGTAAGTAAAAGATTTTAAAGCACAACACTTTTATCATTTTCAAACCTTACTGTAATTTATTCTTGGCTATCTTTACAATAATAATTGGATTTTTTATAAAATAAGAGTCAAATTGTGTCCCGTGCTGTATTTCGAATCCGCAATATTTTATTCGAAAATAGAAAGTTCCGAATGTTTGTAATCCACTTTCGAATAATTTCGTTCGTTTTATTAAAAAAAAAGGTTGGTAGAATGAATTAAAATCAGTTTTTATTTCTTTAAAACTTTATTTAAATA
This sequence comes from Phania funesta, assembly GCA_963932375.1. Lineage (NCBI taxonomy): Eukaryota > Metazoa > Arthropoda > Insecta > Diptera > Tachinidae > Phania > Phania funesta. Next base: position 51,498,877 of record OZ010652.1, read on the forward strand.
ACAATTTGTTATTAACATTATAAAGGCTTCTTTAAATTTGTATTTATTTGTCACAAAAAATTTTAAAATGCATATGGGACGTCTGAACAGATTTATTTGAGAGCTCTTCCTTATTAACGTAAGCAAAAAACATGTTTTGATGAACATTGTGGAATGCAGTACAACTAATTTTCGTACAATTAAGTTCCAAATGTTTTTACAATTCCACACGTTTGCATTCCACTCGGAATACAGAACGGGTATGTTTGTAACTTGTGACAGACTGTGTAAATGCATTTAAATGGCAAAAAGTAAAAAATGCTTTTTAAACCCATTATTTTTGAAAAATTCTAATTTATTCTAATGCTGCAACACATGACTAAAATTAAAACAGTATATGTATGGTTGGTATTATTAACTGCTGTTATCTATCAGTTACGTAACAAAATTTATATTAATTGAGCTTTAGAGATAAGAAAGTATACTGAATTAAAATTTTAGAGGATAACATTTCTAATCTAAGTGCAATAAAAAAGGGAATAAAGAAGGATTAAGATGATATCACTGTACTTTTAACAAGAAATAAATATACCTTCAAATGTTTAGCTTTACCCTCCAAACTCAAATTTGATAGAACGCCAGCCGAAACCTAATTTGGATAGCATTGTTTTCTGATTTGTAATAAACCAATTGTGGCTCTATAATAGGTAATAATCAATTTTATGATGATTTTATTTTTCGGAGAGAATATGGGATTTTCCGACAACTAACCAAACCGTATAATTTGTTAAGGTTTATTTTAGATCAACTAATTGGTTTTTTTTTTTTGTTTTAATTGGCATTAAAAAATATTTTCACCAACTAACTAACGGGCACTAAAAAAATTAATTTTTTCTAATAAATTGATGTATTTAATTTCCTCCTACTTTCTTTCAGCTCTTGTGCTCTACTCCTGTGTTTTTATGCGTTTTGCCTGGAAGGTTCAACCTAGAAACATGTTATTGTTTGCCTGCCATTTGACCAACTCAACGGCACAGTCCATACAGGGTGTACGTTTTATTAACTACAACTATTTATCCGCTGATAAGGATAAAAATAATGCTGCCTAAATTTATAGCAAAATAAACAAAAAAAAAAACAGGAACACACAAATAAGTACCTATTTTAAGTTAAAAACTCTTAGTTGAACTAAAAATTAAAAATCCTAGCAAATTTAATGTTTATGCACGATTTTTACCTTTAAAGTCGTTCGTTGTTGCTGTTTTTAATTCAAATAACCAAGCTCTTGTTAAACATATTTTCAAATATACAAAAAACAAATGTACAATAGAAAATAAAAGTAGTTAAATTTATTAAATAAATATTAGTCGCAAAAATTAATTGGTATAAATTTAGTTTAAGTTTAAAAATTATTTAAAAATTTATTATTAAATATACGAAATTAAATGGGGGAATAAATTTTTTATTTTGGTTTGTTTTACGCAATGAATAAAATTATGACTTATTGTTGAAATTAAAGTAAACTAAAACTAATGCAACGTTTAGCTAATATTGTATATACTACTGTATGTTAAAATTGTATACATTTTAAAAATGACATTGTACGCGAGTGCTAAATTAAGTGCCATTTTATTTTAAGCAAATAAAAATTTTAAAATTTATTAATACTACAACAAATAAGTCATTTGGATTAAATTTAAATAAGAACCTCGTACATTTCTTTCTCGTATTATAATATACTACAAGGGACTGGCAAATGAACCAAGTATATTAAACCGTTTGCAGTACATCGCAATGTTTAGACCTACCGCACATTCCATTCGGAATGATTCCGTTGCTGCAATTAAGAACGATTTTCTTTTTCCCTCTATTGCCTAGATTTTGATAGTTGCCCTCTATAGAATTTGCTACGTTTTTAGCGTATAAAGTTGAAAGAACCAGCTCAGATGTGCTGAAACTTATATAACCTTTTTCCGAACTTAAATTCTAACATATTCATGTGTTGTGGAAGAACAATTTTTTATTTCCTGAGAATTGTTAATACCTTTTACACCTCCGGTGGAGAATATAAAAATAACTCTACCTTGAAAGAAACTATTTTGTTATAAATCAAATACAATTTTGTGGTATGCTATCGAAGGTGAATTAAAGAATTGTGCTATAATATCGCATATTACTGGCATCCAAAATTAGCACATTCGGAACATTCAATATCTTGCGTTATTACGTTATTTTTAATTTTTTTTTTTTTTATATATTTTACAATCTAATATTTACAATCTATCCAAGGATAATAAGTAAATTTTATTAAATAAGAAATAAGAAAATAACATTCATTGTTGAACTCCAATAAGAACGACAATATACAAAACAAAAATTGCTACAGTTATTTCAAACATTTAAAATCAGGTATGTGATAAGATTCGATCGATTTTAAACGTAAATCGAATACTGAAATCGAGAACTATGTGATACAAAAATCTTAAAGTTTTATCTACATACATATATTAATATCTACATATGTATATGTACACAGAATTTTATTTATGTATTGTACTATTAATTAGGTTCGAAATGGCAAGTCCTTTTTTAGTCTTCTTACTTCGTTTATGTCATCTAGTAGCCAATGGATTACAATTGTTACTCAGCTTCTCCAAGTAATTTTCGCTATATTTACTAATTTCTCCTTTAGAAAAGAAAAAAATCGTCGAATCTTCTAAGATTTGAAGAAATTTCCTTAAGCTGAACACAACACAAAATTGCTCAAATATTAAGAATTAATCGATTCCACTTTTATATAATAAAATATCGCCGATACCAATCTATCGGAAAACCTGAAGTATAGCCGATATAATGCACCTCGACTTTAAACGAAGGGTACCGGTAATTTTTTTAATAACATTAATGACTTTTAGCACATATCAATGAACACTTTAAGCATCCGAAAAAACTAACATCATTTTCTTCCCATTCGATTTTTAAATGAGAAACATATTTGGATGGATTTAATCAAACACATATTATTCATGCATTAAATATTAGTTACGGTTTTTTTATATTTTAACTAGACCTGGGACAAATGCATTAAATAAGCTAAAGCATTGATTGACCCTTTTTAATTCAAAATGAACTGAAATTAATGAAAATGCAAATTTATTCAATTGCCACTAAATTTCATACATTTAGTGCTTTTTATTAAAAATTAACATATTAAACAAGAAACTTCTCGTCTAAATTATTTCCTATGATCATGACTTTACAGTAGTTATCTTATATAGGACCATCTCTTATAAGTAAAAATAAGTAAAAAATTTAGCTTAACTTATTAGTATAGAGATGATTTCGCTATAATTGTTGTTTTTTATTTAATTTACGGAGCTGATAGCCCATGCAGCTAATGCTCTTCCCTATTGTTAGTCCCAGAATTTATTCTGAAGGATTAAATAAACACATATATTAATAATAATAATAATATTTAATTTAAGGGTAATGTAACAGTCAGTAGCGCAAATCACCAGGTCTGAATTTACACACTGCATAAACATGTCTTATCTTTATAAAACATACACTGTGCTACCGACTGAATTTAAAACACCGCACTACCGACAGACTACTGTAATCTAACAACACCCTGTATGTTAAATTTCATAAAAATGTTTGGTAAGAATGTTATATATTTTTTTTGTTATCCAGAGCACAGACTTTATCGAGAAGGAAATAAAACAATACAAAATATTCAACATTGATATTCTAGAAAATTTAATTACAGCAGCCCTCTGGTTTGTCACAAACATAAATATTTGCAAAGATTTAAACATATCGTCAGTACATTCAACACGAAACCGACCGTAAAACCACCGTAGCGTTAAACAAGACCAACGAAAGTCCAAAGTACTAACTTTATTTATGATCTTTTCTGCTGAAATAATGTTTCTAAAACTTCCATCCAATCTCGAAAACAAAAATTAGTTCAGGTTTTCACCAGTCTACTGATTTTGACAACGGTAAAAATAATTTTTTCATCGATATTTTAATTTTTTTGAATTAATATTTATGTTTTAAACAGAAGCCAGTATGTTAATTGATCATAAGAATATAACTAAACAAAAAAAGTAACTTTTTTCTTATTGACCAATTTATTTCTTTAGTTTAAGTATCAAACAATCAGTAATAAAATAATGTATGTTTGTAATTTCTTAAATATAATTTTACAAAAAATAGGGAGAAAAACAGAATTAAATATTGGAATCAGAGCAGCACAACGCCAGAGGATGAAAAACATGACTTATCACGCGGCTTGAAAATATAATGGTATTCGCTAAGAAAAATACCATACAATACATATAACCAAAAAAATTTGCTCCAATACCGGAAAAAGTCTGATGTAGACACTGCCCGACTCATGTGTGCAATACTGCAGATACCCTCCCTTACACACTACGGATATAGCACACCGCCAAGATTAAAGCTAGGGATATGATAGGGCATATACATATACTCAAATTCGTTGGAAGTGACTCGCATATTATGGTATGTGATCGTTTAAATCTATATAGATCTTATTCCTGGCACCGTGGTTCACAGGCAGCTCAAAAGAGGAAATGGGAACACATGGGCGGGAGTAGTTGCACCAAATTTTCACAGGGCAACTCCATATTTTTTGAGGCTGTAACTTACGCTATCCTCATATATAGAATGTCATAGAATGCATTTAGAGTCTAAAAGAAATTCGTACCCACAGTGCGATTCCATTATGCTAGGTACCTGGTAGGGGCATGCTGAAAACGAACAGGCCGCTTGTGTGAAAAAGAGTGGAGCGCAACGTGTTTTCCTGGGATCCTAATATTTCTTCGAAATAAATAGTAGCTATTGAGAATGTTGGTACCAGGGTTGAGTCGGAATTTGCTCACGATTGGAGAGCTATGGCCGAACTTAAGCAATGAAGGCGATTCATTACGCTGTCTCAAGGAAAATCCCAAAGGGTTCTAAGGCTAGCTAAGAAAGAACTCAAGATAATTATGGGATGGTTGACCGGACACTGTGATCTAAGATATCACCAATTTAAGATAGTTAACTAAGACCTGAATAATAGGGACAACTGAGCATGTGCTCTGCAATAGTCCCGCTCTCGATTCGCGTAAAATACAGGCATTTGGCAAGCCCTTATTAACTCGAAGAGGTGTATATGGCCTCTCACTTAACAAGATAATAAGCTTAATTGGTAGCCTAAATCTGATCCAGTGAAAGATAAATGTCGCACAAAAGAAAAGCCTTAGAAAGAAACTGGAGTCCTGACATAAGCATTATTGAAAACATATTGCTCCTTTAGTGTAACATGTTATATCCAACAAAAAAATCAAACTTGGAAAAATGCGATTAAAGTTTTTAAAATATTGGCTTTATGGTCTGACTGGACAAAAAATATTACCTATAATTTCGATTTAGCTTGAGATATGACGCTAAAATTTGTTTGTATAGATAAAGGAGATATTAAGGAACACGTTTTCTTCAGTAACTTTAAAATTTTGGTTTTTGACTAGGGAAGGAAAAAAATCATTAGTCGATTAATTAATCATGTAATTAATTCGACCGAGAAATTATTAATTACAATTAATTGCTTAGCTCATATTAACGATTTGTAGAGGCGTTGCCAAAGACTTGTGGTGAAACCATAAATCTAATTTAACATTAATAAAAGACATTTCGCTTCCACTTACAATACTGTCGTCTGAACATTTTCTACCATTTCATTTCTTACATTATACTCGCTAATAGCGTTGACGGATCTTGAAAAAGGTTTTTTTTTAATTTGGATCTGGTGGAGTTGATGCTGCCAGTCAAAATTATTGTGCCATATTTCTGAACGGGTTATTCGCAACAAAATAATCGATTAATAAACACTTTTCGATTCATCTTGTTAAAGCAAAAAGTAGTAATTGTTTAACTCGTAATAGAGATAAAACCTGTGGAACGAAGTTTTTGTTGAAATGTAATTTCAGTAATAGTAGTTCACCTAATTCTTGTAACATACAAACATACACACATACATACATTTTTAACTGATATTTTTAAAAGTAGTTTGTATACTTTTATAGCAATCCACCCGACATTTTCCATTATATCAAAATACGGAAAATATGGACGCAAATTTAAAAGTTCTACATCTTGAATTCGAGCATGATTGTGTTGGGAGGTCCACGATACCGGACCAAATAAGTTTTTAATTTGTGAAAATGCGTCTTTTAATATAATTTTTCTTGTACGATGCTTTATTGATTTTTTTCGGTTTGAAAGACGATGGTGTATGACACCAGATATGGCCCCAACCATATAATAATTCCGTCTTCCCTGTCCTGGAAATGAAAGTTCATCGATATAAACTATTTTTCTTCAAAAAATACAACTTTGATTCAGTTATCCGACGATTTCCATTGAGTGATGGTTACTTCTGAAGTTTTGATGAACTATAAATGAACACGATTTAAAAATACGACGAGCTGTGTAAACTCTTGCTTTAACCCAGCTTTCCTAGCAATGCACAAGCCCGAATTAGAGACGTTGTTGTAATTTTGCCCTTTCCTATTTTTTTACCAGATCTTTTAAAGTTGTTCAAGTAACTATATACAATTGCATCTCCACTTTTCATTTTTTTCTGCTGCTGTACAGCATTTAGTCCACGGGATTTTATAATTAGAATTTATTTCTTTTCGGAAGTGTTAAGAGCTGTAAAACTATTTAATTTTTATGATATTATAACATTTGTCGATAAGAATTGCAATTCCTTATTCAAATGATGCATAAAAAACTTTACGGAAAAAGCAGTTCACAATTTTCACCAAATTAATAGTTAAAGTCCAAAATTTTGTAATCCCACAATATTTGGATAAATTAAATACCTTATTTAAGTGATTCGCAGTGTAAATACATAAATTTTCGGAAAAACTTTATTTAAGGATTGTAGAAAAATTTCTTTTATTATTGTTGTATGTAATACAAAGTACTGAATAGTGGAGTTTCTTCGATATCACAATTAAATATTATTTAACGAATGAAACACTTTTTAAAAATTATTTAAAAAAAAACTAATTTTAACGTTTTTAATAGTGACAACAAAATACTCACCTACAAAAGTTCAACCGCTGTAAAGTGATTTTAATCTTTTCCATTTTAGTATTCTTTGAATTAATCCATTTTAATTTGTTTTCAAAGAATGTTTCGACTGCATTAACTTTGTAACTTTTATTACTTTATATTAATTATTATTGAACTGAAAATTTTAGTCAATATTTCCCTAATTAACCGTCACAATAACGAAAAGACAATATAACAAGATAGGATAGTTCACAACGCGGCCGCTCGAATCCAATAAAAAAGGAATTTTGTTATTGTTTTGTTTTTTTCCCCGCAGCTGACAAAAAAATTACTAAATTTCCACTGCGCGCCCGACACCACTCGCAATGAGATGAAAAGTTGTACTAACTTTCACAACCGAGTCAATGGAGTTGATGCTGTTCTTGTTGAGTGCAAGAGCAAAAAAATAACCTGCACTCGTGAGAACAAGCCATTATTTATCAACAAACATTATTGGAAGCGTAAATCAAAATTTTTGTAAAGAAGGATTGACAAAACAACATTTGTGGGAGTTAATAATTATTTAGTTAAAGCAACAATGTATTGAAAGAAGAGTTATGTATATCTATATTGTGGCCATTTTGTTTTCTGATTTTTATTTTGTCTACGACGGCACCACGTACTCGACTTTATTTTACACGTATAACAAAGTTCACATTAACTATTCTTTTTTTTCACTTTAATGGAGGTATTAAACTACATATGTACATACAATGTATAAATTTAGTTATATGTAGTTAAAAAGGTTATTTCGATTTCCTATTTATGTTTATAAAATATTAAGAGGCATCGATCGGCGTTTGATTAAATCTTTGTTTGTTGAGCAGATAATAGCACTTACGTACACATAAAGTAATTTATTGTTCAGGAAATTCGAAGGCAATTTAATAAGAACGAACTAAAAAAACATTGTTGAGTTTCTACGCGCATCCTCGTACGAGAATATGTAACGACAAAGCAATAAATTATTCACAAACGAAAAAACATCAAATATTAACAGGACTGAAACGACTTAAACGAAGTTCGACATTGTACTAAAGTCAAGAGAGTTGATTAAGTTCTTAACGAGTGCAAAAGGAAAATAAAAATGGAAGAAGTAAGAGAAAAGTATTAAATTATTGGAAGCCGAAGAGAATAACTGTTCACACTGCAATGCCAGCTATGCATCTAATTGGTTCTTGAAATTACTTATGTGAATTACTCCTGTTGATTTGAAAATACCCAGTGGTACAAATTTGCATTACGTAATCGCTGATATAAGCTGCTATCGGAAGTTCTTTCCTGAAAAAAAATTGAGTGGACATTCTTTGGCCGAGTATGACTCGGGTCGTTCTGGAGCGAAGATCCAATTGTCGTGAGAACGATATAATTTGATATAACTATCACAGTTTATACTTTAAGAATATTTATTAGTGAATCGCTCGCTTATTTTCTCGCTTAGATTTAATATAAAAGTGTCATAGGGCGCTGAATCGGTGCGTTCGCGCTTAAAAAGTAAGCGACGATATCAGCAAGAGCTATTACAATTGCATAAGTATATGTATGTACATCCGAATCTGGAGTTTTGAGACAATTTTACGATACGCCTGTATGGTAAGCTTAGGATGTGATACCACTTGTCTTAGTGATTTTGTAATTGAAATAATAATGTTTCATATTTAAATTTAAAACAAACACATTTTATTACTTTTTACAAAGTACTACGAAATTTAATAGCGGAATTCACTCTTTGTTGCATATCTGAAATTTTTGCACACTTGTCATGATTTTCTGCCACAAAGCGTGAGTGTCTTTTTTAAGCTTTTAGCAAATTTATTACAAAGTTGCATAAAGTAACTTTGCCGCATGCAATAAGCTAAGCCGCAGCCAGTATATAAACGCTAACGCCGCCTTTAAAATGTTTACGCAAAGAAAGAATTTGGTGTGTGCATAAACTTTCTAAAAACTTTTATAAATTAATGAAGTTTTGTTTGATATTTTAATTCTTTTAGCAAAATAATTTTAACAGTCTTACCATCAATTTTAAGTCTTCACAGCCAGTTGTTGAGATGGTTCTACCGCCGTGAAACTTTGTAAGCGCAGGTGTCTAGTTGCTTTGATTTTAAAAATAAAATTAAATACACAGCTGTTTTAGCATTGCAAATTATCAATCTGCAACGATTTTTGCCATAGCATATTTGCATATTTGTCATTAAAAAAACACAGCAAATTAAAAAAAATCGATAACCCTATTTAGTGATTGGTGCAAATGGTGTTGCAAAAGTGCAAACACAAAATATAGCTTTTTTATATAAAATTTTACAGAAATTTTGTTTTTTTATGTTTCATTTAAAAGCTACTAATTTTTTCACTTGCACTTTTTGCAAGACCATTTGCACTCAACACTAAATACGGTTGATAAAAAACAAAAACTTTAAATGTAAATTTGTTTTATGTCTCGATTTTTTTGCAAAGCAACATTTTTTAGCAGCTATTGGTGAATCACGCTGAAGTTGAAACAGCCGAAACCGGTTGGTCTTCAAGCCAAACTTGACAAGGGATGATGGAAATTCGTTTCAAAAATCTACATCAAATCAACCTGTAAGAATATCATATCAAGAATTTTTAAGTAACCTTTTATTAAAAAAATTCCTTCTAATGATTTCTTTTTCAAACGCTTTTTCACTTTTATTTTGTAAACCTTTACGTAACATAACATTCTCTCGACATTTGTTGTTGAATGTGATAAAGTGACATTTTAATGGAACTTGGAGATCGAAAAATATATAGTCAGAATCAGCGCGTTTGAGTTCAGATATGTCAGTTCTTTTAAAAATGTATTAACTTTTTTGGTACTATACATAGAAAATATCAACACCTGACACTTGCGAATGATTGATATTTTTCGTTGTAACATGACAAACACTCTCATTAAATCTGCGAGGCAGAATGCAAATATGTAGTAGAGTAAAATGTGTGAGTAAAACAAAACGCATTTAAGAGAGAACTATTCCAGTAAAATCAAAGAAACTTATTTTGCCATTTTTAATACACTTCTTTCTTACAATTGTTTATAAACACGCGAAGGCTTTTCTTTTTATTTCTTAACTTTTGCGTTATTTAACATAATTTATTAAACGATACCACTTTAAACATTAATTTTTACTTGCTCCGGACTACATGAACGCATTCAAAGAGACCCAAAAATGAACTGAATATAAGATAACTTCCCTCTTAGTTAATAGGGAAATTGTACTAAAAGCGCCATATTGGGAAATCCGCTCAATATGCAGGGAATTTATTTAATAAAATTACAACAACTTTTTATATTAAATAATATAAGCAATAAACTTAAAAAAATATGCAGAGCATCGTTTCAATTGCTGAAATGAAACTGGCGCTTTCTAAGTCAGCACGTGGGCAATAAAGAATTGAATATCTTAATCTGGTTCTTGATCTTAAAACTCGTAAACATTTTTTAAGTCTACTACTGGCACTAAACTTTGAAATCTATCGCTAAGTGCACTTACCAATTGTCCTTTATGAAATAAAACATCATGTCAATTTCATCATATAAAAACTTTTTTTTATTTTTTTATAATAATTTTTCAAAGATTTTTAACAATAAAAAAAGTAGGGGCTTTTGTTTTTCTTCTTGTTGTTTTTTTTTTTTTTTTTTTTTTGTTTGCAATTATTATATAAAAAATGTGTGTGGTGTTCGAATTTGAAATTAAAATACAAAATCAATGATTTTTCTAATTCCTTTCATGAATTCTAACATTTCTGTTATTTTAGATGCTGTCGTTGTTGCTATTGATGTTGTTGGTTGATTGTTGTTGAGAGATTGGTGTTGTTGCTGTTGTTAATTTGGATGTCTGAATGATTTTTAGGCGACGTTACTTTTAAGCGGTTTATTGAACAGTATTTCTTTATTAATGGATTCATAACATATTTCTATTTCTTTCTTTAAATCTGGGTTTTCTTTCTACACTATTGCAAAAATTCAATTAATTAAATAAAAAAAAAGAATGTAAATAAAAATTGCTTAAGTTATTATTAAAATTAAAATGAAATTATTTGTAGAAACTTCTATATATAAAAAATTATGGTCTTGTGAAAAACAACACAAGAATAAAAACAAGAAAAATTAAAAAAAAAATCAAAAATATTTATAAATAAAAAATTATATAAAAATAAACTATTTTATTTATTAGTGTTAAATTTGAAACTTGAACAATTTACAAATGTTAAATTTGTTACTATTTAAGGAAAAATTTATAAGAAACTGAGGAACTATCATTGATTGCAATTTAAAGAATCTCGGCTGAAGTTTTCTAAGAAATCTAGAATGTTTTTGCAATGGATAATATAAACAATTAATTGAAAAAAACAAAACATTTTCGCTTCAAGAAAAGGATGAAAATTCCCAACTTATAAATTGAGCAAACGAAAATTAAATTTAAATTTATGAAATGATTTTTTCTGTAAATATTTTAATTTCGAATTTTCAAGACGAAAACTAATAATTAAATAGCACGAATTAAGTTGGTTTTAACTTAATTCGTGCTATTTAATTATTAGTTTTCGTCTTGAAAATTCGAAATAAAAATATTTACAGAAAAAATCATTTCATAAATTTAAATTTAATTTTCGTTTAACTTGATTTCAATAGATTTTGTTTGAATAACTTACTGAAAATTGAAACATTGTAATTTTTTACAAAATTCTTGATAAAATCATTAAAGCAAAATGTTCTATAATTTGCGCAAACGAAATTAACGGTTTTATTAGTTGCATTTGCATCCATTTTTAAAGCATTTAGAAATTTGAAGTTCGAATTTTTCGTACAAATTATATTTATGTCAAAAAATTATTTGAAATTAAAATCTGACGTTTGACGATATCCATGCAAAAAATTACACAATGAAAAGGCATTTCTGCAAATTTATTTACATGTTTTATTTAACACTCGTACAAGGTTTTTTTTTAAATATAAAAAATGCCTTTTTTATCGTAAAAACATTCTTGATGTTTTCCAAAAAAAAAAAAACATTTTGAAACCTTCTAATAACATTTTCAAAAAACTTTTTTTTACAATTCCAATTGCATAAAATTTTGTGCAATTGACAATATGCGAGGCTTTCAATTGTTTGAAAAATCATCCTCACCCCTGTTTTGTATAAAAATTTGTATTTACGTAATAAATTATTGAAAATTATGCAAGGAAAAAAGTTTATCGTGAAAAATGTTGCTACACCATTTCCAACTTTACATAAATTGTTCTATTACGCAAGTTATAGATATAAATTATATCCATCTTAGAAATTTAAAATTAGGATATATTTCTTTTTTTCACACTATTTCCATTTACAAATTTAGTTTTTACTAAGCAACCATGAAATTCGAAATTTCCAAGCACCTTATTTGTAGGCGAAATGACACGATAAAAAAAAGCATTCTTACCTTGCCGAAATCACAGAATATAAACAGAATACCCAACAATGACATTTGAAAAAGCGTGTAATCAGACGTCATGCGTTTTTACGTACAAAATTTTAAATTAACCCGATTACATGAAAGAGATAGCTTAATTAAAAACGATAAGGTTTTTTATCTCTCTTATATAATCGAGGTAATGTTGTTCTGAGTTGTCGCGTCTAGTTAGTAGTCTATGGCCGAAATTGTTCTTGCGCATATACGCTCTTATCGAAATTCATCAAACAAGAGAAATAAAAATGGTTTAAAATGCCCGAATTAGAAAACATTTCGCTTAACATTTTTTTAGTTTATAAAATGTTAATTTCTATTCATCCTCAGTTCCTCTTCTTTAAAGTTTAAACAAATTTACAACATTTTATGTTACAAGTTATGGGGTTAGTTAAAGGTGGTAGAACATAAAAAACAGAATAGATTGTGTGTGTTTGAGTGTTGTGTTAAAAGGTTGGAATTTAATTATTGAAAGTCATATAAAACATAAACTACAATTAATTTAAAATTAATAAAACAATAATAAATAAGAAAGAAAATATAACTTTCTTTACTTAAAATTAATAAGAGCCGAAAATTTAAAAACTCAATTTAATTTATTGGTTTTCTCAGCGTTTGTTTTACGGTTTCATTAAAATGCAAAAAATATTGTCCTTTTTCTCTTTTTGTCTTCGTTAAAAAATCAAACTTTATTTTGAAATATACTACGTTTCGTTTTTGCGAATTTTGTTTAAACTTAAAGCCAAACAGTATCAGAGCTGTAAAATGCCAAATAAAAACCTGGAAAATATGAAATTAAATTTAAAAATTTTCTTCATAATTTTGAAAAAAAAATTAAAAATTAAAAATTTTGAAAAAAAGTCGGAAAATTTTGTTTTTGTTTTATTCTTTTATTATTTGTTTCATTTTATTTTTCATGTGTATATTTCAATTTTTTGTTTTATTTATTTAATATATTTTAGGCCAATTAATTAATAATATAATCATATAATAATTATTATGGTACATTTACAATAAAATTGTTTTTATTTAGATTAAATTTTAAATTTAATTTATTAATAATTATACAAAATATTTATGTCGCTTTTACACGTCTACGCAGTCTAATAGATGAGTTTTACATTAATAAATTTGTAATTATTATTTTATTAAATGATAAAAATGTTGCTTAAAAACAAAATTATTGTTATGAAAAAGATCTGTGAGATAAATTTAAGATTTATTTATTTTTTATTTAATTATATTAACGCTAATAATGATTAAGATACACAAATAATAATAATTGAATAAAATTCTGATTTAATAAACGAATTTAACTTAAAAAATAATTACACTTTTTTTTAACTTTAAAGTTTGTTTACGTTTTTAGTAATAATAATATTCAAAATTTACAGTTTTATTTTAATTTTATTTAAAATATAAAAAAATATTGAGTAAATATTTTGCTAAATTTAAACTTAAACGAAAACAAAAAAAAAATATATATATATATCTTTATCATACATAAATGTATATAAAAAATTATTATTTAACATGGAAAATATAAAAAAAAACGATTTTCTCACTTAATTCTTAAAATTTGCCAAACGTTTTCTTTTCCCAAAAAAAAGCATGTATAAAAATAATGCTAAATAAAAAACTACCAATAAAGTTATTAAAATTATCAATTAATAATTTTTTACATAAAAATAGAAACATAAAAGGCAAAAAAGAAAAAAAAGAATTTCAACAATTTAATTTTATTTGTTTATGACTGCGCATAGAAATTACCTTTTTGTTGCTAAAATTCATAAAACTTGGAATAAAAACAAATTACAAATAAAATAATAATCATTTTCACAAATAAAACTTAAACTAGCAAGCCAAATATTATTGATAAAAAAGATCAGTACAATTTGTTAAATAAAATTAATAATAAAATAAAAAAAAAAATTAAATACAATAAAAATTCATTTGTCAAAGCAACGGAAACCATTTGCAATTACATCTAAAATTTCCTTTTAAAGTCACAAAAAAATAAGAAAATATTTATATTCATAGATTTTTCTTTTAAGAAACGCAAGATTTTATAATAATAAAGAAATTAGACTTTGATTTTTTTCGAATATAAAATTGATTTCGAAATTTTCGAACTAGATATTTTCTTATATGATTTCGTCTTGATAAAAAAAAAATCGTATTCGAAATTTTTCTCACTACGTCCATAATGTGGTCTCATCATGTTAGAACTATTTTCAAAATCAACAAAACTATTTGAGAAAATTGTTCATCATATTTGAAATTATTTTGATAAATATTATAATTTTAATTTTGGAATACAACCTTACAAAAATGTTTGACTAAAAGAATTTTATTTCAATTCATGAAATTTTTAATAATTTTATTGTTACAGATTTACAATAATTTTTGATTAAATACAAAATTTATTTGAAAGTGTTTGAATGTTTTCCCCCCTTTTAATTTAATAAAATTTACCACGAACAATTTTTATTTTTATAAAATCCTATGTTTCCTAAACTAACTACAATTTAATATAAACAAAATAAATAAAAAGAAACTGCAACGTTTAAAGAAAAATTATTAATTTTGAAAAAGAAACAACACAACAAAATTTAACAAAAAGAGAAAAAGAACAAAAATTTTCTTTCTTTACACAAACAAAAAACTAAATTTTTTATATTTTACAAAAAAAAAAAAAAACAAAAGAAATTTGTCCAAATGTTATATTAAAAGAAAATTAAACAATTTCAAATAAAATTATACAAATTATGGTAAATAATAATTTAAGAAAAACATTTTGTATAAATAAATTAAACAAGTTTAAATAGAAAATGGCAATTTGTTATTAAATTAAGGGCGGTAAAAGGGGGCGGGTAACTAAGAATTTTTATTATAAGACAAACTATGTATTAAAGAGATAGTTCTAGGAGATATAGAGGCTGTTGTGGAAGAGAGTGAGAGAGAGAGAGAGAGAGAAGTAGTGTAAATGTGTGTTTGGTTGTTGTTGTTTCTTATTTTGGATAAAGTTAAAACAGTTTACTAAAACTTTATTATTATGCTTATAAAAGTTTCATATATTAAATTTAAATGAGTTTTTTGTTTTTTTTTTCTCAATTCTATGTTACTTATTTCTCATTATCCTTCATATATTTTGTTTTTTCATTTTTTCAATTATTATTACTTTTTTACTTTGTATGTATAAATGTGTGTGTAAAAGGAGAGGAGGAGGATTATAAGATTTTTTATTTATATAAAAATTATTATGTATGTATATATTTTTGGAATTTATTTTTTGTTTTATATGAATTTTTTGTTCAATTCCAGGAAAAAGAACATGTGTTAAAGTCACTAAAGTTCTAAAACGCACAACACATGGTTATATTAGAAGAGAGTTTTTCATTATTAGCCTTGAAACGAGTGGAGTGGATTACAATATTAAGGCTTTAATTACTTCTGTTGAATTTTTACTTAACAAGTGATGACAATTTCGAAATTTCGATTTTAAGATTTATGAACATAAGATGTGGAAATAACTCGGCCGAAAAACTTATGAGGTCACCAGATGATATTTTATACTAAATTTATGTTTACTCTCGTTTAATAAAAAATATGAATTTCGAAATTTTCGAACATACATATGTTTTGTTGATAGAGCATACGTAATAATACATTTTCTCTGAATTTTCTTAGTATTTCTTTTTATTCGTTATTTCCATATAAATATTTACATTAGATCGAAATTTGATTTATATTACGTCTAGATAAGAATTCTGGTATTAAGACAAAAATTTTTTAATTATTTAAGACTAAGACATAACACTAGTGCTGGATTTTTAATTTTTCTAATAAACAAATACAGAAATAAATATAACATTGTTAGACATATGTTACATTTGAAATGATACCACCAATCTTTTGATTTTTTTTTTATATCAAAACTTATAATTTTTGCTTGGAATTTCGACACTTTTGAATGTAATATTTACGGAATAAAGATATTGAAAGTAAATAGAACACAAAAAGCCTTCTGAGATCGCTAGTTGCTATTTTATATCAATTTTAAAATAAAATTGACTCGAAAATTTCGAAATTTTCGAACATATTTTATTTTTATTTTATTGATATTGCAGGATTCATTGATGGTGACGCATGCGCTTTAGAACTACTGGCTGAATTGACACAGTTTTTCCTGGAAATTTGTATTTTCTAATTACAAAAAGATTTAAATTTTGCAATAATTATTATGGGTGTTTTTGATAAAGAGAGAAAATAATATAATTAAAAATGGAAAATAATTAAGCATTTTACTTTTTGTTTTGTTTAAATGTTAAATCGCTTTTTTGTGTTTTTTTTTTGTTTGTAGGCATTTAATTCTCACTGTTAAGTTTCCATATTTCAATAATTTTTTTATTTTGTATTTTTGTTTTATTCATTTCCATAAAATTGTATTTTTCTTTATTATATAAGTTTTATTTTTGTTTTGTTAAAATGTGTAATTTCCTTTTTGCTTTTGTGTCTTAAAAACTTATTGTGTTTAGATTATTGTAATTTCTATGTAGTTTTCTTTTGTAATTGCTAAATTATTATTATTTTATTATTATTGATCAATTTTGTTAAACGGCTTTAAACAATGGTATTATACTTGTTTTACTTTATATTCGTTTAAATAGGATACGTTTTTTTAAGGAGTTAAAAATTGTCTGATTTCTTTTTATTAAATTTTTTGTTTGTTTGTTTTGCTTTGTTTAAATATATTTCTTATTGTTGTAATAACTATAATATTATCAAATTGAGCTTAATAGATTCTATTTTTGTTGGGTAAAATCTTAAAATTAAATATTTTCTTTCAATAAGTAATTTTTTTTTTTGTTTTCTTTGCTTAGTTAAGGCTATAGATTAATTGGAAATTTTCTTTTTTATTTTTCATTTTTTGTTTGTCTTATATTTTAATTGTTTAAATAATATGTGATTAGAAAAAAAGATTGATTAATTATTATTTTTTTTTTATTTATTAATTTCTTTAAATATTTCCCTTATTGTGAAGTGTATTTTAATTCGTTGCAAATGAGTACGGTTTTGTTTTCAATGATTTTCAAAATAGTTTTAACTTTGTGTCTTAATCAAAATGAAAAGAAAAAGCCCTACGAATTTATAACGAAAAAGAACAATAATAAAACAAACAATAATGATTTTAATAAAATTTTAAATGTGAAACTTTTGGCAATTTTGATAATTGTAAATTTATGAAAAAAAAAAATTAAATATGACAAAATTCTGTTAAAGAAAAAGCTTTATATTTGTTAAAGTTTTGTTAAAATAGAATAACAGAAGCATATTGTTTTATTTGTAAAATTCGAAATTGAAAAATTCAATTTGAAATTGAACTTTGATTTGGGATTTTTAAATATTCTTTAAATAATTTGTGTATGGGAGTTGTTTTCGGGCTTTCGAATAAAACAAGTTATGGAGATCATATACATAAAATATGTTTACAAAGCTGACTACCATACGTAACTTCAGTCATACAATTTTAAAGATCAAGTTTATATTTTTTCTTAGCTTGCAAATTATTTATAAATTTGACATTTTCATTTTTAATTTTGAGATTTTCTTTTTGAACAAATTTTAAACTTTCCTACACTTTATATTTCAATTGAAAAATATCTATTGCACGAAGATTTTAATTATCAATTATTTAATAGAGTTTGATTAAAAACAATTAATGTTTAATTCTTCTGCTTCGAATGTGTGAAATTTTTCAAAATTCTCATTTGGACAAATGGAACATTTAATACAAATTTGACAGTTAATTTTTAAGCGGTTCGTAAAGAATTATTTTTGATTGAAAAATTAAGAAATGCAACTGCCACTTTATTTAAATGAAACTATTTTCCATACAAAATTATTTAAAATTTGAACATTGAACAAAACAAATTATGAAACATTGAATTTTGGTAAAAAGTTTGTAAGTTTCATTAGAAGAACATTTTAACAATGTTAGTTGTCGCAAACTGTACATTAACAATAAATAAATTTACAATTTCAAATTTGTGTGCTAAAAAACGACTTAAAACAAAAAAATTTAATTGAATATAATTAATTTATTTTAATTAAAACAAAAAGGCCAAAACTAATTTTACGCTATTAAGTATTTTTTTTTAATTAACATGCTTAATTATATAATAATTAGACATGCCTAGATATTGTATAATCTTCCTTAAAGTTTTTTTTATATATTTTGTTTTTCAATCATACAAAAAGTTTTCACTAATAAATTGTGTGTGTTTTTCTTGTCCTATAAATTTTTTTTGTTTTCTAATTTATTTATTTATTTTTTTTATAAAAATGTTTTTTTTTTTAATTTTAATTCAATATATTTGAATTCAGTCATTATTTTGTATTTTAAAAATTTTCTTTTTTGTGTATGTGTTTCATAATAAACTTCTTTTTTATATGTTTTTGTTTAAGCTTTGCTTACAAATTTTTTATTAATTGACAAAAAATGTTTGTCAAGTTTTTTTTTTCTTTAACTAAAAATGTTGTCTTTTGCAACTTAAAAGAAAATATTATTTTTAATTGGCAGCCCAAAATTATTTTTGCTTAAGTTTAAATTTTTTGTTAAACTACAATTTATGAAAAAAGCGTGCTTTGTCGGATTTTTGCATTTTTAAAGCAGGTTTAGACCAAATCTCAGCATAAGATCAACTGTTAGTCTTGCTGGATTAACAGTGCAACGAATTTGTTTAGTTGCTTGTGCTGTTTTATTTGCCGGGCAAAGTTAAGAATGCATGTGTTTGTCCATCCCTGCTTTAAAGGTAATTTAAAGTTTCGGGTTATAAATTCAAGCGGGTTTTAGTGTCTTTCTGAATTTTTTTTAAATTGTGTCTGGTAATGTATACATTTTTTCAATATATATGAATTAAAATGTAACTTTTGTTTATGTTCTGTTAAGGGACGCCTGTTTAATATATTTTCTTATTTTCAACTACAATTTTTATTTTTATTTTTTTGTATAAATATTGTAATTTGTTTATTAATTTTGTCCGTATTTATTGCTTGTTTTATTATTATTTTTTTATCTTCTTTCTTCTCTAAGAATGTTTTATTATTGTTTATGTCTGTGTGTGTATTCTTTTTTTTTGTAAAATTTTTAAATATTTTTTTCTTTTGTTTGTAATTGTAATTTGCAAGTTAATTTTGAAAAAACGGAAAATTTAGTTTTTTAACTCCAAGTTGAAAACGTATCCGTATACCATTGTTCGCCATTAGTGCCTAATGGTTGTTGTGGTAGTGGTAAACTGCCCCAACTGCCGCCATTTCCTATTAAACCGCCTGGGTAACGTCGCTTAATATCTGCTGGATTTTGGTGACCTCCATCAAATTTACGTTTACCGACTACTACTTTAGTAATTTGCACCAAAATGTTATCAGATCAGGGCAGTGTGTGTTTTCAAAAACAATTTGAACACAAAAAATTGGCATTTTTTGTTTGTTTTGTTTTCGTTTTGTAATGGATTTTTACAAAGAGAAAAAAAGGAGAGAAAGAAATAAAATATATAATTTCATAGTTATTTAAAATCGATTTCATTATTATGGTATATTAAAAAAAATTGTTGATTACATTTTTTTTTGAAATTTTTTTTTTTAACAACAATTTTTATATGAAATGAAAAATAATTTAAAAAAAATTATGGAAAAAATCATAACCAAACAAAATTTTAGATCTTCAATTGAAATACAATCTTTTCTATAACGAAATTTAGAATTTTTGAAATTTAAAAAAATAATAGAGTTTTCTCTTGATGACCAGAAGCGGTGGTTGGAAGAAAAGAAGAAAAAAAACAATCAGCAACACAGCAACATTCAAGACTATTGCAATCGTTGTGTTCAACCAAATATTAGGCGCGTTTATTATGCAAGTAGGGGAAAAATATGGTTGTGACATGACCATATTATTTTCACATGACCGCAACTAAGTACAGATGTCAAGCACAGTGCAACAAAATATGTTTATGGCACACAAATTATATTTCCTTTTAGGTACATCCAAAATTAGGTTTGTAATAAAAATCAATGTTTTCATAAAATGTTTATAAACAAGAAAGTATTATGATCCCGATTGAAGATAACTCCCCATTCTGGCTGAGAACTTAAACAAGATGATTAAGCCATCGCCATGGTTGACAGTCAAACTCACTAATCGTTTGCAGCAGCACTATGATGACCAGCATCATAATTTTTACACCTACAATTTTATGGTCATGTGATATTATACGGTCAGTAATTATAATAATATTATGGTTATATAGTACAATATTATTATCTTGGATCACAGTACGATACAACTTAGTATGGAGACCTGCAAGAGTTGTATTACTTTTTGACTCTAATCATGGCGAGCAAAAGTCTATGAATGTTGACCACTACATCACTAAAATCTTCATTTCATCAAATGAAATGATTGATTTGACAAAACATTTTTTAACAATTTAAGACATGTGCTTTGGCTCACCGTCTTGTTGAAACAGTTTATCTTTATTTAGCTAAGGACATCTCTCTAAACATTCTCCTAAGATAGTGCGAAGAATATTAAGCTAGTATTCGTATCATCAAGCTTCCGCCGTCATGTTTTAGCGTTTGCTTGTCTTGATGCCGCTGAAGACTGTCATATGATCGGAGCAATAGTCTTTACCATAGGGCTTTTGAATCCATTAATTTTCGTTTTATCTGACCAAATTTGACGTTTCCAATTTCTATAACTTTGCAGACGTGCTTTGTCAAAGCTGGCTTTTTTTCATTTGACTGCTGAAACCGGACCAATTCTCCGTAGTGCTCTACGAACAGTCCAATAACTCATGACCTTAGCAGCTAATATGAGTGTTTTTGCACCTTTCTTTCTCAGAAGCCATTCAATATGCCGTGTTTCAGTGTCTATAAGTGATTTTGGGCGACAATTTCTCACACAACTGGATGCTAAAATTGCATCCCTTTCGAGCACTGTACTGTGTGCATGCAACCTTTAAAGATTTAGAAATTTCACTACATGACTCACATTTTTCTCACAAATTGACTATACGATTTTCCCATTCCGTAATTAAAATGAACTAAAAATTACTTTCAGTTATAAGAAAAAAGAATTCAAACAAGAATTGGATACATCTATTACGTGCAAAACTGTTCGAATAGACCAGCTTTTGGGTTTCTTTAAATACATGAAGAGTGTACGATCTTTTTAAATCTTTGATTGCGATAATGTTATACAATACGGAAGACCTTAACATTTTACATCATTTGTTGCATCATTAAAGATTGCATGGGGATTTTAGTGATGTAGTGATGATCAACATTCATCATTTTACATGCTTGTTACTCAATAACATGGCTCTGCACATAACTGGAAGTCAATTTCTAAACATAATGACATCCGTACCGATTCGAAATTACAAAAAAGAAATGTATCATCGTCAGCTAGAAGAATACGAATATTCTGATGTCTGCCAAGTCTATGAAAATATTTTCTATTGTTTTTAGCACCTAAATTTTACAAATATCAAAGTCATTATTTTGGCTGAAGTAGAAAACTCAACTGAAGTATGGTTGCTGTACATAATCGATCCACCTGCCCTTAAAGTTCTTCTTAGTAACGCTCCATTTCCGCATAATACTGTTTACATATTCGTCTCTATAAAAAAATGCATTAGTATTGATATTTGATATTCGCTTTTCAGAATATCTTATAAACATTTTATTTACAAAATATTAAGGAAAGCGCCGACGAATTAGTGCAACGTCATAAGTCGAATTTTTACCTTCTTTATTTATCTTGGATAATGTAAGGATAAAGTAAGAGACTACACTTTCTAGTAAATGCATGGAGGTAATTTACAAAAACAAAAGACATTCCTTATCTCATTAACTCGTTATCTTAATGAACAAAACATTATACCAGACCATCAGTTTGGCTTTCGAGCAAGGCATAGTACTATTGAGCAAGTCCATAAAAACGTTACCATTATTGCCAGGCTTTTGAAAGAAAGCAACGCTGCTCAGCTTTATTTATAGACATTTCCCAAGTCTGCCATGATGGGTTACTCGCTTAAATAGTTGGGGTTCTTCCTAAAAATACCCACAAGCTTTTAAAGAGCTAATTAACATATAGAACGTTTAAAGTAGGGTCAAAGGATTATTCACAGAAACGTTACTATTATTAGATCAGCTTTTGAAAAAGAACAATACTGTTCAGCTTTATTTATAGACATTGCCTAGAAGTTTGACAAAGTCTGCCTACTTTTACAATAAAATAGCGGAAATGGCAGAAAATTACAGAATCTCTACAGGAGTCCCTCTGGGTATTATACTAGGCCCACTATTACATATCATCTGTACAGCGGATATTCCAACAAGCTCATGTACATCAACGTTTGCAGACAACAAGTGTTAATAATGATCCATAGGTTGCTAAATCTTTCGAAATGTGCACACGTAACGTTTTCCCTCAAAAGGCAAAATTGTCCTCCAATAACAATAACAAATACTACTATGCCAGCGGAAACAGCCATTAAATATTTGGGTAACCACCTAGATATTCGCCTTTTTTGGTCCCGCCATATTGAGGCAAAAATGGCGGCCATAAAACATAGAACACCTGACTTTGGAACACAAAGTTCTTTTTTACAAAAAGACAAAACACATTGAGCCTGGCGCGACGGCTTCCCAACGCAATCAAAATTAGTATTAGCAAGAAAGTTTTGATAATATAAGATAAATGTCATAATTTACTATCAGAATTAGCCATTCGATCTATCAAAAATCGTATGTGTGCAAAAAAAGTGTATAACAGATGTTTTGGAAAATTTTACATTTTGATAAATTTTATAACCAGGTATGTGATCGAAATCGATCGATTTCAAAACGAATCTTTTCGAAGGGGTGTGATGAATTTCGGTACAGTTTTTAAACGCTTTTTTAAAACACTTTAAAATTGCAGACCAAGGAATGTTCTGGTTCCTGTCTCAAGGAGTCTGGCTAAATAAGTCGAGCGAAGAGAAGTTAACACTCTCGTATAAAATGCGTGACCAAGAGGGTGCTTGGTCTCAAGTATGCCAACTCTCGATACCAGTCGATATATAGCTTTAATACAGACTTTCTCGTGCATATGGAGCTTTGTGTGGGTTGACATATTTTTCTTCATTAGAGGGATGAATCAGGAACCCTTGCAAGAAGCGAAGAGGTTAATCTCTGCAGAAACTACGGGTTTAATTGGACAAAGGCGGAATCCGGAAAAGATGGACAAAAATGCCTCGCGAAAGATGGACGGGTCAGTCTTTAAAGGTACTTCTAAGGCTTTAGAGTGTGAGATTCCAACAGGGATGGACAAGGAAGCCTCGCACGAGAGGTTAATCACTGTAGAAACTCCGGTGTTTATTGGCCAATAGAGAAATTCTGAAGAGTTCGCCAAAAAAACCTCGCAAGTGGACGGGACAGGTTCTAAAGATACTCCTGAGACGGTAGTGCTCATTGAGTGTGATTGTACAACACTGGCTGGCATAAGACTTAGGACCAGGGGCACACTTGTTAAGTGTAAATCCCAAAGTGGACCTAAGCCTTAAACAAATGCTAACAATTACAAGAGACTACGTGATGAGGAAGAAGTTGGAAAGTCACCACCAGTCGGCAGTCTCAAATCACTATAGTCGATAGTAGAGGTTAATGGTAGCACGATACTTGATTGAGAGTAAGGCAATCGTAAACTACAAATCGGTTGTCTGAAATAAATTTGAGTATTGTTTTTTTTTTTATTAATTTACTAGTTTTTGTTGCAATAGGAGTTAATAGCTGATTTTGTGCAGATATATAGAATGGATAATGAGAAAGGGCACAATGCACAAAGGGCATTTAAAATATTACGTTTTTATAAAAAAAAATACACTACGAATCACTTAAATAAGGAATTTAATTTGATCAATTTTAGACGCATATATATTGTAAACCAGATATTGGAGGATTACAAAATTTTGGACCTTTAAAGGCCATATTCTTACTAATAATTTGTTGAAAATTGTGAACGGATTTTTTTAATTTAAAGAAAATTTGATTTTCTTTTTATTTATCTATAAAAGTAATCGCTCTCACTCAGTGCTTTAATACAATAATTTTAATGATTTGTTATGATGTGGCCAGTGTGATAAGCATCCTCTGTTTCACTAAATTCAATTTAAATGTTTTATTAGAGGTAAGTTCTTCCCTTTAGCTTAGCGGTCAATTTTACCTTAAAGAATTATCTGTCCGATAACATTCCAACTTTAATTGTTGGCACGGTGTAATACTGGCCCTTAGACTGACATTTTTGAAGTATGGCAACATTAGACACAATCCAGGGACATTGTGGCATATCAGATTTGCCAATCACGCAAAGAGAATGGGGTTGTCGGCAAATTATTCAAATGGGTAAATATTAAAGTATGCCATACTAACAAAATTTGACATGGAGCAATATCAAATCGCCGAAGTGCTCCATTTATCCAAGCGTTGTATTGAAATGGGCCTCCGTCCTGAACAAGAGAACCGACGCCAGACTCATCTCTGGAGGTTTTTCGACAGCCACTCCTAATTATCGGAGGTGGGGCTACGAGAAATGTATTATTTCAGAACCATATAAGACACTTTCTAAAATCACTTAAGAAACAAATATTCTCGCATGCCATTTTATAAAACTGGATTTCGACTTAGTATCTTGGAAGTTCTTTCTGATGTAATCTCACCGCTGTCATAAATATTTTTTTTCTTTCACTGATATTTCAATAGCGAATAATTTGTCTGTTGGCAAAAAAAAAGTTCTCTTATCGTGAATAAAATGCGATAAGTTAGAGATGCTTTGGATGTGGGTGCGTAAAACTGTCGCTAACTTCAAAAACAAAGGGGGAAGGGGCAGCGGTTTGCAAAATAAAGATTTTTGTTTCATTTAAAGTTATTCCACAAAGCTAAAACTACATTCGCGCGTACCTTCAATGGACTTACTTCATATTCTCTTGCAACCTCCGATTTAAAATCAAGCATTTGAGATTCATTGAGTTCAATGCCATTTCTAAAGGTAAGAAACTTTAGTTCTAAAAATATTTTATTACGAAAGTTCCACTTATAAAAAATTCGAATAAAAATTCTATGCCAACATTCAATTATGGGGCATGAGAATTAAAAGGAATTTGTATTTCGCCTGCTGCCCTTTTGACTTAACTGAAATTCTTGCATAAATTTAAAAAAAAATACGAACAAGTATTTGACTACTGTTTAAAGAGAGAGAGGCAATAAAATGGGCATAATACGCCGCAGGTTATATCTCTCTTTCTGTTCTCTTTAAATCCTTTGGCCTCTAGTCAACATTTGAAAACTCTTTGGAGCAACGTTTGTGTGAACAAATTTAGATTTTTTTATTCTCAATTTAAATCAAAGACAATATTTATTCATTATTACTTACCAAATCAATAAGCAATAAAGGCAGTTAACAGTAAAAGGGCATTTGTAAAATTATAGCAATTTTAACAATTTAAATATCACTGCAATTTATACTCGTACATACAATTTATACATTTCAAGAAACATAATTTATTTAAAAATCTAAAACTTCGTTATAGAAAATATTTTGTCTAAATGAAATTACAAAACAATAAAATTGAAAATTAATTTCTACACAAGTAGTTTTCTTTTTTACACTCAATTTTATTTCCATGAAATTTATTTTATACAAAATTTTGTTGAAAAAAAAAAAATATTAAACAAATAATTAAATAAAAGCTTTTAAAAAAATTAATGAATTTTTTCAGGGGTTTTTGTTTTTGAGAAATTGGAAGAATATAATTTTTAATAACTAAACAAATATTTAAAGGAGTCGTGTTTTTAAACGCGCACTATTAATAGAGAATTGTAATTAAGAAAAAAAAACTAAATTTTATATAATATTAATAAAAGTTAAACAATAATATTACATTTAAAAGATATACAAATTAAGCTTGAGGGAGTCAGAGAGAATTAAAATAAAGCTTTCTATATCTAAAAAAGAAAAAGGACAGACATATAACAAAAAATTTCTCAAACAAATTTTGTTAATTGTTTCTGCAGCGGGGGGAAATGAAGAAGAAAAAATATTGAACTGAACTGAATTGAATTTGATTTCTTCTGGTTTCTAATTCAAATTGATTTCTTTTTTGAACAGTTTCGGAAACAAAGTGCTCGATGGTTCTTGTTTTATTTTTTTCATTTGATTTTAACGAGTACTTAGAGTGCGTTCACCGGCTTTATGCGTGGACTCCAATCGACGCTAAACGTTTTTTTGGAATTAAAAAAATACCAAATTAAAACAATAACGGGTAATAAAACAAATTAAAAATAATAATAGTAAAATGTGAATTTATAAATTTGTATAAAGAGGGCGCAAAATTTGTTCAAGGGTGTAGACGCAAAAAAAAACATGGTTGTGTTAACCATAGTTTAAGAGGAACATGTTATCTATCATATTAATGTCGATATTATGGTAAATCAACAAATTATGTTACCGAATGGCAGCGGCTGAGGTACGAACCCAGGCGAATAAAGCCATCGAAAGCTTAATGGTCAGCGTCACAACACACCCATACTTTGACTAAGAAAATGTTATAGTTACAGTTATTATATTATTTTTTTTATGATTAAACAATGA
Source organism: Phania funesta (assembly GCA_963932375.1). Classification (NCBI taxonomy): domain Eukaryota; kingdom Metazoa; phylum Arthropoda; class Insecta; order Diptera; family Tachinidae; genus Phania; species Phania funesta. The sequence continues at coordinate 51,526,145 of OZ010652.1, forward strand.
TTGTAGTTAGAATTTTAGTAAAAATTTTATTGTTCTAGCTAATCATATTGCAATTTGTATGGATGAAAATCATTTAACGATTGAATATAAATAAGAATTATTTGTATTAAAAATGTTTTTTTTTTTTTAATTTCCATTATATGTTTGCCAGAACAACATATTGTTGTAGAGAACATAATATGGTTGCCGTGATCATGGCACAACCAGGTTTTTCTTTTGCGTGTATTGGACGATGGAGTGGTTGTCTAACTGTGCGGCGGTGGCGGTGTCGATTCTCGCAATAAGTAACTTAGAATAATTAGTAATTGCAAGGTAACATTGAACACTTTAAAGCTTCAAAATACGGTGCTACAACTGGTAGTTTTCGTAGAGACTAATACCAATTTAAAATTCTGAAAAACATGAACGAAAGCTTTACAAACTTTTGATAATGAATCACATAATTTTACCTCCGCATGTTATTATTTTAAAAATTATTAAAAAATGTGAGAAATCAAGTGTGGAAGTTTGGTCTAGCTAAAAACTAGACCGTTCAGATCCATAATGGGGCTTTGGTACTATACGATAGTCGACACTGCGAGTCAATCTATGTATATCGAGTGTTAGCACCGCATCTACGTTCATTCGAGAGTGCTGTTCTGTTTTAAGATGGGTCCCTAAGCATGATTCCCAACTAAATGTCACCCGATATTTATTTTGCAGAAATTGCTTAGGTTTGCGCACACTACACGGGGTCCGAGCTGGTGGTTGTGGTATTCAATTCGTACATTATTACAAAATATTTCATGTAAGCATAGAGAAATTTGATCAATTGTGAAGAAAACGATCAAAACATGTTGGAAAATATTCAACTCGATGGATGACTATACGAGTCATTAGAACACATTTTTCGTTTCTTGATTAAAAAAAATCAAATTCACTCCAATTTAAAGACACTCTTGACTCATATTCACAGGATATTCTAGAGTCTATAAAAACGAATATCACAGCACGTCGGTATTCAAGTCCTAGAACCGCTAAATCCCTTTTTTTATTGTACAGTGTTAGTATTTTAAGCATTTTTTTTTTTTTTTTGTAAAAAGAAGAAACAGCTTTCTTGTGCACACTTTTTTAGTCGGTATAACTCCTCAGATTATAAGATTTTTAGAACAAATTATTTAATTTTAAAAGTGAACAGGCTAACGAATATTGGAAAAAGTTGAAAATTGGGCAATGGAAATATTACGGGTAAGATTGCCAGCGCACAATGTTAAAGACATCATGAGGATGTTGCGTTCGTTTACTTAGGGTATTTTCGTTTCTCAAAAAATTGCAACATTTTTTTGCCCTTTTGTTATATTTGAAATATGTTAACGCCTACACAAGGTGATGTCTTTTCTATAGATTACACATTTATTAATGCCGAAAGTCATTACCCTTTATGATCTGTATAAAATACCAAATAAAAAGGGGGTGTGTTAAGCATGTACTCTTTAACAGGTCGATACGAAAATCCTATTAGATGCAGAAAAAAAGAAAATTAGATTTATATAATATTAAGGTTTAAAATTATGATTTGTAAACTGAATAGAGGTGCTATTGAGTACACTTTACGAAGCTTAAAGTAGACTGTTTAAAAAATTCAACGAAATTTTGTCTTTCTTGTGTGTCTTTTGCCAGTAATTTATTGCCTACAATTTTTTGAAAATGTATTCTTTTGTAAAGAGACAATATCGTTTTGTTTATTAAAAAAAAAAAAGTTTCTCTTAATTTCTTATTTCTGCCGAATATTAAGTTCGTTGCAACTACGGCCAAACTAAACGGGTTTAAGTCAAACTCCATTAAATATTGAGACATTAAAATTCTTTAGAAAATAATAAAAACTTCCTATTAAATAAATTTTAGCTCTTAAAAGACACAAAGCTTCGGTTTTTTTCAAGTGTTGGTTGGATGAACAAACACAACCCTGATTTCTAAAGTTGTTAGTGATACTTTCCACTTTAATAACATTTCCTACACATGACTGTTAGTTTAAAGTCCTAAGAAAATAACTCTTCAATACAATAATTTATAAATTCACATTGTTTTATAAAATTGAACTGCTAAAATAAAAAATAAATAAAATATTAAAAAAAATTACATATTTACTAAAAAATACAAATTGAAATCAAAAGAAGAAACGTAATTGTACTGCCAGGCAAATCAGTGTATGTTGAAAATAAACATAAATTACAAAAAAGAAAATTGCACAGAAAAAATATATTATTTTTTCTTCTCATTGAATTAAGAATCTAATAATAAAAGGAACAAATTTAAAAACGAACACATAGAAAAATATATTTGTATGTTTTGTATGTATAAGAATGTATAGGTAAAAAAGTAAACATACATACATATGTATATGTATGAGTATAATATTTTTATGTATATATAAAAAAATGAATCGATTAGTATTTGAAAAAAATAATATAAAAAGAGACAATTGACACAACGTTTATTTATTTATTATTTTTTTTAATGTGTAACAAACAAATTCTTCAGCAGTAAAAACTTTAAAACGCATTTTAAACTAAATCAAATTTTAAACAAAATTAATTTAAATAAACTTAAATAAATTTTAAATAAAAAAGTCGTTTAAAACTTGAATTTTTGTCTAACTTTTTATAAAATAAAAAAAAAACTAATTTTAATTTGGATTCACTTAAATTGATGATGATTTTCGGCGACATTATTTTAAAATCAGACTTGAAAATATTTAGTATTATTTTTTAATATTGATTATATTTAAAGTAATTTATTCTATATATAAAATGCAGCTTAACCTTGCTAAATCGTTTGTGTTAGTTTTAGGTTATGTTATGTTTTATACAATTTAAAGCAGGTTTCCACTGTATTTGTTATCATTTAAAAAGGGAGAACTTAAGTTTATTAATTTGTAAGCCAAAAATATATACTATATATCTTTTTAATAATCAGGTCAAGCAAAATAAGGCCAAATCATTGTTATTTTTTTAAATAGTTTTCACATTAAAGGAGTTCACAACAAATTTTGTTCAGCTATTGTTGTTTTGTGCAATTATTATGTAATCATTGGTGTTATCTTAAAAAAATTATATATGCAAAACGTCTTTTTTTAAGGTTATCGTGAAAATCCTATTGAATTATCGAAAAAAAAACAACAAAATTATGTTGTTTACAACAAAGAGTTTGTTTTGTTTTTACAGGATTTCTTAATTTTTATGTCTAATAAAGGAAGGATTTTAAGGATACAAAAAAAAAAAACAAAAGGTGGCAAATAAAACACATTATTAATAGTTTTAATAAAAAATAAAACTTTAATTGAGCAAAATATACATATAAAACAGGTTTTATTTTTAAATACTAATCGATTCCTTTTAGTATAATTCATTTATTATTTAATTTTTTTTTTTATAATAAAAAAGTGTATTTTTTTCTAATTAAAAAAACACACACACACACGCATACACACACATTTAACATAACAATGCTCTCCATATAATAACGAGAGCGAAGAAATACAAACAGCGAGAGAGAGAGAGAGAAAAAATAATTATATCTTTATCATAAATACAGTTTTCTTTTTATTTTTTATATAAATTAATTTCATACATAAAAAAAAAACACTTTTACTGCTTCATTTACATAGAAAATAAAGAAGAAATCACAACAAAAACATGCTTTTCTTAAGATTTTTTTTAAATAAACTTTTTTGGTGATATAAAAAGCAAAACAATTAAATATTTAAGAAAACAAATATGTTTTTGTTTATAGAGAGTAAAACAACAACAACAACACCTAATATATTTATATATATGTACATACATATATGAATATATTTTTTAAGCAAGAAAAAAAGTTAGTTCGTTTTGAATTCTTTTTTTTTTTTTAATTTACTTTATTTTTATTTCATTATTTTTTTCTTTTTACTTAAATCAAATACAAAAGAGGACAAAATCTTAAAATTATTTAAAAAAGAAAAAGATAGTTAAAAAATTATTAGGATTTTTTACTAATTAAAAGAGAAGAAATAAAAAATAAGTTTTATTTAAAGAAACTAAAAACAAGTTTATAATTATTACAAATTATTATTAAATTTAAAATTACAGTATTTTTAATATCTAAAATAATTAAAACAGAAAACAAACAAGGATTTCTTTAAACAAAAGATAATTCAACTCAAGAATTTTTTAACAGTGTAATAAGTTCTTCATTCTTAGTTATTTTAAAATTAAACCATTAATTTTACAGGGTTGGAAGTTGTTTGTTAAAAACAAAAATAAGAAAAAAAACATTTTTTTTAGCAGTAAAAGTATGTTTTAATAAAATAAATGTAATAATAATTTTTTAAAAGTAGTAGTAATGATAAATTTAAAATTAATTTTAAATTTATTTACGGTTTTGACAATTCGGATGTGTAAATTCTTAATGCAGACATCGAAAGGAATGTTATCTTATAAAGTACCAAAAAAAAAACTATATACTTTAAAAAGCGTGAGAAAGAAATTGCTATTAACATAGCACGACCAATAAATGTAAATGCTTTACGAAAGTCCAGTACTAAATTAAGGACTGTCTTTTTGTCGCAAGTAGAAAATGCGTTTTCTTATTCGCTCGTTTGTTTAAATCTTGAACTGGCGGCAGTATTTATTTGAAAATAATTGATTATTTAAATATATTTCTGAAATTGAATACTGCTAGATGAAATGACAGTCATCAGTTGAAGAGTAGTCAGGGTTAAGACATACGAAATGTTTTACATTTGTAATGGGTAGATTCAAAATTAAATCCCTAATTAATTGTTTAATTATAAGTCTGTCTGATAGCCGCACATTTTTCTATGCAAAAAATTTATTTATAAACAAAAAATATTATGGAAATTTATAAAACAAAAAAAATTATTACGAAAATAGTGCTTTAAATTTTAAGTAAATTTTTATAAACTGAGATGGCAAAAATATTTTTCATAATTTTTAGAATTGCGAAAATCAGTTTAAAGTATTTTTGTTTTTAATGAAAATTTAACTTTTTTCATTTTATTGATTAAAGAATAAATCGAAAAAAAGGAATCTTTAAAAAAATTTTGCAATGTAAGTGATTGTAAAACTTTATTCAATTTCTTAGTTAAAAAAAGAACCGTTGAAAAATCATGCATTACTTACATATCGCTCATTGTCACAAACAATGTCATAACTCAAAAAAGGCATTTTTGGATTTATATCTTTTCGACTTTCAACGTTTGACGGGAATATGCCGGCCGTCATTTCTTTTTTTTTTAGATAAAGTCAGCAAATAGAAAACTTATATCGAAATAGCATTTTTGGAGTTATGACGTTGTTTGAGTAAATGGGCGATATGGAAACAATTTTATTTAAACTATAAAATTTACTTCAACACAAGATGAACCAATTGAAAAAACCATTAAATGAAATATTAAAAATTACAAAATTTTTGTACGAAAAAAAAAAGAAATAAACCAAACATGTAAATTCTCAAGCTAAACCCGCTAGTATAATGAAAATATTTACCTTCACGAAGATAACAAACTTAGTTACTTAAAAAACTTTCAGTGAGAAGCTGACTGACTTTTAAACAAAAATACTAAAAAAATATATTCAAACTTTTACTATAATATTGTTAAAAGTGCTTCATGTATTCAGTAAAATCTATGTATTTTTAACTGCTACAATTTTATGCAAACACAATGTCTGAATATAATGATTGGCAAATTGTGAAATCTTTGCAACGGGCTAATGCAATCATAATTATGAATCAACAAAACTCTACATGTATCTGAACAAAGTTATTGAAATTTTTAGGCATGAAAGCGAACCAAAAGCTACAACATGAAACTTTGAATGGATAAATATTTTACACATATTGTAGAGATGTATGTTTTAGTAATTTAAGATAAATAATAAAAAAAAAAAAATATGATGTAAGTGATTAAAACACTAAAGATTAAAATGTGAACTGCAATGGATCGATGAATTACAGCATATATGAATGAAGTGAATGAAGGAAAATGTTACTCAACTTTATAACCCACAAATTTTTAAATTTGAATACAAAATACATATTACGACGGGGCGTCCTGAAAAACGTTTCGTTTTGAAATCGGCAAATTTTTAAAACGAAAAACAACCGTCAGAAAATTTATTGTATTCGAATTTAAGTTCGGATATAATATCACAAACATATAAAAGATAAAACCGATTAAGAGGTTGCAGTAAATCATCTTTTTAGTTCAATTTTTTCATAAAATTTAGCGATTTCAAAACTAAACGTTTTTCAGAACGTGCCCAGTTGTATTGAGATTAAGAAAATTTTTATGAGTTCTGAGGATAGATAAAAATAAATACCAAGTGCGTGTGGTTTCAATTATATATTCAGAATACAAGACGATAACAAGAAATTATTAATTAAATTTGATTGCAACACTTTGAAATGAAGACAAAAAATGCTGATATAAATAATAAAGTACCAAGAAAACAGTACTAATACCCTTAACTCCAAAAGCATCTGTGTTTCACACCAGATGTGAACAAAGTTCTTTAACTAACGTCTCAAGTTCTTGTTCGGCAATTTTGAAAAAGAATTTTTATATTTTGCACTTTTAAATTAAAAAAAAAAAGTTTATTTATGACGGATCCAAACATAATATGTATGTTCCGAAGAGTCTGTGTGGAATCATTCTACAACTAGTACCAAGGAACTAGTTCCTTAAAAACGCTAATGAGGTACGGAATTAAGAATTCTAATAATGTTCAATCGCAAGCCGCTTTCGAACTGATTACAAATCCACTTGACCTTTAGGGAGTTTTTAAAGCATTCAAATCACTTCTCACTATATCTGTCTAAAGTTAATAATTCTAAAAAATGAGTTCTCAAAATGTTACTGAATTTTATGAAACATTTTCTTAAATTTCATTAAAAATTTTTCGCAGCATGAAATTATTGGAAATTTTTTTTTGAAGAACATTTCAATTATTCCAAATTGATTTGATCAAATTTCAAAATGAAAGTTTAAACCAAAAATGCATTCCTTTCAATGTATGTCCTTAAGAGAGGAAATAGTAAAAATTAAAAGTGCGTGTAAAGTATGTATCGTATTCTGTATTTTAAATAAGTTTTAAAATCAAATGTACGCATGAAATATATAGAGCTAATTTATAGTATAATTAAAAGTTATAAAAATCTAAAGAGTACAGCTTAATAACACAAGAAAATTATTAATAATAATAATAGTTGTTAATAGAGTAATAAATATGAAAAAAAGAAATATATTTATATCCAACATAAACGGAAAAAGTGTTTGTGTATTTTGTTTTAACATTTTGAAGAGGAGGGAGGAATTTCGTTTGCAAATTCTTTCAATAATTTGTAAAACAAAATATTATTTTTTTTTTAGTTCAGAGAGACAAGATGGTTGGGTATGTTTTGTTTTTTTTTTTAATTTTTGTTTGGTTTGTTTTTAAAGTTTTTTCTCACCTGGTAAATTTTGTAGCGGTTTGGCGTGCTGAGTGCCACGAGCGCTGGGACGAATTTGTCCCACCCCACGGACCCCCCCGGTTGCTTGCAGAGCCCCCTGAACGGTGGCCCCCCGTTGAGCCGCCACCGCCGCCGCCACCACCGCCGCTTGAGGGGCCCCCTGACGATTGATGTTGCCACGGACCCCAACGGTTCGGCCACGCGCTGTGATTCCACGCCCACGGCCAACCCCCTTCATTTTGTTAATATAAACAAAAATCAGCGTACACATACACCCACACACATATTATACACATCGTTAACATCATCATCGTCATCATCATCATCATCATCATCATCATCATCATCATCATTACATTATGATAAATGCAGATTAACAAAATTATATATAATAATGTTTGCAACATGTTGCAAGAGCACATCAAGGTGGTAAATCAATCAACCAACCAAATGATTATAAAAATGTCAAGTAGTCCACACATCCAAGTTACCATTTGTTAAATAATCCAGCATTTAACATTAACATTCGTTTTAGGGTCCGGAGTTGTAGCAGTAGTGGTGGTGGTTGTTCCAATTATCCATTTTAACCATATTTAATATTCGTATTATATAAAATATATATATATGGATCGCCAAGTTTTTTTTTCAGACAATTTTGTTGTTTGGGTTTTTAAATTTATAAACGTTTCGAATGTTTTTTAGATGGTTTGGATTTTTTGTTCCGAATGAAGTTTAAAGTGAAAAAATTATTCAATATAATAAATTTTTAAGGGGTTTTTAAAAGATTTATATATATTTTTGTGGGGAGGAAAAATTGGTGATTGGCAAACAAATTGTAGGTTCGATAATAATAGTTTTTAGTATTTTTCAAAAGGGTGTTTGAATTTCATTAATCATAATTTTGTTGTTTTTTTTTTTTGGTTTTGATAAAGATTTTTCATATAGAGACCATAAAAAATATTGATAATAATCAGTCAATTAAATTAGTTGAAGGGGATGAATAAATTTTCGATTTGTTGGTAAATATTCAAAAAATATGTTTTTAGTTTGTTTTGACGAACATATATATAATTTTTTTAAGACGATTTTTTCATTATTTGTTTTATAATTGAGTTTGAGTATCAACATAAAAAAGAAAAAAGAAAAAGAAAAAACAAAATCGAAAATGAACGCGTTAGACTTTTTTAAGTGTTTAAAAATTATTATTTTTTTAAATTGATTTTGTTCTAAATAAAAATGAAATTAATAATAATACACAAGAAAAAATGATATTAAAAAAATAACAATAAATTTGTTGTTTTTAATCTTCTAATTTAAGGAAAAAGTGGTTTGCACTTTTTTATGTAAATTAAAATAAATATTAAGAAATGTATATATAAAAAGCTTAACATAAGTATACATATTAAAAAAAGAAAGATCTTAATTTAAGTCATATAAACTAAGGCATTTGTTGTTTTTTTTTTGTTTCTATTAAGAAAATTTTGCTATTGACATTTTATTTTGTTAAATTTTAGAAGAAGTGAAAAAAAATATTTAATTGAATTGGAAAATAAATCTATTAAAGCAGATACAAAGCGTTGAAAGGAGTAGCAATAGGCATGAGTAAAAATAGGAAATCGGTTTTCTAATATTAAATTATTTAAAATTTAGCATTAAGAGCGAAAAGAACTCGTTTCCGAAATTAGATGTAACCAAAAGACACAATAACCCTCGGTCAAAGGAAAACTTGGAGAATTATAACTTTAATTGGAAAACTTCTTCATATTTTTAAATCATTTTGCCACATTTCTTTCATATCAATAACTATCCATAAAACTAATTTTGATTTAGCGCTATTAAATAACAAATACTTGTACTATTCAACATGAACTTTAAAAATATAATTGCATACTTTAAGGCTGCAGATAAAGTACTAAGAAATATTTAATTCAATGGTGCAGACACCAACGCCACAACAATAAATATCGCTAAATAGTATTCTGGCGATCGATCGCTCCTTGCACGTATCCGTACATATTTCTAAGAAGAAGCGATGCCATGCATACTATGTGCTAATAAATGGTTGTAAAATACCGCCGACTGTCGCTAAATTATAATGATGGTGCTTATAAAATTAATTTTTAGAACAGAGAAAATTTGGAAAATTAGGAAATTTGGAATATTATAGTACAAATACAACTAACGGCATACCTATCTTAGAGCCATTATTACAACCTCCCCTTGAAGATCTTGTTAGTAAAAGGTAACTTCAACAAAAGTGAGACAACCTCAAATGCATAAACCTCCCTCTGGCTACTTTTATCCAAAAAGATTAAATGTACTTCCAAATATATTCAACACTTTTCCTATTATCACGTGATGCTTGTTTTTAGCTTTTAAATATTTTATACTCCCTATCAAATGTGCTTATGTCGTCCGTTATGTTACGACAGATTTTCGTACAGGTAGTCCTACTATAACTCGCTAGATACATAATGTGAAACCACGTTATATGATTCAAAAAGCGAGTTCAAAGAAGAGAAGTAAAAAAGAGAAATAAAGTGTTCTTGTTAACACCCAAATGGGAAAAACTACCATGTTGTACATACACATTTCGTTTAGATAAATTCCGGGAATCCGCCAAGTGAAATACCTAGATGCACACAATCACGACAGCTAGATATGATGCTTTATCATTCTTTAAACAAATTGATGATATTCTAATGTTTTATTACGAAGCTGGTGTGGTAAAGGAGGATTACCGCAGTTTTTCAATTCGTGCTAGAGTGAAGGTGTTACAGAAAATCCTATTATACGATAGTTACCTGTAATGTACTTTTTTATTTTCGTTACTTTTGCAAATGGCATAAATATTTTGTTAAATTTTTTCTTCTGAATTTAGGATTAAACACCAGCGTGGTGATAGTTTCGAACTAAAAACAATTGTCTCGTAGTTGAGTGCAGTATAGTTTTGGTGTCGGTATTATGTGTAAAATTATTACCTTATGGTGTTTTCTTTTCTAGAGAAAATTTGTTGCCCTTTTGTTAAAGGTGGTGTTTTTTTAGATTTTAGCCTAAATAATGGCGAGATCCATTACCCATTATGATTTGTATAAAATTTCAAATAATAAAAGTGTGGTAGGCAGGTACTTTTGAAACGAAAACGCCATTAATGATTTTGTATTTGAAATAAATAATATTTTGCGTAGTACTTCTTTCTCTTTAGCCTTTTTAAACGCATTTTATATTTTCAAACAATTATTTATCAAATAATATCCTTTAAATCATGACTAATAATTAAAATTAATAGCACTTTGGTATTCAGCTCATATATATTAATTACATACTAAATAAATTAAAACATAAATGCTAAAATGTTAACGAAAAAAGAACTTACAAGCAAATTAAAGTTAATTAATTAAAAAAATAACAAAGCGGTTAAAAATAAAAAGCAATGAAAAAGTGCGCAAAAAAAATCATAAACAAAAGCACTATAAAGTTTAAATAAAATAAAATAGCAAATTAATTTAGGGACTATTGTGTGTTAGAAAGACCATGTTAAAAAAGGGCTGACTTGACTGATGGCATGACTCTGATTGACTGTTTGAAATAGAATTTTTAGTAGAATGCTAGAATGCTTTTCTTTTTAAAGTTAAAATGGGCATGAATCAAAATTGTCCTCAAAAAATGCTTTGTCAATTTTTTAATTCACAAACAAGTTGGTTATTTACTATGTATTTATTTATACAAACGATTTGTTTTAAAACACAAGATTATAAAATTTTGAAATTTAGCCCAAATTGATTTTACTCATAAATTTGTTATCTATACAACTAGATAAACAGAATCCTTGTAATGCAAAATGTGGTGTGAAAAATCGTTCGATTCTTTTTGTTCTGTAAATTTCGTTAAGTGTTTTATGATGTTTAATATGTGGTACTTGTAGTTTTGGTGGTTGTAGTTAAAATCCATAAACTTTTTTGTGATTTTTAGAAAAAAAAAAAATAGATAAATTTTGAAAAATCATTAATAAAAAAGAAATATTATAAAATAAAAAAAAGTAGTTTTCGAACAACTAAACTAAAAGTAATAAAAAAAAATAATAATAAAAAACAGAAAAAAATTAAAAACCCACCACATTATTACGCGCTGTTCTTGGTAAGCCACCGGCGTTAGCGCCACTACCAACTGATGGCGGTAGTGGTGCCATACCGCCGGGTGGATAATCAAAGTAATATTCTCCATCATAGGTACGATAAAAATCTTCATAATACGAATCATTGTAGCCAGCACCGCGATAATCCGAATAACCATAAAAGTCATATTCATAATCTATAAAACATTTGCAGGGAATAAATAGGAGTTTTGGTGTATGCAATCAATCGTTTGAATTAAATTAAATTGAAAGAAAAGAAATTAATGCAAATTAAAATTGCCAAAAAGAGTAAAATTAAATAAAAGTATATGGAAAATTATTTTTAAATTTCAAATAAAAATTTTAACTACTACGAAAAAAAATTAAAAAAAAGTTGTGATAAAAACACGCCGCTTATTCCAAAATAAGTGAAACTTTTGGTACCCATTTCATTAGAAACGAGACCAGGAAAACAATCTTCCGTTGCTAAAATTTTTTTAATTTTTTTTTGGAAAATTGGATTTTAAAATTCCAGATTTGCAACACAGTTCAATAGCAAATTGAAACTCTTTCATTTTACATACTTCGTTCGGTAAAATGTAATTTGCAGCCGGAGAATGTGTATTTTGTTTTGGTTTTACTTAACTGCCATATTGAGATTACAAACATTTCTGAAGAAATACGAACAAATAATGTTCCTAGTCATTTCATTTGAAGGAGAGAAATTTTGATATGAAAATGACTTTTTGGCCTATTGAACATTTGAAAAAAATTACCTCTGCCGTTTTCCTTTAGATGACTTTGATCGAAATAAATAGATCAACATAACGCTATATAAATATAGGACGATTTGTGTTTTATTCTGTAATATATGAGACTCATTGCATGTCAACTGAATGCTTCCGGGGGAGGTCAAAGAGTTTTAAAGGCTTCAACGTGTCAGGAATGACCATTTACAAGCCGAAGGTCAAGGAGAGACAATTTAAGAAATAAAGGTATTAGAAACACTATTTAATGGAGACTTTGCTTGGTCACGAATAGCATATTCTGGCCCGGCCTAGAAGTGATTTTTCAACACGACAATGTTGGACTGCATGTTGTAAAAGTGATCAAGGAAGGCATAACGGAAACCCACGTCAAAGGAAGTCCCAACCCAACCGTCTGCCATATTCTCCAGACATTGTTCTCTTTAACTGAAGTTAGTGCTAAAGTTAGTAATCGTAATAAATTTGGCGATTGAAAGTCCCATGACAAGTAAAACATAAGTTTAATGTAATGGTGTTTTCTATTCTAGAAAAAAGTGACCGTTTTCGCCCCTGTTATACTCGAAATATGTTTACGCCCTTAAAAGGTGGGATTTGTTTAGACTTTATCCTAAATAATGGCAAATGGCAAATGGCATTGTGATCTGTATAAAATCCGAAATGTTAAGCATGTAGCCTTTAACAAAGCAACATTTTATTTAAGAATCGAAAACGACAACGTTTAAAAAGTAAACAGTATGCGCCAAGATTAGTCTTAAATTTTATTGAAAATTAAGGAGATAGTATTGAAGTAACCTAAAACAATAAATACGTACATATTTTCTCTTCCAAACATACTGTTGTCATATAAATTTGGGCGACATACCATATACTTGTAAATTAGCATTTTTTTATCACACTTTTTTTGGGAACTACATTAAAAGTAATCAATTTTATTAAAAGCAAAAATACAAATAATTTCAAATAAATTCGCAGATACGATATTCTACTGATTGTTTACTTTAATGTTTTTTAAAGGAAATTTGAAGGGATTTAGGGGTTGGTTTTGTTGTATTCGTATTAAGAACAAAAACTAACGAAATTTTTTTTTTCTTTTAAGTCTTAGTTTTCAATAACAATTTTGTTTTTTAACTACAGCCAATGTAACGCAGATTGGAAAGTTTAAACAATAAAAATAATTGTGAAATTTTATTCCATTTATATCAATTTTAATAAAATAATTTAAAATTAAAAAGGTTTAATAAAATTTTCGTAAAAAAATTAATGTGTAAAAAAATGTGTGCCTCAGAGATAAGTTGTAGATTGTATTTTTTACACAAATTTATATTTTTCAATTTACTTACCGGCAAAACATCAATAAGTATACAGGGTGTTTAACATTTGCTACACAGAGAACAAACAACAACACAAAATTGCAACATTTAATTACCAAAAAAATTAAAGTATTATTTGTTTTTTTTAACGGTCAACAGAATAAAGTTTTTAGACTAGATATTGGATGCTCTAGTTTTAATTAAAGTTTATAAAGTTTTAATTCTTTTTTATAGTATTAAGTATTATAAGGTTTTCATAAAAAGGTGGAAAAAATTGAATAAATGGAATAAAAAAACACAAAATATATATTTTCTTCTGTTTGGTGAAAATTTTAAAATATTCTTGATTTACAGTTTTTTCAATTAAGATAAGAAAACAAAGCATGCAAAAGAATATGGAAAATGTTAGATGTGAGAAATGAGAATTTTCTTAAGCTTAAAAATTAGACACAAGACATTAAAAAAAAAAAAAACAATTGATGGCAAAAAAAAAAATTAAACGAGAAATTTCGTTAAAAAGTGCAATTTAATTGAAAACATATAGACAAAAATACACAGAATCAAATATAGGAATACACATTTTAGAAATCAAGCATACAATTTCTTTTCGGGTTAAAAAAAAAGAGTTACAAATTATTTAATGTTGGTTGAAATCATGATGTAATAAACAAAAACCAAAAAATTGCTCTTAAGAAAGCAGGGTAGTTAAATAAATAAAGTTGTAACATAAAATTAACTAAACTGTTAACAAACAAAGTAAACCTAAGTAAAGAGCCCTATGATTTAAATCAATTACGCACAACCTTCTAATAATTTTTATGATAGAAAAGATCTAGTTTTTTCTGTAATAATTTGTTTATATGTCAACTGCAAACAAACAAAAAAATTAACTTTTATTTATTAACGGCCTCATGGTCCTACGAGCCGATTAAAAAAGTATGAACATTAAAGATTTTAAAAGAATGAAATTATGAAACCATATTAAATTATAAATTAAACAATAATAAACTAATTATTTCTTTAATACTTATAAAAATAAGATATATTGTAAGAAGAAATTAAAAGTAATAGATACAAAAAGTTTCATTAAGACTTACCATAATCACGTGGCATTGGTGGACGTATAGGAATTCTGGGAGCACCTGGTATACGCATGGGTGTACCTAATGGTATCATGCCAGGATGTGTTGGTGAAAGATTTCTGTATGGAGACAATGGTTCAAAGCTTTTGTTTTAATTCAAACAATATCAACAACATGTAGAAGAGTAATAATATTTTTTATATATATGTTTTTTTTTTAAATAAATTATGTTGGGCGCAGCAAATATATTTATTTATATTTTTATAGCAGTAGGTGTTGGTGGTAGTAGTAGTAGTAGATTTTTATAGTAGTAGTAGTAGTAGCAGTAGTGGAATTAAATTAACAATTGGTAGTAGTAGTAGTAGGTTTTGTGTAAATTGTATACAAATTAAATCGGGGGCAAACGTAAAGGGTTTTAAATCAAAGTTATTTGTTTATATTTTAAGTGGACATAAAAAGAAAAAAAGTATAAAAGAAAAACAAACAATTAATTAAAATGATTATTAAAGGTGTCATGCTGAAAGATACATATACATATGTACGTTTACAAGCCATTTTTTTAATACAAAATCTTATTCGAAGCAATTAATACGTCTGAGTTTTTAAACAAAAAATAGCCTATAAACGTACAGAAAACTAGTAAGCCGAATGTATTAGGATTATTTTTTTCGTTTTCGAAAACTTCAATTTGTTTGTTTCGCAGCCAACTGGGGGGTTGATATAAATTTTCAATATTTTTGCGAAATTCCATTTTTGCTTTGCCAATACTTAAAAATATTATTTAAGGAAATGAAAGTAAATTTTGTTTTGTACATAGAATTTTGAAGCATTTTGTTTTAAGATTGTTTAAGAGTATGAAGGAAATTAACTTACCCTACTAAACCACCAGGACGTCCTTGCATCATTTGCATCATCCTGCGTTCACGAGCACGTAAAATTTCTTCCTTTTTCTTTTTATCTGAAGGTGGCTTTGCTAAGGAGACCTAAAAGAAAAAATTATACACACACATTATTAAATAACTAACAATTTATTCACAAGTCGTAAGAAATTAATGTTAGCTTGTTTTCACTAATGTGTTTCGAACAGGAATGGTAGGTAGTTTGTCACGCGACATGTAAAAATTTGGCAGATTTAAAATCAAAAAATTCTCTCATTATTATTATTATTTTCTGTTAAAGCAAGAGAAAAATTTGATTCTTGATTTGATATTCCGACAGGGTGTTTTGATGTAGATTTTTGTAACGAATTTCCGTCATCCATTGTCAAGTTTGGTTTGGAGACAAACCGGTTCTCATATTAAATCAATTTATCAAATACAGTGTAACTCAGACTAGAGTGAACTAATTATTTTTTCTTGCGCTAATTTTGTCAATTTATGGGGTTCAGTGGCATTAGTGTATGCCAAAAAAGTTTTTTTTGCTTTCTGAATTTTCTTCTCGGGTAACACTTTTCAAAAACAGTTTAGATTCGTCCGAATTGTCAATTTGTCTTTCACAAAATCCAAATGAGTCGACAGCCAACCTGTGATTTGCACTGACAGCACTCTCTTCTTGCAACAGTTAATTAACTTTTTTAGCTGTTTGTTAAGTTTTGTATAACACAAGTTCACTCTTTAAGAGTAACTAAAGTAAAAAATGGATGTTCGTAATAACCAGTAGTTCATATTATCCAGTATTTATGCTACACCGAGTTCGCTAAACTGCTCTCCGAAGGTGCCCTTGTGAGAGAAATATTGTTATTAGCAGTAGACTAACTGCAAACCATTCAATAGTTCTTTTTTTTTCTGGTTCAATTTAAAGAAGCAGGTATCCTTATCTATAACTTTGACTGTTATTTTGTGATATAAAGCCAGCTGCCATTTAAGAAGTCTCTAAATCATTTTTCTATTAAATGTATGCAACAATTTTATATATAGAAATAGCATTGTAATCTTTTAATGTCAATAACAAAACTAAATTAATGTAGATTTTTGGAACGAATTTCCGTCATGCCTTGTCCGATTTGAAGACAAATCGGTTTCAGCTATGTAAAAATGACACTGACTTTCGTTCTGATCGAAAATTGACACTGAAGATGGCACATAGCCGAAACCGGTTTGTCTCCAAACGACACTTGACAAGGGATGACGGCAATTCGTTCCAAAAATCTAGATCACAACACCCTGTTCGAATATTAAATCAAGAATCAAAAATAAATTAAACTGGACCTGTTTATCCAGCATATGTAGTTTGAAATTAAATCTGATGCAATTTTGTTGACGAACAACTTTATCGACAATTATAACTGGTAAGTGTAAATCCGCTCAACAAAATTAATGCTTGAAGTGTTTTACGGCAACGATTTGTAGGTAGATTTTTTTTTTTAAATTTAGAGCCAACACAAATAATTTGTATGAATGAGTATTTCCATGCACTCCTTGTACTTACCTCAATATTAGCTGTACCAACTTCTTTGCCGTTTAAGGCCCTCATTGCAACAACAGCACTATCACGATCCTCAAAATGCACAAATGCATAGTCTTTTATTTTCTTAACACGTTCAACTTTGCCATATTGCTCAAATTGTTCCTAAAAATGGTACAAATAAATACGAGAAGAAATTCAATAAAGAAAAAATATTTAATAAAATATTTAAAGGTAACTCACCTTTAATTTTTCCTCGGTCACATCTTGTGTTAAATTTCGTACATAGAGAACTTTAACTTTACCCATTGTTACTTCATCTGGCTCCTCTTGTGGGTCGGCCCAGTCGACAATAATATCACATCCCCAAACCTGAAAATGCTCCTTCAATATTAATATTATTCTTATATTCAACTAAAAATGCCTTGTTGGTTGTTTATAAATAACATACCTTTGTTCTGCCAGTGCCAAGTCTTCTCTTAGCCAATGAAGCGGCCTTGTGTGATTCGTATTCGAGAAAACAAAAACCGCGATTTTTCTTTTTGTCATCTGGTGAACTATAAATTATCACTTCAATAAGGCCAGCTATAAAATGTCGTTTTTAATTTTAAGAAAATGAAAAAAGAAAGAACCAGAATGAATGGATTTGTTCGATTATTAAACAAAAAAGAAATCTTTTATTTTTTTGTATAGAAAAATTAAAAAAATACAACAAAAAAATTAAATAAATTTAGATTTTCGTAGCACATAGAGACAGGCCTGTTACAGACAACATTCCATTCGCAATAGAGTCCGCAGTGAAAATTTCGACCTTTTTGAATTTTTTTGTCTTTTTCGATTAACTTGGAATTTTGTAACAGGACTGACAGTAAACAATTTCACATTTTTAACAGAAATTTATAAATTATTTCATTTTATGAAACGATATAAATTTCTGTATTGCGTTGTTATATTTGCTTTAGTTTCCTTCGATATATTGTTGGAAATTTTGTATATATTTTAATAAGAACCAATGCCAAAAACGCTTAATAAAATTTTCATATTTGATTATTTTTCTTTGGGATTTCTTGTCGTTATTATAGATTTTTCTTCAAGCAACGTATTTTTATACTTTTTTTGCTTTCCACTGTATATATTTTTTAATAAAATTTAACACCAAGGATTATTTTTTTGTAACATTTAATAACGAAAACATTTATAAAATTAAAACGATTAAACAAAAAATCGTATGAATAAAACATTTAGTTAAAGACAGACATAGAGAGAAATAGTTACATAGAAAGTCAAAAGAAAAAAGAAAAAGACACTTTTTTCTTAATTCACAGCTTTTTTGGGGTGTAAAAAATGCTTAAAATTAAAATAACGAAAAGAAATAATGTATTTATATAATAATTATAAACATTTAATTACAAAAAATTCCTTAAAGAAACATTGAGTTGATATTTATAATAGATTTTTTTAGTTAATTTTTGTTGACCTGCTGATAAAATTGTAGGGGAGGAGGAATTTATGTGGCTTTTTTTTGTTGTTGTTTTTTTTTGTTGCATAAGAATAAAACACATTCTCCAGTCATTATCATTTATTTATGTTTAATAGAGTATTTTCGATTTAGAAATTTTTTCTTTATTCGGTGAAGAAGAACAGGAGGAATTTTATATTTTTGATCATGAACATTGTCTTGAAGTCTTAAAGGATTGTTGTTAGAGAGGAGGTTTCGTTGAAACGTAACCAAATAAAAAGTATGTTTTTTTTTTTGGAGAGCGTTTGCTGTATAAAAGTACTTATTCCGTAGTAGTTTTAAAAAAAGTCAGGTGTGAATATAAAATGTTGGTGTAATTTTGGTAATGAATGAGCAAATAAAAACCATTTACGGCTACTAGGATCGCCTATATGAGAAGACCAAGATATTGCCGGACAGACAACATAATAAGATGCTAACCAAGCAATTATTGGCGGCGTGTCACCTGCCAAGTCATCCGAATATTGAGCGGACAATAGCGTTTGCAGGGCATGCCATGGGGACATGGAACCGATGTAATATTTTCTGAACTACCGCTTGGCTTAAACACTAAGAAGAACCCAGTATTTCATGATTGACACCTTACCAGATATAAGTCAGGTAAGAGGCATTGACTGGTGAATTCTGAGGAATTTCGCTAGGAGCTACAAGTTCCTAGTATTTTTTCTTGGTTGACAATGACGAATGCACAACAATCCGAACCACAGGATTGAAAGAATGTCTATGGCCATGAGGCCAATAATTAGCTTATCTTCACAACCTAACCTAACATTATTTTAAAGCAATCGACAGTTGCATTCAGAGTTACAATTTTGCATTTTTTAATGCGATTTTAGCCAAATGTTCATAAATAGTTTCAAATTTTCAGTTTCAGCAACCAGCAGACAGACTAACATACTACTAAATAGCGTAGTGGAAAACCTTTGTGTAAATAAAAGGATCATTTTAACTCAGCCAAAACAGAAGCCGATCAATTTAGTCACAAACCGTGAGGCAGCTATTAGTGCAATAGAAAAAAGGAAATAAAGTCGATTACATTGAGCGCAGAAAATCATGGGGGTATCTCCGACCAGCAGCACGTCGACTACAATGTGAAATATGTATTTTACTGGATCTGCTCGGTGTATGGGATTAGAGAGAAGTCTTCATAACGAAATTTATTTCTATAAAAGAAAAATTAAAAGACAAATAGCTGCAGCACGAGTATTAAGAAAGAAACGATATCTTGTTGAAGGATAGTGCACGATTTTATTTAACATTGGTCAGAGACACACTTGGAAACGTTCAATTCAGATCATTGACGCCCAGCCAGTCAGTCATATGTAGTAGAAAAACAACATTATTTCAGCGTTTTAGCCTCGAATTTCGTCATACAGCTAATATTATTGTTAAAAAAGGAAGTTTAAAAGAAACATCACTTTCCTAAAACGACCATCAAAAACTCTTTAAATGCCGGTTTGGATATAATTTTGAAGAGTTGTGTTGAAAAAGGTAGGGCCATTATTTATAACTAAAGAAGTTTTTACAAAGGAATTGTTAGAAGTCTTTTTGATCTGTTCTATATAATTAAAGTACTTAAATATTGAAAATGTTTGAAAAAGTACTTTTTTTTATTTAATATAATTTAATGAAAAAATAAGCTTTAAAATACATTTCTCAAAAAAGACTTGTTGTAAAAGTACCTTTGTACGAAGAATTTTTGAAAAAGTACCAAAATTGGTAAATAAAGTGCTTTCAAAAAACAACGTTTTCTGAACAACACCCTTTAATCAAACAACATTTCAAGATTTCACGACAATGTTCTGTTCGGTTTATAATCTTTTCATTTTGTAAAATTTTCCTTTATAATAAAATATGTCGATCGTTTTTGTCAGGTGAATATTATATTTAGAAATGGATAGAAAGAAAGAATGAGAGAGAGAGAATCATAGATACAATTAATTATTAAATATATGTATGTATATTTATACAGTAATTTAAAGGGTGATTTTTAATGTCTTACCGTTTCTTTTTACGTTTTATTTTTAACAATTAAGCTGTAGCTACACAATTATTGTTAGAAAAAAAGACAGCATAATAATTAACAAATATTTTTAAATACTTTAATTTTTTTATAGCGAATCTGGCATGGTTTGTTTTAGAAATTTTCATTTTTATTTGATGGATTTTTAGAAAAATATAAACAAATTACAACAAAATTAATAAAGAAAAATTGTAAAGCTACAGTAGTTTTTATTAATTAATTTTCAAAATATATTTTTTGTTGTATGTTTTTTTTTGTTTTTGCTTTTGTTTTCATTAAGAAAAGTTTTAAAAATACGTAGGGCAGGAGAAGTTTAAAATAATAATTTCCAATCACAAAATTTCATCTGCAAATGAGTGTTAAAACATGGATTTGAATATTTTAATCGTAATTTTAAAGGAGAGGGAAAAATATGTTTATACATAGTTTTAAGTTTTGTATTTAAAATAAATATAATTTTCACCTGTAGATGAATTTTTGTAGTTAGAATTAGAACTTGATTTGAGAATTTTTCTTTTAAAATTTAAGCGAAAATTGCAAAAGTGAACAAAAATCCAATTTGTTTACGAATAAAATAAAAATAAATTTTTCTGTGGAATCATCTGCAACTTACGCTTTATTTTTTAGTTTTTGTTTATGTAAACCCAATTAAAAAAAAAATGTTACCAATTGTCTTCAACAAGTTACCAATTGTTGCATTGTGTCATTAAGGGAATTGTAAATTTCTTAAGGGGATCATTTTTTTTATTTTTATTTTCATTTACAACTTTTTTGGTCCTGTTCTTTTTGGGTTTAGAAAATAAATATTTTTCTTAATTTTTTTATTTTTTTTATTTTGTTTGTTTCAATCACCACTTACGTGCATGTTTAGCAAATTCCTCTATTAATTCATCATGATCTCTATTCTTAGGTATATTGCCGACAAAAAGCCGGTGATTATTAAATGATATCGTTACACCAATCTTTTTGCCTTTCCGAATTTCATAATCATTCAGCTGGAAATTGTTAAAAAATTGTAGCAAATGCAAAACACACACAGACACACAGAAAAAAAGAAGAGAATGTGATTTTGTTTTTTCTTGGTTTCGGTAGGATTTAAAATTTGCTTAATAATTTTTGGATTTTTTCACGTGCCAAATAATAATAGTTTATATTAATGTTAATAATTTTGTATATAATTATGGAAATAAATAATAATAGTTATTAATTTTTTTAACTAATTAATTTTTTAATTTTCGTTTAATAAATATAGAGAGAATAGAAAGAAAGAAGTAGTAGTCAAAATGGTGTTTTTATTAGTAGAATAATTAATTATAAAAGAAACAATTTTTAAAGTTACAAAATTTGGTTATGACTTTTACCTCCAAATAGTGGAGAAATTTTATGCGTATTGCTACATAAATTAAAATTAAATTTTGAAAATCAAATTATAAAAAAAGTTATATTAAGAAAGAAATAAGGAGTTTTTGTGACGGTTTTTTTTTTTTTATTTAACAAATTCCTACTGAATTTTCAATAAATTTTAGTTTCTCATAAATATTCCTCGAAATGGTTAAAAAGTATTTCTGAAAGTTAGTTTCATAATCAGTGATAGGCAACTGGTGGATTCACAAACCGGAAACGAAGGGGGGAAGTTCAATATTTTGGCAGTTTCATCATAAATGAGGGCGGTGCGGATTAAAATGCTTCAAAATGCACCATATTTTGTACAGCTGCTTTTTGTATTCTTGTTGACATGTTTTAATCCGTACAATATCAACTCAAAATATTGTCGTGGCCAAGTAGAAAGTTGGGTGGAATGGATTGCATATTTAGAAAAAATCTCCAATTAGTCTTGATCCATACTATTGTGTGTAATCCTCAAGAAAGATATAGAAGGCGTCATTTTAACACCTGGCATCTTCTTTCTGATTTAGCAGAAATCAACGGTAAACAGACTAAAATTTCAGCGTCTTTGTGAACTTGGCTTGCAGAACTTACGCAAACTGTGCAGCCGCTGGCCTAATTGACAAATTTTGTAGATAGCCTACACCTAGCTGAGAGGCTGCTCAAAATTAAGGAGTTAAGCAAGTTGCTACGATGTATCATGGATTTCCCCGGGAAACGTTACTGAAAAGTTAGTGGTCAGCGACTAAAATGTAAAACTTGGATTTTGCCATGAAACTGAAATTATTTAGTAGATAATTTTCCGAACTTTCTGAATCGAACAGCCCAATTTTTTACAGCAGCTTGTAGCTTTTGAAGTCGTATGTTGGCAATAAGGCGACGATTGTTCGCTTCAATGTAGTCAATCAAGCCTAGCGTACCAATGTGCAACGTCTATTTGCCGTATTATCAAATATTCTAACAGTGTTTCTTTAACCCTCCGATGAGCTTATGGATCTGGCCGACATAATTCTTTTGCTGTGAATTTATGAAATTCCATGACAAATACAATGAAAAAGTAAAGGATATGTTGTCAATATATTTATAGTGAAAAAATGCATTTGAAACCACTTTCGTGAATCATGCACACATGGCTACGAGCAGACCCAACATAAAATTTGTGGCTGTTCGAATAAACCAGTTTATACACTTTGACAGAGACAAAGGCAGACAATTCAAATCAGAAGATGATGCAAGAGCTAGATGAATATGTGGTTGATGTAATAGATATTGAACAAGAAATTGAGTTCTATCAACCAGTAAATCTATCGTTCGCAATTCTGCAAGATATTGAACACGTATCCTTCAGATTCTGGAAAGCAAAGCTTTCATATCTTGCCAACAGTTACGCTACAAGACATATTACCTAATCCAAAAGTTATCTTCAGCAATCGCTATGGATCCCGCAGCAGGTTCAAGCAACTGACGACCTATATGCGGTTTAATAACGGTATTTCTCGTAAAGAGAAGCTACACCAAAGCAAATGAAGCAAATCAGTAGCCGTGAGCGTTGTATGGCTAATACTGAAAGCCAACTAAGACAGGGAATACACCCTGGACCAACAGCTGACTGTCGACCAGTTATTTCCGTTTCGCGGACGTATCTGGTTCACTAAATACATTCTTGCAAAGGCTGGAAGGATTAAGGAGTAGTGTGTTTTTGACTCCGTTTAAAATGATCCTTTGAAACCAACTTCGTGATGGCCAAACAAATGTGAACCAGGGCGAAGAGGTCATCATTAAGTTGATGGGTAAGTGTATGAGCAACGGCAGAAGAATTTACAGTCAACTTTTTTCACCGCATAACTTGGCGAAAATAGTGATAGATAAAGATGGAATGTTAGGCGTCACCGTTTGGTGCGATTTATGAGCCGGCGGCATCATTGGACCGTATTTCTTCAAGCATAATGAAACGTTGTTACAGTCAATGCAAAAAAGTACCGTGTGATGATTATCGACTTTTTTTTTTGCCCAAAATGGAAGAATTGATCTCGGTTGACATGTGGTTTCAACAAAATGGTTCCACACACCACACGGCACGCGATACCATGAACCTATTAAGAGGCGAGTTTTGTCACCAAATAATCTTACGTTTTGAAGTTGTCCATTCGACACCAAGATCATGCGATTTGACCACACTAGACTATTTTTTGTTTTCATTTCTTGGGATAGGTGAAGTCTCTCGTATACAGGGACAAGCCAGTCCTGGAAGACGATATTACAGCTGCCATTGGTAAATACCGGCCGAAACGCTGGAAAAAGTGCGCCGAAATTAGAGGTCACGGATGGACGTCTACGGCGTAGACACGGGCAATATTTGTATGAATTATATTGCAGGCATTTATTTATCGGCCCAAATAAATATTTCGTTTACTCTTGCAAATTTGTTTTTTTTCAATCCAAATGGGAGCTCAGAGTATGTTTAGATATTTTATCTTAAATTTAACTTAAAAGAAATATAATTATTTTCCATGAAGCCGACAGAGGTGGGTTTGAATGAGCAGAGCCATATGCACATAACCCAGTGTTGTGTGAACTCGAATAGACTGCTTTGCTTTAATAATTCCCCATAATATAGAACCTAACTTTAGCCTCTCAAAAAGCTCAGCGTTGCTACGTAGTATATTTAAAAGAAACAAATTAAGATGCCATATATTTTGTGCTATGAAGAACATTTTTATCATCAGCGGATGGAGTATTTCATTGAGCTTAAAATCTTATATTTTAACAAAATTTGATGAAACGGTGTACAAATATTATACAGTTGCGAATTCAACCTTTGAAAATCGGTTCAAATCAGACCAACATTAATATTTTTTTTGCAAAAAATTAAACACTTTTATTAACCATTCCTTAAACATTTATGAGGGTTTCTTTCAACATAGAAAAAGAAACTGATTTTTTTGGTACTTAAATATTACTGACTTTTTAAATTTAAATGCAAAAATTATTAAAGATAATTGCTATAGTAATAATTATGATTATTTTATTGTATTTTGGTTTTCAACATCTTTAAATAACGCACGAGTTAATGACTGGAGATTTATTAAAATTTTCGATAAAACTGTTTATAAAACGAATATTAAATATATGTATATATTTATTATATTTATATATTTAATATTAATATTAAATACTATATGCTAAAATTAAGAAAAAGAAGCTAAGATGAAATGAATGAATAAGTGAAAACTATTTACAGTTTAGATATATTTTTTATACAAAATAAACTAAGACTTTGTCATGTTTATATGCAGTAGCTGATTTGCGAGTAAGTACGAGTAAAACCCTTTAAATTATATTCATAAAAACAACTGCTAAAAATTACATCAATAATTTTTAACAGTAATGAAAACGTATTTGAAAAGATAGTCTCAAAAAATGGATCATTTGGTGCTTAAAAAAATTTTTGTGGCGGTGCTAAATGAAGTTTTAGAGGGATGGATAATCAAGAAAGTAAAACAAAAAGAGTTGGTACAGAAATGGGTGAATGCGTTGGCGGTTGGTTAAAAAAACAACTTAAACAATAGTAATAATTATTTACATGGAAAACGTAAAAACTCAAAAACTCAAAAAAAAAATATTTGCAAAAAGTCTGTGGTTTTAGTTGCAGATTCTCCTTAAAACCTAATTGACAACAACGTCGATTTAAGCCTAAAAAACAGCCGTTTCTTTTACACGTAGAACAACTTTCTAAACAGCCAATTATGACGATGTTAGCCAATTATTTTAGATTTCATATCATGTTATTAAGAGCCAATTGGATTTTTGTCTTTAATAGCCAATTTTTGTTAAAACATTTTGAAATGCTTACCTTTGTTTATAGTTTAATAACATGCAAAATTATTTTCTATTATTTTTACATGTTATTAAAACTATATAAAATTTTAAAAATAAATTTAAAAAAAAATATGTAAAAATTTTGTTTCATAATTTACCTGTTAATTTACCAAATTCCTCTAAAATCTCCTCTTTGCCTTTCGATTTGGGTATATTGCCTACAAATAGGCGCAGGTTCGGTACACTTATATTTATTTTCAGACACTTGCCAGGTTTTATTTCATGATTATCGAGCTGTAGAAGTGAGTGGGGGAAATTTGTATTTGTTTAAAGGGATTGTATTTGGATTAAATGTTTGTTGTATAAATGGGTTTGAAACAAATAATAAATAGACTTTAATAATAATATACAAATAAATTAATAAAATCATAAAATAACCAATTGAATATAATAATTTTTTTTTGGGGGGGGGGTTTAAAATATAAAAAAAAAATAATGAACGATGAGGTTTTTTTTGTGTTTTAAAAAGAATAAGAAATAAAGAAAGAAAACAACTAAAATAATAAAATAATTTTAATGAAAAATGTTTTGAACAAGATTTTTTATTAATTTTTATGAATTGTTAGTAGATGTGTTTTCTTCTATGCATCTGTAGTAGAGTGAATTTTCAAATCTTAGTATTTTTTTTTAATTTTGAAATACGGTTCTTCCTGAGAAATACAGGGATCTTAGCAAAAAATTAAGCAGCGTTAATGCATACATTTTAACTTTAATATACATTTAAATTTGAAATTAAACTGCTAGATCGCATAGGACTTTCACCTACAGGGGTAAGCAAGGAGAAAAGGGGAAAACGCTCTTAAAAGAAATGAAAGTGAAATAAAAAAACAATTTGTTTGGTTATTGTTTTTCTGGAATTTCTTTATCCTCTCATATGGTTTATTGAACTTCAAGCTCAAGACATCTCCAGTTTTTTCTGAAAACTAGAATTTCAATACGAACTTTTTAAATTTAAGAATGGGATCCAAAGAACTCTTTTTACTAAATAAAGGAGGGTTTTTTAAAGCAATTGAAGTTTTTGAAATGCCTGATTAATTGAAGTTCTACCCGTGGCTAACGTAAGTCTTTACAAAATGTCAAAAAAGACAGAAAACTATTGTTATCGCGACGTGTGGGATTTTTTTTTTCCAAAATTTTAATTTTTAAATAACAAAATAAGGTTGAAAAATACTACAACCGGTTTGCACTAAACTAACTGAATAGAGTATTTTCTTCTAACTCGAATTGTAAGGTGGCTCCCAGGTAGTGAGAACATTTACTGGTATGTGTTTGTAAACAAGAAAGGAAAATGTAACCCAACCCTCTGATATATTGCCAGATGCGGATATTTTGCTGCCAGGCAGATTTCAAAACTCACTAAATTACGAGCAATATAAAGTCGTAAGAAAAATATTTGTCTTTTTAAAAAAATATTAATTTTTTTTAATATTAAAAAAATTTAATAAAATAATAACAGAAAAAAGTATTAACAATAAAAACTAAAAACAAATGAACTAAAAGAAGGTTAATATATATTTGAGGTTAAAAATTTACCCAGAGGAAAAATTTTGAATTTGGAGAAAAAAAACTATTTTCAAAATACTTTTTAGCCAAATTGCTGCAATTCCACAAAATTCGTTAAAATAATGTTAAAAGAGGAAAAAAAGGATTAAGTGTTAGAAAACGAATGGATTGTTATGACGTTTGTTAATTAGTTAGTACAAGAAGAGACATGCTCGCAATTTATAGAAAATAAAACCAGACAATGATGAAGATGAAACTCTTTGTTTCAATGACTTTTTTTTTAACGCAGACGAAGTGATTAATAGTCTTAAATATATTTAATTAAACTACTGAAACTACTAAAGAAAAATGAACAAATGCGAAAACTAAAGAAGTTCTATGAAGGCAAAGTAGAGAAATGAGGTGAACAACGTGGTTTGGTTTCAAAGTTGAATTATCGTTTTTTTTTTTTTTTTTATAATGCAAAGAGGAGAAAGAGAGTAAACACTGAAATATCCTTGTAGATTTTCTAGAATAAATATAAAAGTAAATTTAGAATTTTGGTAAAATATATAGAAACTAAAGAAAGGCATGTTATCCTTTCGTTTCGTTACTTTATTTTGTAATAAATAAATGAATGACCTAAAACGGCTGCCAAAAACGTGATAGAAGATTATAAAGTTTTCTGCTATTTTATTTGTATTATTTTTTAAGGGTTTTGTTTTTCTTCAATTTCTTGTCGTTGTATGATTGCAAAAAATACTGGAGGTAAAGAAGAAACAAATAAATGTACTTACAAACTAATTTTAAAGTTATTAAACAATACAGTAACAACAAACTACACTTAAAAACTAAGATTTCTTTCTGCAGGTTCCTTTTTAAGGTAAGAATACAAACTAATAAAACAAAAGGAAGGTAGGATTAAATAAAATGCAATTAAAGAAGAGTAATGGGTTCTTTGGGGTTGATTTTTTGTTTTCTAGAGACATCTTTTCAAACCGCAAAATTTTGCTTAATCCAAAATGTTTATAAATCCGATTGTTTTTTAATACATGAAATTTCTTTCCTTTGTTGCAAAAATTTATGAAGTTTAATAGTAAGTAAGTTGCTACTTTGGAAAAACTTTAACATCATGTTAAATGTTTTAAAATATAATTTTTTTTTTCAAACTCATGCAAAGAGGCAGATAATTTACTAAAGCAAATATTTTACTTTAAATACAGCTTAAGTGATATAAAATTCTAAAATAATAAAAAGAGAATATTCAAAAAAGTTAAGCAAAGAGTTGCTAAAATATCAAGCTTGTAAACTAATAAAAAAATTTTTTAAATTTAATAAAATACAAGAAAATTGAAAGGATAATAAATCCTTTTAATAAGAAAAATATGATATAAATAGTTATGTAGATAACAAGGGAAAAAACCAATCGTTCGCCTATTGAAAAAAGCCTAAAAATAAATGTTTTAAGCCAAATATTAAAAAAAAAATTTAAAAAATGTTTTGCTTATTCGACTTTTTGCCTAAAATATCAATTAGTTATGTTTTGTTTGTACATTATTATTGTTAAGAAGAAATTAAAGAACGTAAAATAATATAAAGCGCATAAATTAAATATAAATTAAAAAAATACCTGTTTGACGGCATTAGAGGCGGCTTCTCTTGTGGTAAAAGTAACAAATGCATAACCACGATTTGTACCAGTCATAGGATCCATCATTAATCGTAAATCCCAAATGGTGCCACAATTTTCAAACAGGGGTATTAATTCGTCTTCAAACATATCTTTGGGTATTTTCCCACAAAATACCTCGCAACCATTACCTGGTACTGGACCATCCCAGTTAGGAGGTGGTCCACCATATTTGCGCTGGCCTTAAAATATATAAAAAAAACACCGCATATTTTAATAAAAATTTTTTAAATTCATATATATGTAACTGTTTTAAATAATTACCCGTGGTCACATCTAAAGTGTAACCGGTTCGTTCTAGTATTTTTTTGATTTTTTCCTCATCTGGTCCTTTTACTTGCACTGTCGTTGCTGGTGTTGGCACACCCTGTTGACTGGCTCGACTTTTTTGTCGATAGGTTTTCATAACCCCACATAAATACGCAGATTTATTCGATACATGTTCCAAATTTGATTCCAGGAACTGACTTAATACATTCAAGGCACCATCAACCGGAAACTCTTTAAGCGCATCCAGTGCGCGTTCATCTAATTCTACGTGGGCGAGTTTTCCTGTTTTGTATATATCGTCTAGTTTACCGGCAACCTGAAAGTTTAAATGAAAATTAATTAATTTCTTAACGATTGCACTTAATTTCTTTTTGAAAATTTTCTGGTATTGCGACAGGGTGTTTTGATGTAAATTTTTGGAACTAATTTCCGTCCAACCGGTTTCGTCTATGTGCCATCTTCAGTGTAATTTTTCGTTTCGAGAACAAACCCGAAATTCGTTCTTATAATTTCTCAGGAATTTTCACTGTGACGATTGCTCTTTCTGTTATTCAGCCATTTTAAGTGAAATCAACAAATTTGATTTATTATTGATTAAAAAAAAATTGAGGATAATCTTGACGGTACCAAACACTAATGTTGTATTTATCAGCTCTTTGAAGTGAGCGCTCTTTTTAGTTCAACTAACTTGACTGAATTAGTTCGCTCAGTTAATTAAATAGCTCAGTAGTTCAGTAGAGTGTTTTGTGTCAGTAGCGCATGTTTCAACATCGTTCTACTGAAACATTTAATACTGAACTATAACTAAAGAGCATAGGCGAAAAAAAAACATGAGCACTGAACTACGGAGCCGAAAACGTTCAACGCGATGAGCGGCTCACTTAGTTTAGTTGTGTGAAGACTAGTTCAATTGAACTAGTGCGTTCTTGAACTACACAATTCTAACGGAAACACAGAACCGCCATCTTTGGATTTTTTTTATTGTGTAACTTCTGATTAGTAGCCATTCGAATTCAAAAATTTTACCAATTTCATCCTTTTTTTAATTGCTCTAGCTTTTGAAAAGCAGTAATAAGCATTTCATATGGCTAAGCTCTGGAACAATTAAGGGTCCACCTGAAAATTACAGTATTTCTCGTTTTATCAATTGGACCCTGTGTTAACCGAACCGTGTTTTACATTAAGCTTCAGGATGTATTTCAAGAACAAAATTTGAGAAAAATTAAAACAAAAATGCACCACCAGGTAATAAAATTTGTAGGAAATAAAAATAACATATTTTTAAACCAAAAGCACAACACTTATCCCATGACTAACAAATTGTTTGTTTCGGGAATTTTGTTTCGTTTTCTTTATATATTTAAAACTTCTGATAACGAAATAAAAAAATGTTTGTTTGTTTTCTGAAGTCACTTTTTGGCACCGGTTTCTTGTATCGTTTAGCAAGATTTTTCTTAGCGCAGCATTTTTGCGTAACATTACCCTCGTGTGAAACGATGTCTACTTGACTGGAATTCTATACGTAAAAAAATTCTCGCTGTGAATCAATTTGATGTGTGCTGATCCATAAATATTTAATATTATCCGAGATGTATGTGCGTATGTATGATAAACGTGAAAACTTAAAATAATATGTAATTCTTGTAATAGACATTCACATTCATCATGATATACAGGTATTTTTAATACGATTATTTTAAAAAGTATTATTAGGGTGGTGCCGTTGGAATTATCGATTGCGCGATTGAACGATTTGTCAGTCACGATGTCGCAGTGGTCAAGTGAGAATCGCGCGTTCGCTGTGGAGATATTTTTTACAGTAATGATTCTTTCGTAACTGCTAGTCGACAATTTTGTTCAAAGTTTGGTATTCGGCGAATACGTGATGACCCTATTTTAAATTTAATTCGTTCGTGGGTGCAGAAATTCCGCACAACTGCTTCGGCTATGAATGTCCTGCGGGCAGGGCCCAGTCGATCGTCAAGAACTCCCGAAAACATTTAACTTTTTGAAAACAGTTTACGTGAAAATCCGCGACTTTCAATAAGGAAAAGAGTAGCCTCACTGGGACTTCCAAGAGCGATTATTCCTGAAATTTTAAAAAAGGATCTGAAATTCCATCCTTTTTAAATTCAAATCGTTCAAGAACTGAAACAAAGTGACTTTGATTTATGCAAACATTTTTGTGAAACCATATTGGAGCGTTTTCGCACTGTAAATCCCATGTTTTGGAGCGACGAGACTCATTTTCACTTAAACGGCCACGTCAACATGCAAAACTACTGTTACTGGTCGCCAAGAACCCGCAACCCTCGATTGAAACATCAAAACCCATTGCATTGTCCCAGGGTAACTGTTTGGTGTGCCTTATCCACGCATGAGATAATTGGACCATTTTTTTTTCGAAAATTCTCGAGGCCAGGCGACCAATGTATACGATGAAAATTATCGACGCATGATTACGGAATTCTTTTCGCCAAACCTGCGAGCTCATCCATCGTACTCTTCACACACGTGGTTTCAACAGGATGGGGCGACTGCAGGCACAACTAGAGCTTTGATGAATTTGCTTCGGGAAAATTTTCCCCCAACCACTGATCAATCGCTTTGGGGACATCCCCTGGTCACCGAGGTCTCCGATCTAACTTCCATGGAGCGAAATCAACTCAATTTAAC
This sequence comes from Phania funesta, assembly GCA_963932375.1. Lineage (NCBI taxonomy): Eukaryota > Metazoa > Arthropoda > Insecta > Diptera > Tachinidae > Phania > Phania funesta. The sequence continues at coordinate 51,558,234 of OZ010652.1, forward strand.
CAAGTTTACTGCGGCGTGTGGCGCAGAACACAAGGCTCCGTTTTGAACAGTGCGTTCAACTCGACGGTAGACATTTGCATGACATACTCTTTAAAAAATAAAATCCGCATTTCCATTCTATCGTTGAATGTTCTTAATAAAACTTTGTGTCAATTATTACGTTTTTTATTTAAGTTTGAAAATATAAATCTGCTACCAGCACCCTGTACAAAATTCATCAAGTTTTGACACTCGTCAAAACCATACTTTCTAAGGTGATTATTTTGTTAAAAGTTGCAACACTTTTGTTATTGATAATTATATTTTTTTCCAAAACTCTTTTTTCACAGTTTATTACTTACTTTTTTATCTAAGCCATATTCCAGGAGTTTTGGATAATCTTCTGTTCTTTCACCATCGCCGCGGTCTTCTGATTTTTGATTGATGTCATCTACCAGTTCGCCATTGCCTTCCGCCATTTCTGAAAGCAAAAAAAGAAAAAACAATAAAATAACAATTAATACAACAAATATAATAAACTACCGTACGTAGGGTAAATGAACTTTATTATAAACAATCTTCCCAAAAATTAAAGCAAAAATTTTACTTTGCAAAAAACTAAATTTTTGCAAACAAAAAAACTAAGAAAAAGAAATCGCAAATAAAATCATCCACACACGACTTATTTCCGCTTAATTTTACGCACTTTTGTACATACATGGGCATAGAAATAGAAAAATAGAAAATACTATTAAACGATTTGAGAAAAAATTTGTTTACCTTGAAAAGTTCAATGAACTCGACTATTTTAAAAGTCTGCAAAAAAAAAAGATCTATTACTTTTTGCAAACTCGAATAGAAGCAAACGGTCATAAACAGCGAGAGAAAAAATGCTTGATCGTTAGCAACAAATGCGACCCCACAACGAATACGTTAAAACCCTTCTCAACGCATTTCGATCACTTATATTAAAACACGTTGCCAGTAGTAACATTTGCCTTAACAAATCGAATATACTTTCCTTTTTATTTCATTTTTTTTGTGGGAGTCGTAATGCAAATGTTTAACATTTATTGAGGAAGATTATTGAACTAGAGTTGGTGCTACAGTTGTTGTTGTTGTTGAGGCAGATTGAAGAGCAACAAAATTGTATAAAGCAAAAAACACTGAATTGGAGAGTAAAGCAGGCCATCGACAATTCAGTCCTATTGTACTTTTTTCCCGTTATGCAAACAAAAATTACCTCGAAAATAGTCGAGAAATGTGTTGTACTAATTATAAATTTACCTACTACTACTACCGTCACTAGTGGTCAATTAGTGGCATATACATGTTTAAAATTAGTCGGCCCAAAAACCCAATATTTATTTTTTATTCGTTCTAATGAGTTTTTTTTTTCAAGGCAAAAATTTTTCAATATTTTTTATCATAAAAAATTTTGTATATTGATTAATAAAAAGTATTAATTCAAAATTATTTCCATGCATAGTGTAAATGAGCTCTGTTCTTGTCGTTCTCATTGCGTAAGAGTACAAGTCACTACCAGCGTTGCCATTGTGCGTCTAAACTCGATACTTTCCCCTTTTTTAGTTCCCTTTTTTTAAAATGCCCCTACTGTTGAGCTTCTTGCTGTTTCGTCCTACTTTTTGACCCATTCTTTTGAGAAATAAATAACACCTTTGGCTTTAATTATAATAAATTATACAAAAGTTCTTGCTGCAAATAGTATTTTTATACACATACATATGTAACACATTCAAAAACTTAAATATTTTGTAGTCTTAAAATTGAACATACATAAGAACTTATGTTATAATAGTTAAATCTTTTACGAAAATGAGCATTCAAATCAAAACGCATTTCGTGCACTTTATGATTTTTTTGGCCAGCATAATCGACCAAATGTGTCTACAATGGGGAGAAGTGTGCGCAAATTTCAGCAAACAGGGTCTGTAGGAAAAACCTGTGCATGCTCGCCGGCCGATATTTTGTTTCACACATAATTATCATAGATCCTTCTATCATAATAAAAAATATTAAGATAATTCTTAGTTGTGTTATTTAAAAACAACATCGTGCGATGAGAAAAATAGCTATAACTTTGTAAATTTGTAATAAAATACTTTTAAAAATGATCCAAACAAAATTAAGGTTTATGGTGGCAAAACTATATCTACTACACGTAAATTAGGAAAAACGTTTTTAAATGTAAAAAACATTAAATTTTTTTGTGTTTATTTTAACCCGGGGAACTAGTAAATAAAAAAATCTGAAAGCGGGCACTTATAGTTTCCCATTATTTGTATGGTACATTTCCACTACAGCTAGAGAAAAGTAAGCAGAAGAATTTACACTTCTCATCTAGGGGACTTGGGTTCCCTCTTATTTGTATGGAGCATTTCCACTATAGGTAGAGAGCTGAAATTTGATATAACCTAATCGTCTGTAAAGTTTAAGTTAAAAGAGGTTTTATACATACATTGAAAACAAAAATAAAATAAAGAAAATTCCTATTCAATAATTTCGGTCGATAAAAGTATTGAGATCCAAAAGAGGACCAAGTTCTTCTTATGTACAATACCATCCCATTTCTAGACAACTTGCTAGCTTGTCAAAGTTTTTTTTAACTTTCTAAATATGGGGGAAATTTTACCAAACTAGCAAGTGCATGCAAATGGGATGGTATTGTATATATGAGGAACATGGTTCTCATTTTATTATTTTTTTAAAGACACGGTTTTTTTTTATTCGAAGGAAGACACCTTAAATCGTGAAGTAGGTATTTAAATTTAATACCTAGTCTAAAAAATGTTTTATAAATAAAAATATAATTATCAGCTTTCCTTCCAACCATTATCATAAACCATAATTTTTGATAGCGTAAATCAAGTGGAATTTTATTTAAAATTTAAAAATACAAATCTTGTTGACATGTTTAATAAATTAATACACACGCACACACACATATATACATACATATATTTGGCCAACAAATAAATAGGTCACTATATCACGAATATACTAAAATGAAATTATGTCAATCATAAGGTGGTGGTGGTGGTTAGTTGTTTAGAGGAATTTTAAATAAATTATAACAAACACAAAAAACTTTAATGATTTTTGTTTAAATAGTTTCGCACTCTCTCTCTCTCTCTCACCACTGTGCTCTTTTGCATAAATAAGTTAGTTTTTGTTTTCTTTCTCTAGTTTCTTTCTTTGTGTTGCTCTTTTTACTTTGATCAGTTTTTGCATGCATGAGTTAAATTCATATGCAAACAAAAACCATAGAAATAGTACGTTTTTTTTTTGCGAAAAATTTTCTAAAACAAAACTAGATTGCGTAATTGAATAAACACCAAAATACATTACGTACACATTTTTCGATTTCAAATGTTTGCGTCTGTTTGGATCAGTGTTGCCATTTTATAATATTTAAAATTTCTAGCTAAATTTAGGATTTCCTGTTCCCAAGTGCATTTATGGCCAGTTTCTGTAACACAAGGGAGTGACTCCTATAGAAAATCTGTCAAAATACATTTTGTTGACTAGCCACTCACTCGTGTTACATAAAGAGTTCATAAAATTTTTCGAATGCATAGGTATATTTTGTTTAAGGAAAAATACTATTTTTAATTTAATCCCCTATAGTCATAGTAAAATATTACAAACATGTTTAATCGGTTGTATTCTATATCCCAGATTCATATGATAATAAACAATGTAGATGTTAGGAACGAATTTCCGTCATCCCTTGTCAAGTTTGTTTTGGAGACAGAACGAAAAATGACACTGAAGATGGCACATAGCCGAAACCGCTTTGTGTCCAAACCAAACTTGACAAGGGATTCCGGAAATTCGTTCCAAAAATCTAGATTAAAACACCCTGTCGGAATATCAAATCTAGAATAAAAGTATGTACTCTAAAATTTAACATTTCGGGTTGTAAAAGGTGAATGACAGTAAAACGAATGACTCTTTGTTATGGGCATTTCCAGCGTAAACTACACCGTACTCATAGTTGTAAAAAATAAATTAGCGATTGCATATCCATATAAAAAATAAAGTTCATTTGCACAATTTTTGAAAATCTATAGTTTTTTTTTAGATTTGGACAGTTTTATTGTTGTAGACTAATCAGTTATACCACTCTCTGTGGTATTATGTCTTTAAATTGGCTGCGCTGTTTGGCGTGATTATTTACTTTAAATTAAAAATGAAGAAAAAATATTCGAAGACAGTGGATGTGGATGGTATATATCTAGGCATTAGGGCCAAGTCGTTTCTAAAGGACATTACTACTTATATAGTTAGGAGGCTCTACAGCCTGGAGTTGGTTTTGGTCTGCTTAATAAATGATTTCCAATCACAACAGGTCATGCCTCATTCAACCCATGTAGTCTTCGTTCGTGTAGATGGGCCCTTACATTTTACAGAGTATATAAATTCCTTTATTACGTCTATGTTACGACTGCCAGCCGGAACTGTCTCGCCTCCCTCGCAGTTGCTAACATTATCTTTATCTATTTAAATTTCGGAAAAGGTTCCAGTTACATGGCGTTCTGTCCTCCCGTCTATATTTATGACGTCCACATACGCGAAAAGAATGTGACCCTTCAAGAAATTTCACTATAAGCTGTTTCCTTTCCTGGACCTCTTGTTGTAGTTAATGGTTTGGAGAGGTCACTTCCTATTTTAACTGCGGATTTAGCGTCACTCACTGCTTACAAAAGCGTAAAGTTTTGCTGGTATCCCAGACATAGTTTACAATAGTTTTTCTTTTATCTTCATTCTACATTATGCAGAGTAGCTGATTCATAGCGCATGCTTCAACTCTTCTCCTCCGTTCTTATACCGGTCTGTGGCATTCCGTTAGCCCCTGCAGCTGTGTTGTTCTTTCGCCGGGATATAGCTGTTTTGAACTCATGCTAGGTAGAAGGTGTACATTCAACACCATCGTCTATGATTTATCGGGAGTTGCCTTCTACAGGTGGATCCTGCAGCCGCTAGTAAATTGGAAAAAATGTTGCTTGCAAATCCTCAGCACACTAGTGATGTATTGGTCACCAGACCCCCATTTTCATCACCACAATAGTTCTTATCACAAAATTATTTTTTCTGTTGTATTTTTTTAAAAACCTAAATTAATACTTGCTTTATATTAAAATCTATATAAAACGATTTTCCCTCATTTGTTTCAAGCCCTTACATTACATAAAAAGTTTCTAAACATAATACTAACATCGAATTATATCTATTAACTCAGAGAAGTGCGAAGATTTAATGTCCCATCCGACCTCGTTTCAAATATAAAGAATTATAACCATAAAAATTTTATATTATTAATTCCTTCAATGGCAAAATATACAACAAACTAGAAAATATGCTAATATCAAAATCGGGCCGGTATATGTGGTAGAAAAATTCCTAAATTGGCAACATTGATTTAGTGTACTACTCTTTTACTATATTTCTCTATTTTATTTTAGTTTTTGCTTCTGTACACAGTCTTAAAACACATATTTTTTGCAATTTTTTATACATATGCTTGACATTGAAATTTTCTGTGATGTGTGTGTGTGTGCATGGCTGTAGTAGTAGATGTCTAAATGAATATTTAATTTTTCTAAAAAAAGAAATTTTTATTATTTATTAAAAGTAAACATTTTTTGTGTTTCTAAATATTTTTTAAGTTTGCAAATAGAATGAATGTGTGAAAATAAAATGAATAAATACAAGAAAAAAATTGCAAAGATATTTTTTGTTAACGTAGTTAATATTTGTGTTTTATTGTTTAGAATCAATTTTAGGCAAATTGAACCGCAACAAGAGAGAGAAAATGCCAGGCGAACAGACAGAGGGAGAGAGAGAGAGCACGAAGGGATAATGAGAGGGTATGAGTTAGATTCATATTTCATCCAAATAAAATGTTGATGTTCTACTAATATGTACCAGTAATTTCCGGACTGATTCAATGACACACTCTTCACATGTGACCACGCACTCTCCTCTCGGTTATGAGAGGGGAAAGCTGCTTAAAATTATATTTAAAATGTACTTTTTTTCAATTCATTTAAGCTAATCACTGTAATAAAACTGAACTGGCTCGGCATGTGGCAAAATACGTTTCTACACCTATTCGCTTTTACTCACACACCCAACGCTCTCGACCCAGTACTATCTTACTGTCTCACCACATGATTACACTTAGCGAATATGTAATCAAGGCATAAGGCTCGGCCTAGGTGCTTCGCAATGGCGCAAGTATTTCTTAATTCTTATTTGTTTTATTAAAGTAACGTACAAACATAATTTTTAAAATGTTTGAATTTGTTATTGTTTTCCATAAAAATTCTGGCGTTGCGTTGCGTTTTACAATAAAGCCCTTACTTTCAATATTTTTTGCAACGTCAAGTGAATACAAAAACGTTTTATTTATTTAATTTTTATTTCTAACTGGAATTCCACAATTCCTTTACATTATTCCAACTTTTTTAATTGGCGTTACGTATAAGTAATGTATAATTAACTCCGTTTCCTTCAATACGTTACATATACATTATAGACCTACATAGCGAACAACGCAATCACTTAATGCGTCTTTTCTAACATATTCGTAATGATGAATTAATCGTAATGCGGATCATATTCTCACTTCTCGAACGTTTTCAGAATTTCGAATGCCGTATGTTGTCCTTAAAACGACTATTTAGCCCAATTACGAATTTGCGCGAGGATTTTTTTTACCTTTGCCATCATTTGTTCCCGGAAAAAATATCATCTATTCGAACAACCCAGGAGGGTATATACAGGACACTTTTTACCTTTTTCTCGCTAATAAATAGTTTTTAAAGAAAATCTAAATAAACATTTTTATTACAAATACTAAGACTAAACAACGCTAGAAGTAGGTTCATAATGAACAATATTAAATAAAAAGTGGAATCCTATTTAATCAAGTAATACAGTCTGTCAAATGTGTGTGGACGATTGAGTGGTAGCTCTTTCAGCAATACGACAGCAGGTGTTCGATATGTGTATCAAACGAGACACTTGGTCTTTGTGGCCGTTGGAAGCCACAAAGACCAAGCTGAAAGGTGAGGAAAAATTGACACATATGGTACTCAGGAGCTTTATTCAAGGAACAGAGTTCTGATGAAGATTGGAGACTATTCCTATATGAAGAGCGCACAACGAGCTGTATGCTTACGGGCGAGAAACGAAGGTCATCTACACGTTTGAGGAGAACGTCCAAATGGTTAAACTTTATTACCAACCTTGTGAAAACGTTTCGAGTCGAACAATTTTGGATGAAAAATCATCAAATTGAAATTATGGACACGGACGGCATAATGGATATTCTGCATAAACGATTCGAGGGTACGGTTACCTCTACCGCAAATATGGGCCTTTTAAATAAAAAAGGAATTTCATTAATACCTTGGACACAGCTCGCTTTTTTCCATTTAAACACAGACCCGTTCTTATCGAAACCCTGCTATTTTAGTCAATTTATTTATAATTTTAAATAATAGTACTTCTTTACGGTCGTTTTAAAAATTTTAGCGTAATCAGTTCAAATATTCGACCATAAAAAATAGACACGAAATCCTCATTGAATATCTGGATCTTTTGTGGGAAATGAAAAAAAAGACGTGTCGAATAAATCGCCAACTACCTGGTAGCAATTGTGTTAACTTATTTACGGAACATTCGGAAACATATAGTGCGAATCTAAGACATATCGGTTCAGTGGTTTGTCCGTAAGCGACAAGATTTTTATAGATTTCTTTAATAGAATGAGTCTAACAAAAAGTTTCCTTAAATTAAGCAACACAAAAATAAATTTAAAATGTTGAAGTTTCATTCCAAACTTTATACAAATGTATTTTTGGCAATAAACAGGAAAAAATGTTTTTTGAAATACGTGACATAATGGCATTTAGTAAAGCAACATACAAAAAAAAAAGATTGCCTGGAGCAGGGAGGGGGTTTGGTTATAGAATAAAAACTAATTTATGCATACATGCTTCCGTTTAAATAGTTTTGCTGGAAAGCTACCAAAAAACAAACAACAACAAATAGCACACAACGAAATGATAAACTAGCAACAATAACTACAACAAAGACAAAGTTTATTTAATAGTAAGAACAAATTTATGGCAACTGCAACATGATGCAGTGCATTTACTTGGCGTTAAACTAGAAATTTATATCAAACGAAGTGTATGAAACAAAACAAACGTTGCGATGTGGTTGAAGGCAATATTATTGGAATACTTATATCGCAGTAGTTTTTATTGTGGCATAGCAAATATTTACTGGAGTTTTATGCCAAATAAATAAAATAAAAACTCACAAGAATACCCCAATTGAAAATGATAGAAATATTACACAAAAACACTGAATATGGATGGATGGATGGATGGACACACGAGAAGTATTCGTGAACGTTTCTAAAAAAATTAATTGTTTAATGAACGAATTTAGCCAAATCGCAACATCTCATTAAATAAGAATAGTAAAATTCTCACCGCATAATTAGGTAAGTTTCTTATCATTGATCCTGAATACGATCAGGGACGGGTGATATTCTCATATCTAGAGTTTTAATTGTCGATTTTAATAATGATAGCCGAAATTTCATGGGATCAACCACAGTCTCACTAATATTAACAATAATGAAACTATTTACATCATGTGGTGTGAAAACTTTAGTAATTTGCGAAGCTATTTGCCTTTTCACTGGACTATTTGGCCCAAGTGCGATCTTCAAGTATAATTAAGATTCGTCGTCAATAGGACATTGTAAATGCCTCACAACTTGCAACAGGCTATAATCCGTGTGTTTTTGTTAAATTCTAATTTTTTAAATAGCTCTCGATGGCGAAATCATGTTTATATCTAAATTTATAACGTAAGGTTTTTTGGCATAAGTTCACTGGCATTTTTGTGTGAAGAAAACAACTGTTTTGCCACTGTCTTCTAAATTTTCTCGTCTCAATGACGAGTTTTTGTATTTCAGCTGATGACTGGTGGTGCGACTTTTTTGTTGGCATTGCAACTCTGCGGCAGTGACGATGTCTGTAAAATATCAGAGGAATTTCTCAGTGTGATGTTTGGAGGTAAGTGGGAGCTTACATATATTTTATATTTCAAGCAAATTGTATTTTCAATTGAAATTACAGTTTCAGCTGTAGTGACGTACCGATTAAAGGTGAATGACGGTAAGAGCAAAATCAATAAGGTCTGGCATTCTACAACTGTCTCCTCTCTCTGGTGCTGAGAAGTGTGGAAGAAGTTTGATATGTGTGCTTTGCTTTGCAATCGTCGACTGCAACAAAATTTTGTAGCAGAGGGCCTGGAAAATCGGTATTGTTCGATTTTGTGCCTAGGCGGGACAACACAACTGAGACTGTAAATTTAAAATCAGGAATGCTTTAAAAAATACCTTACATTTTTCCGTACTATAAGGGCGGTGCCTCCACATGCCCTTCTACTTGAGTGTTTGGTGTCATATATCTCATTCTTTAACATTCTACTTTAGTTTTTATTATTTGTTGTGCGGCAAATAACAACAATAGTTACGTTACGTACCATAAACAATAACAACAACAATGTTTGTTTCAAAGAATAACAGCAATCAGTTGCAGCAATGGTAGCAATAATAAAAACACTGCAGTTGCTTGTCCAAAAAGTCATAAATGGGAGTTCAAATAAAAATAAACAAATTTGTTGTTACTTAATTACGTTTCATTTTTGTTCAGCACGCAAATGTTGACATCGTATGTAAAAACAATTTGTTGGTAAAAGGTGATTTTTATGGATGTAGAACTTTTAATAAAATAATATACTGAGATTATATAATGCAAGAAAAAAATTGACTTCATTACTATAACTTTACACTATTAGTATTTGAATATGATGATATTCAGGCAAGTGAGTATCACGGCTGGCTGGAATGTATTGCATTCTGCATGTCCACAAGACCTCTCGTTTAAGAATTTCAGGCTGCGTCCCAGCAACGGTCCGCACAAAATATGTTCTTTAATTCGTTTGTTCGACGCGTTGTTTAGCATAAGGCGGCGTGCTGTTGTAAAAAGCTGTTTGGGGCTCCAAATAAATGGTCATCAGAGCGCGCGATGGCGAATCGACTAATTCGGGTCCCTCTCAATATTACGACCTACAGATGCGCAACAAGTATACGTTGTGCGAAAACCATTCATGTTTAATCGAATTAGTTGCTCGGATACGCGATTGTGCCGAAAGCAAACATAAACGTAGCACACTTCAATTAGCACAATTTGCAGAACATGAAGAACAGTACAATGACTTGGTTACGAAGCCACCATGCACAAATAACTGATGCACTAACCTAATAAATCTCAAGGGCGTGTTGTTGAAAGGGGAGGATTGGGTTACATTTTTTTACGACTATAGAAATGATTATTATTTCTACCTGTTTTTAAATGCTCTAATGAGACCAATCAGACCAACAAGTTTAAAGTTGTATTCAAACTAACCACCCCTATCTTCGTACCCATCTTGTTTTGTGGATTTTTATTACTGCACAATGCAGATAATGCGTGTTGTAAGAACTATTAGGTGTCTGTCTGGTCTGCCTGTCTCTCTTTTCGTTATATTTTTTCAAGTATCGCTATGGTGTTGTATTTTGTTTATTGTGCCAGTATGTGGTTTGAGGTGATGACCACAGACAACAGACAAAATGTTTTTCAAATGTCATTCATTCCAATAAACAAACGAACTAAAATATTGAGGGTGAACACTACATCGTAGCTGGTGCTTACACACATGTACTAGCACACATACACAAATACATACATATATTTACTATAGTTCATAGTCATAAGGGTGTAATTTTTATATCTATAAAAGCCACCATAGTAGCAGCAATGATTTAAAGGAATTTGAGGAAAGAAAAAAAATTTACACAAATAAAATTTAATACGAAAAATTTTTAGATACATAAAATTAATATGTAAATAATTCATGCAGTCTAAAGGGAAATGTCTAGTTGCTATTTTTTTTTTATTTTGTAATTTACATAAAAAGCTGTAAAGTGTGCAATAGTACGTACACATACACACTGGCCTTTTGTAAAATGTTTAGAAAATTAGAGTAGATTTATTTAATTTGTACTCGAGTGAAATGGGCTTGCAAAATATTTCAAAATATTTAGAATAAAAAATATGTAGGATTGCATTTAAAAGTTTTCTAAACGAAAAATATTAATAAAGATCGTTTCGTGTTTTATTGGGAATATCTGTGGGTTTCATGCATAACCGCGTATGTCCATTTTTGTCGATTTTGATTACAAACTGCTTTAAGTGATAATAAAGACTTCTTCATTACAAAAGCAGCGTAACTTCTGCGTTTGTTTCATAGCCCGCGAAAGAAATTCCGTTTTGCTTGGTCTTTGTTTTGCTTCTGCTTTTTTTTTCATCGAACATAAAATGATCACGAAAGGACAAAAATTTGCTCATTGTTCCTGGTAGATGCAAATTAATCTACCTATACTTCTTTCTTATAAATAAAAATTATGCTCTTTATTACACATCCTGCGTACGCTTATGTTGGTAATGAACACATTCTTGTTAATTTGTGATCATTCCCTGAAATGTTCATTTAAGTGTGCTGAAAAACAGAATAAAATAAAAACAAAATTTTATTCATGAAGATTGAGCTGTGAGCAGTAAAAAGCACGACCATTCACGAAAATTCGTGAAAAATTATACAAGAGTAACTAAAGTCTTACTGGTCATGGTGTGAGAGACATTTTCCCTCAGAGGCCGCAACCCCTTTTCAAAATAACTCAATCCCAAACACCTCAGTTCACGACCAAGTGAATCCTTTTAAGATAAATAATAATTAACAAATAAGTTTCGAAACCATTGTCTTCCCATTTTGCTATTAATTATTGCTTTCTTTTGCTCCAGTACGTTCTAAATTAAATATTTAAAATGTTTAATTTGTAGATAACAAATGAATTTTCATACAAAATTCCCTAATGAATTTGTAGTCTTTAAATGACCATAGCCTACCAAAGGGCTTTTAAATTTACATTCGCCTAGGATTAAATATCAAATTGTTTTTCAAGAGTACGAGTAGAGAAAATGGCCACAATAAATGTTAATTATGCAGATGTTTCAGAAGTTTCAATTTATGTGCATATTTTGGCCTGCATAAATATTTTCTAGGGACTATAAAAGTTTACAGTGCAACGAGTGTATGCAGGCGTAAGGGCCCGAGTGTTTGTGTTTGTATTAAGGATATTACACATATTACAAGTCATTATAACTGCTATTCCTTGCATTAAATTAATAAAGAAATGTGTTTGATACGAGCTGTGGTGCCAGTGGTTGTGGTAGTAAGCCGATGTAAATGAGGGTATGCATATGTATGCATGTGTGTGTTTTTAGAATTTAAATACACACAAATTTTATTAGAGCTTTACCAAACAAGAAAACATGAACCTGTTAAATGTGTGTGAAAATTTAATTTAAATTTAATAAGGTTTAGAAATGGTAGTGGAATTCATTTGCTGTTAAACTGCATTTAAGTTTCATTGCAGTCTTCATTTTCTTGTTGTAATCTTAACTACCTTGAAGTAGCTATAATAATAATTCCCTACAGTATAAGTGGTGTAATTTATAGATTTGAGAAAAAAAACAACCGATTACCAATAAGGGCGGACGATATGTACCTGTACGTCATTATGTATAGAATATAAAACATAATTTCCTCGGCTTAGCAAGGTGGCACATAGATACATAGACACATAGATACGGCTGATACGGTCTTGGGATGTTAAAACTGGAGGATTGCGGCTTACATAGATCTGCGACGTCAGAATATGCCGCACGAAAAATTCGCACGATTTTGTTAGCCAATTCGCAAGAGATAACCGTAACCTCTAATCGTTTATGCAGAATAACCACTGAGCGTTGTTTTCTACGAAGTATGAATCAATGGTCCAAACTCTGCATAAAACGGCAAGTTTTTGTAGATACATAGCCACCTGAGTTTTGGCTTTATCCCATAGATGACAACTTTGCCTGTTAACATACCCATTCACCATTAAATGCGCAACATCGCTCAAGATTCTCTAACAACCCCAAAGCTAACCTAGCGAACGAACGGCTTTATTCATGGATCGCCAAGTTTAAGTGTGCGAAGCCCAAGTTCTTGGGCACGGAGATAAATATACTCTATTTCCAGCACACTTTGATTGACACCAGCTGTTACCTATTTAACGCGTCGGAATCCGGTCATTTTGAAAATAAACTGTAATCATTTAGCCAGAACACGGACTCTCAAAATCAACCTGCCTTTAATGGAAAATCATTTAAATTACCCCACATATGTGTGTGCATATAAATTTTCCACTTACGAAATTAAATATCTCTTACGATACATAAATCACCGTTAACATAACAATCAAATACAAGTTACAGACAACTCAATGCACGCATACATGTTTGAATATCTATACAGTGTATTGTATATGCATTTGTGTTTGTGTGCATGCAAAGTCGATAATAATGAAGTGTATTTATGAGGTTGCTCTATAATATGTAGTTCATGTATGTTGTTTAAGTTGGCACTCGTTTTATCTATTATGCAGCTATCATCCGGACTATAGACACTTAAAAAATGCTTACATGCTGCATTAGTGTTGCCACGTTAGAGACGTTTCCCCAGATTGGGAGTTTTTTTTCGGGAAATGGACAGAAAAGTTGTTTTGAAAGTTGAGGAATTTTATGTGAAAATTTTTGTTATTATTTTCTCGCACTAAAATTATTTTGAATTGAAATAAAAAAAAGTAACGAAATCTCAGTTTCCAAAATAGAAAAATACACGAATTTCGTTGGTTTTTGAAACGAGATTGGATTGCATTTATACTAAAGAAGCCTTTTCTGTACAATGTTTGAAACTTTTGCATGTATCAATTATATGACTGTCTGTTCCATCTAGACATTCTACAATTCCAGGAAAACCAGTTGGTACATAACAAATCTTCTGGACTCCATTGGTTCATCTTTCGACATTGGAAATTTTACCCAATTATTGCAAATTGTGGTATTTAATCACATGCAAAACTTCGGATGAAATTCGGGTAAAGCCAATCCTACCGCTTAGTTGATGTGATTTTTGAGCAAAATCCGCAGAGACTTTCGCATATTAGATTTTAATTTTAAACGCATTAATTTTAGGAGGTCTTGAAAGGAAATTTTATTGAGTCTGAATGTATTCTCAAGTTTTAGAAATATGTATTTAGAAATATTCTTATCAAAATAGCATTTCTTATATCGAATATAGGATGGTAAAGAAACATTTTCCAAAGTTCATCCCTTTATGTTCTTCATCATCGTCATTTAAACATGAAAAATTAAATTCAGTACGCGCCATTCTTAGATTTTTCGTTTAAATTAACAAAAGTATTTAAAAACGGAAACGACCTAAAAACAACTGAAAGAACAACGGCAACAGGAATAGGGCTTTCCGGGATTAAAATTTTAAAAGTGGGGCTGAGATGTGAAAAAACATGGCAACCTTGTGCTGCACTCGTAAAGCACCCACGAACAACTTTAATATTAAAAGCCATCGAAATACATGAAACAAAAGGGAACAAAAACTAGTAGCAGTATGTGTAAAATGGGTGGCTGCGTATTATGTAGTCTAGTCTAGTCTAGTCTAGAGTAGGTGGCTGCGTCTGGTAAGAAAAAAAACTTGTCTGAGTTGTGGTAGTTTGTCAGTAATCAGTTATGATGCTGTTTTTATTGTTGTCATTTTTATTGCCTTTGATGTTGTTGCTTTATTTTAACCAGAAATACTTGAATGAATTGAAAACTTTTGTTTTTTTTTTCTATTTTTCGCATAATTTTCTCCGTTCTCACTTCCGATTGTTTTATTAAAAAACACGAACGAATGAATACCTTCTAAGCAGTTATGACTTCATCGATATTGTATATTATTTTTTAAATCATTACGTATGATACTTTTCTAATTCCCATAAATTTGTGTAAATTACATTTGCACATAGTTTTTGTTCTGCTATATAAATTGTTTACATACATATGTATGGCAGTGTGAGGTATCAAACCTAAAATGTTTTACTCAATACATGCCCTTTTTGGCGAATGGTACCCAAACTTTAATTTTGCGAATATAACACTTACTGCTAGGCGCGGATACAGGGATAGGGAAATGTAAACCAAAAAAGTTGTAACTGTTTTGCGAAAAGCCCCTCACAGTAAAAAAAAACTTATAGCGTTTTCGTTTCTTAACACAAAATGTTGCCCTGTTAAAGTTAATATGTTTAACACACCCTTATTACTTGGGACTTTTTCTATTATTAAGGGTAAAATAAAAAGAACGCGTGATTATATTAAGAGTATAACGAAAAGGTAAACAATTTTAAATTTTGTCTACAAAAAACAATTTCTAAACGATCTTCTAAGCCGTTCGACTGTGCGCTTTCAATAGAGATAGACAATGAAGCCTCGCGAGAGGTTAATATCGGTTGGATACCGACGCTTAATTGGCCTATGAAATAATTCTGAAGAGGTGGACAAGAAATACTCACAAGATGGTTCAGTCTTCAAAGATTTTCCTGAGTAAGATACTGAGATGGTAGCGCACATTGTGTGCGAATGTCCAGCACTAGCTAGCATAGAGCTTAAGACCACGGACAGAAACTTTTAAATATAAATGCTATAAGGAACCCAAGTCTTCAACAAATGTTAGATTACAAGAGACTCCGTGTTGAGGAAGAAGGCCGACAGTTACTAGTCGACAGTCTGAAATCAATACAGTCAAGAGTAAAGGCTAGTGCAAGCACGAGACTCAAAAAATCAAAGTAGTCGCCAATCACAAAGCGGTTTCCTGAAATCAATTCGAGGAAAGAAGGGGGTCGAAAAGGACTTAAAAAGTAAGCGGTCTGCTTCGATATACACCCAACAATAAATAACAAATAGCCAAATCGCCGTACTCGTGATGCAATAGTGTTTCGTATCGAATGAAATTTTGTGAAGTATCAAATAAACAAATTGTGACATTCGATAGCGTTCAAATCAAAATTTGTTTAAAATTTTTTAAGATGCATAATCGAATTGGAGGCCATACTGGCCAATCTATGAATGCATTCATGAGAAATTACAGAATCCTGGGAGATTAGTAGTAGGTACTAATTGTTAAAAAATATTGTATTTAGATTGTATACATTAATACCCATCTTGGTTTTCAAAGACCACATAGTAATGAGCATATCGCATCCTAAACAAAAACATATTCAAGATTGGTTTTTTTTTTGTCATAAGCCAGATCGCAGAATAAAACTCTAGTGGCAGCAGGAATGTTTTTCTTTACTCTTTTCTTTAACTGGATAAATAATTCTGTTTTCGTGTTACTTGCGCCGCTTTAACTGAATAATACTGTTTTTATTTATGACAGTGCGCATGCAAGTAATCGACTATTTTTATTTCACATAAACATTAATGTTCCGATTGTGCCGCTGGTGCATCATTTAGAGTTGTGTTAAAAAATCTGAAATTTCGATACCACTTATTCGATAGCTAATGTGGCTATCCAAAAAAGTAAAATTTCCAACAGTTATCCTACGACGTTTGCGGCGATTTTGCCTCTTAACTTTTGCCGTAAATAATTAGCTGCATCGTATGAGCGAAAAGAATAATTCTTCAATTCGCATCGTACCATTCTTTGAAATATTAAGCCTCTGGTCTATCTTCTGAAGAAATCCAAATTCTGATTATTAGCCGAAAGCCATTTTTTAGTATCACACGAAGCCGATTAATCGATCGGACACTAAAAATAATTAACCGAAATATATGTGTATTATATAATCTTACATACCCATATCCATATTTCAACGGCCCACACGGACTATAAATTAAAAATAAAATGTCCAAAATGAGTTCTCAATAAACTTATTGTCCACAAAAAGTAAAAAGAAATGCTAAAAATGTTAAATGCACAATTCACCATTTGCAAATGTCAACATTAGAACTTTTTTAGAAAATTTTTTTTTGAGAAACCACTAGACAGACTATAATCAACACCCTAATGAAAATAGAAAAAAAAAACAAAAACAGCAGCAATAAAGTAGAGTAACATCACGTAGAAGAATAGTGCAATTGTAATGAACATTTTCAATAAACTGCAATTTGCTGCTGATGCAGGGAAAAAAAAGAAAAAATGAAGTAAAGAAGCGCGCGAATATATAATGAACCTTAATTATTGTAACAATGAGCCAAGTGCCATTATTTTGCATTTAGCAAAAAAAAACGCCCCATTAAAGTGTCGTATGACAACAATAATGTTGCAGATTGATGATGGTTGGAAGACAGTGTTGATGGCGATGTACACTTGTTATTTTTGACGTTTTAAATACCAGCGCAGTTGCTGCCGCTGTTGCTTGATAAAAATTCGTTCTGTCAGTCATTTTAGCTGACTTTGCAGTCGTGCTTGCTACCAAGTTTTGTTTGACTTTTCACTTAGTTTTATTAGTTTGGTAAATGTTAAAAAAAACGGTTTTTTTAGTTTGTTTCTCCCTCCCTAAATCATGTCACGAAATTAAAACGACCAAGTTTTTCTTTGTTACTAAGTTAGTTGGCAGGATTTGTGCTAGATTTTTTTCCTTTTAAATTTTTTGGCCATTCACTTTTGTGCAAGACATTTGACTTGTGTGAAAAACATGTTCTTTGCTTTTTTTGGGATACAAACTTCTTTTATTTTTTTTGTATATTTCAAATACGAAAAAGAAAGAAGAACAACTGAATTGCAGTGACTACAAGCAGAGACAAGAAATAAAAAGAAAAACGTTTTACGAACATAAAATTCTTTGGAAACATATAATATACTTCAACTTCTTAGGGCGCGCACTGGGAGCAATGTCCCATGGGTGTTTCAAGAGATTTACATATGCACATATATATGCAGCTTGTATGTATGTAGCTTTTTGATAAAATAAATTAAAAAAAAAAAGTTTTTAGTCGCTGCAAAATTTAACCCTTTAAGCAGATTTAGAGTTTCATTTCACAACGGTAGTTTAGTTGAATAAACTGGCACAATAAATTACAAAGTATGTGAAGGTCCAAGTTATGCATTTTTTTGATGCTTGAGATTATTTTTTAGTTTAAAATTTGTTCCTTAAGTTTATATTTTCTACTAAGCAAAAATTGCTTTAAATATTAAGCAATTCTTTTTATACTAAAATACCAAATGTTTTAATATTTGCAGCCCTGTCACAGAAAAGAATATGGAAACTTCTTTCTTTAGTTTCCCATTTCATATTAAGCCTTAACAATCACTTAAATATATTAAGTATGTAAGAAAAATAATGTAAGAAAAATAAGAAATATTTACCCCGACTATAATTTAAATGATTATGATCTCTTAAAGCTTAAATCTATAAGAATGAATGGTGATAATACACACACACACTCTCTTTTCCAAACCCAAATGCACTCTTAAATTTTTAAATCATTTTGGTGCACGCACTCATATTAACACACTTGTATCATCGTCATTGAACGACATCATTTTCAAAATTAAGCTCCCCATTTTTCAAGCAAACGTACGCATGCACACACAGGCACACATACGCACACACAGACAAGTACTCCTCTCTTTTGTTGTTGTGTGCACTTGTGTATATCCCAAACATTTCCCAATTTTATTTTAATTTCTCGAATTTTTGCTTTACTTGTGTGTGTGTGTGTGTGTGTGTGTGTGTGTGTGTGTGTGTGTGTGTGTGTGTGTGTGTGTGTGTGTGTGTGTGTGTGTGTGTGTATGTGTCATTTTATTTCTGTTCTGTTTCTTATCTTTCTGTATGTTTTCAATTCTGCATTTATTTTATATTCGATGCTTTATAAATCTTATTGTTGTTGCACCATTATCTGCTGCTGCACTTTAATAAAAATGTTCCTGCATTAAAAAACTTTTTTTTTATTTTTGTCTTTTTATGCGTTCACATGTACGCGAGAGTACAGTCCAACACATGTGATTGGTTGTGTAGATTATTTAATGCAAACACACATACATACACTCTCACAAATTCGGCTTGGATTGCACTGCATTCGTTTGTAATAAATGAATACCATTTAAATCAGAGATGGAAAATGGCAGCTTAAGGAAAAAGCACTATTTTTTTTATGATAATGACACTTAAATGACAATGCTGCTTTAGTAGTTCCCAAACAAAAATTTGCAAACATGACTTTTAGCGGTTAAAATTGTAATTCACCTAAACATTCACCTAACATATAAAACAAAATTTTTTATTAAAAATTATTTTTTTTAAGTATTCTCCATTATAGTCGACTACATTTATCTCTCTGCAAGAAGACAAAAAAGTAATAGGCTGCTAAATCAGCGTTGACCCTTAATTCGATATCTTCACTGCTAAAACAGTCAGTTGTTACAGCTGGCATATAAGAACTATTGTTGTCATTGTGGAAAACGGTCCACGTTCGCCGGTTGCTTTTTCTTATTTTTTGGCTAACGATACAGTACCTACACGGCCGGTCTTTCTTATGAAATAGACAACTGATTGCTCTGAAAGGCTGGAGCAACTCTTGTCGGTTTGGGCTCACTTATAAAAATACCGATATTCTTGACTGTTCTTGTGTTTCCGGCTCATGCATATATCCATGTTTTGTCACCTCGAACAATCTGATAGAGGTCTCTTGAAGCAATGTTGCCAACTTTTTGTAACACTACTTTAAAAACGCGAGTATTCTTTTTAATTACTTGTTATAGCCAAGTTATTCGGGATCCGACGGCAACAAATTTTCTTAACATTCAAATGCTCGCAAAGATGCCTCAATCTTACGATAGGTCATATGCCGGGGTCAGTTCATATACGTTATCAACTTAATCTGGCTAAACAATCGTTTTTGGGCAACATTAGCGAAAGTCGCCCTAAAGTGAACAGCATCCCCGCGGAAATATAAACATCTGTATAATGGTGTGAAAAGAGCTTAATGAATACTTTATACAAAATGATTCCAGCCGATTATCCATTACTGGCACAAACAACTAACAAAAGTGTTCAAGCTTTTTTTTTTTTTTTTGTTTGCACTACTGTTTTTCTGTGTATTTGTGCTTTTTTTTAGCTTGTCAGTTTCGCAATGCAGTATTTAATTTATTTAACTTTTTTTGCAAATAGATTATTTTTGGCCTTATAGAGAAGTCAGTTATACTCGTGTACTGGGCATTTATAGTCTGGCCTTTTAGTAAAAATTAAATGAAATAATGTTTGCACGTGTTTGACCTATTTGTGGACTCTACTAAAGTAGCACATTCTCATCATACTCCTCCCTGTCTCTCTTGCACCTACAGACACTATTGCAAATAATATAAATTACACGGCAACTCGAATAGATATAAAAAATATTGCCAACAAAAAAATTGGCATTTAATAGCTGGAAGTTAAATTACGAGTATTACACATACATATATAGTGTCACCAGAGGAGGAAGGCAGCATCAGCAACATTACATTACAATAATCTTTCGCATCAGCAGTAAGGACATCATGTAGAGGGAAATTGCAAGAGATAAAAGAGTTCTGGTTGCCAATGGCAGGCCAGGCTGGGTCTGCCTGAATTTTTGTGTTGCATTTTGTGGTTTGTTTTATGTGTGTTTCCTTTTGATGGTACTTGATAGCCTGATTGAGTTTCCGTTAAGGATACAGGATACTAGGTTGATTTTTGTCTCTTTCGTGTACTAGTTTTACACGAACACTAACTAACGCTTATGCATGATGTTCGCTTGCACTGGGTACTACAGAACAACCAACAACGAATTTATTTATTTGGGTTTCGATGGCTCTTATGTTTCCGTTAAGATGTAACTATAGGAGATGTTTAGATGTTGAGAATCAGATTAGTAATGAAATCGGCTTTTTTATATGCCTTCCTATCTCTCTCTCTCTCTCTATCTTACTCAATCTTTTTAAAGTAAAATAACTGCTGTAGCTTGAGGCTATGAAAGGTTGTTCATATTGTTGGCAAAATGAAAGAAAAGTTTTCTATTGGCAAATTTATGTATAAAACAAAGTTATTGTTCGTGTCTAACTAAAGTTTGTGAGATTGTGCATTATCTTTCGAATGACAAGCTCATAGTAATATTTATAGATTGCACTTTTTTATGTAATATTGGAATTATTATATATTATTTTATTACTGAAATACAATAACAAATTATTAACTAAAATAATTAACAGAGCATAGCAGTAGTGAGTGGGATCGAACAGAGACTGGTATATTGGATGTAAATAAGACTCATAGAGCAACGACCTAAGATTTTAAAACTGCTGATCACGTTAAATATAAATAAGTTTCAAAAATACAACCTGGTGTGATTTGCTGTCCCGATCGCAATTAAAATAAACAATTTATATTTTGTTCCTTGTATTTTTGGTTAAGAAATTTTAAAACACTATAAAAAGTGTCCCTTATAATTTGAATTTAATAAAAATATTAGATCAACAATGCTACTTTTCGTACCTAAAAGTGTGCTGCCACCTTCCGAGCCCTAAAAGTATGCTATATTATAATACTGGTGACATGAAATATTCACTGAAACCGGTTAACCGGTTTTGGAGGGATTGTAATTATTTGAAGCCATTACAAGAAGATTTTGTAAAAGAATTGAATAATTTTTTGAACTCTTGTGCTACTTTCTTTGGCAACTGATAGGACTAGGAAAGACAGGTATTTATTTAAAATGCTTAATATTCATAACTTTAATAAATTATTTCTTTCAAAACTGAAGCACCATAACCAAATCGATTGTACAGTTGCCATGCACATTTCTCACAGCAAGTTTTCATTAACTTTTTTTGTAAGATCCTTCGCCCCTCTTTAACTAAACATCCGGATAAACGAGACCGATTCCAAAGTTTTAACGTAATAGTCATGTGTGCTTGCTATGGAGTCGACAAATTAAAACTTAACTAAAACAATAGGAAAAGCAAGCCTAAAAAATAGCATATGCAATAATTGTAAATCACAGAATAATAACAAAATATAGTTTGTACACCAGCAACATATATAATTACGGTTGGCATGGCAACCGAAACCCCCTCCTCTTCGTCAATAAAGTGCACACTAAAATGTGAAATATCAAACATAAACCAATCTCAATAAATGCTATCACTAATACTAACAACTACACTCACATACCACAGACTACAATACCACCAGCAACACAACACAACGGAGGAGTTAAAAACTTAATGGTTTGTCTGGTTAAAATAACCGAAAGCCAGCAAAGTATGTACAACAAGAAAAAAAATCTGGAATAACAAAGAAAACATAAAAAGTAAATGCAACTGTCTATAAAGGGGGGCAACTTTAATCTCTCGCACTCCATTTTACTACACACATACATAAATATATGCATACATACATACATGCAACTATAAATGAACGCCACCAAATACTGTTTAAATAAGCATGTGAGAAATATGTTTTATTATCGTCCTCTTGTTTTTTTTTACATCACAAACACCGACAACATGCACATAAATACTTGTTTAATGCAAAAAACAAATAAAAACAAATAAAATTAAAAAATACTGTAAAAAGAAGAGAAAAATCTCCAACTGCATATGAAAAACAACACGAAAAACTCCCAAATATATGTAATGTAATGTTGCCACAGCTTGTCTTGTTCGGAGCTCATAGTGATTAATGGCAAGCCGCCAAATTATGAACACATGCTGAGAAAAATGAACAAACATTAAAATACGAGCGCTAAAAAATAACGACAGATACTTAAATAGCAAAACAAACGATAAAATAAATATGGCGTTGCTGTAAAGAGGAGCTACTTGTCGTATCGTATATCTCGCTTTACAAATACTAATGCACCACACTGTAAATGCATTAAATACTCGTACATACTCTGACACTCTGCATAATGGGGCACTCAGCCAAAGAGCAAAACGGAAAAAGCTCCATTCGGTTGTTTAAAAGCATGTAGTAAGAATTGTGCAAAGTTAGAAAAAATTATTGAAATGAAACATTGAATACATGACAGAATATGCTGCTTTTTAAGTCGTTGGTGGGTGTTTGTTGGGATGAGGGAAGAATATTGAAAAGAATTGAGACAAATTAAACCTTTAGTAGGCAGTTAGAAAAATTTCAAACTCAAAAATAGAATAAATTTTAAAATAAAACCGAGATAAAAAAGTATCAAAAATAAATTTCTATAAGAAATCAAACGATTCTAGTGGACGGATATTTGTAA